>CM042150.1:29860128-29895407 GCA_023376005.1 Doryteuthis pealeii | reverse complement strand
TTTAGATTACAGAATTTCGCTTTTGGTAGTCTGTTATCCTCAAGTCTGTTTAATGGCCAACCCATCTCAGGTTGCGTTGGGCAAGTATTTCATGCATGCCAGGGAGTCCAATTCTTTCAGGATGGCCCTGATTGAAACATGTTGCCACCACCTGACATTTAATATGCTGCGCAAGTGACGCATGTAGTAGACATTTAGTCTATGGGCATCTGCTTTGTATATCGTCCATATAAATATAAATATAAAATTTTGTCAGAAGTAATGTTACATAATTATTAGATACCTAATATTCTTGTGCAATAGTGTAGAAATCAAAATGGCCGTTATAAGCTCCAGCCCATGGCCTTGAAGGATTTGAATGACAAGGCTTGACCTGTCCTGATCCTTCCTTCCGGTGGATACCGTGAGAATCGGTAGAGAAGACCCTCTTCCGGTTTAGATTAGAAATAGATTTTAGTCAGTCGGCGAGAAACCACGACGGTGGTAAGTCGTGTTATACACGCGGCCGACTCAATCTGCGCAGGTAGTCTGGTGGGGGATTTCGAGAATAACATATGATCAAAGTAAATCGAAGTCTTGTGTTATTATCTAAAAACTACCAATGACACAGGGCTTCTGATAAAGAGAAATCCCTAATAGAAGACCAGACACGAAGTCCCCAAGATAAGTCCAGACGTTAGAAGAGACCTAGAAGAACTTAAGATGTCAGAAGAACAGAAGAAGAATAGAAATAAGAAGTAAGTAATGAGAAGGGTATGCAACAGTAAATGTTGGTCTTACATGACCCCATATCATGTTAGTGTACCAGATATACTTACCTAAGTAATTTCTTTCCATACGATTACATGGATGTTGAAATCATACTTGGCTTTTATTTCTCCCTCCAGAAATCAAAAAACTCAATAGCAATTCGAACATCTGGTTGTATTTATCATTGTTATTTTTTTTTTACCGAACGTTGCATTGTCAACCTTTTCTTTTTTTATTACCAGCAATGACCGCGCTTTTACAAAAGTCAAAAAGCTATCTCTTGTCATCACGTCTAACACTCTTCTTTGTACTCTTCCTTTTTACTCCTTTATTGTAACATCCTGCAAATAGAGGTTAAAGTATGCCAACGGTATCCACTAGAGTGGGAGTGGGTAAGTTTCCTCGGTAATCCTTAACTTGTTCCTCGTAAATTCCTACCATAAAATAAATTGAACTTTCATTTTATGGCCGTGTTTTTGCAATAAATGTTTTATTTTTCTTGCACCTGTTATTTTACAATACTAGATATATTTTCTTTGTTCATTTTAACATTCACTTCAATGTGTATATTCTAAAAGTTTAAAATAACGGGTGCAAGAAAAATAAAACATTTATTGCAAAAACACAGACATAAAATGGGGGTTCAGTTCATATTATGGTAGGAATTTACGAGGAACAAGTTAAGGATTACCGTTTCCTCGACCTTCTAAAAGACAGTTGAACTGGGTATTACACTAAATTGCATCCAATGGTGAGGTTCCAGTTCTGGATATCTGGGGAGTAGGACTCTCTCTCTCTCTCTCTCTCTCTCTCTCTCTCTCTCTCTCTCTCTCTCTCCTATGTTGTCATTTCTCCCAGGTTTACTCTGACCCGGAGCGCTGGTAACTCTGAGGGTCCCACCTATGTGACTAGTACATATCTTTAAAATCTATTTGTATTAGTTAAAAATACTTGATACCATCATATGCATTTACCAAGCATTCCACACGAGCGGCATGCGACACAAGGTCAATTTCTTAAACGGTGTTTAACAGGTTTGAATTCAGAGTTTTCCTTCTCCTAGACTGGTTGCCTAAACAGGGTTAAAGAGCTCAGCCTGCTCTACTATTTACCCATACCTGGAGGTAGAATAGTTGGATGTATACCTTTTCCAAGGGTATTAGCGCTATGGGAAATGTGAAACATGTCAAACACCTTTAACTGTTAAACACTTATTCATGGAATGCAGCTTTCTTGCTCACATCAGAAACTGTTATTTTAATGCAAACGATGTGAAAGAGCTATTTGAAAATGTCAACATGGAGGACATTCTGTCCTTTTTGAGGGAAATAAAGATATACCATAGAATATAGACATGAACCTAATCAATACCATACAACAAGATCCTCAATGGTGCTAACACATTGTTAAAACCAAAAAGTATAAATATAAATACACAATATTTACTACTTCCTAACCGGTAGTTATGACATAACCCCAAACGGGTTGATATGTCGTTAAAATTAATAAACCAACCAATCAAACATCTACGTCCAGTATTTGAGTTCGGTTCGCCGTGTTCATTTCCTACAACCATGACAACCCCCCCTCTTTGATACCATATAACAGTCATGAAGTTATTTGTATTACTGATAATCAATATGGGCTAATAAAACTTGATCAAGTAAAAATAAGGTCTTGTTGTATTTATTAAATAATTGAGACAATGTTAAACCCAGCCCAAATGATAGAAGAACTAACAAAGAAATCAACACCCAGCAGAAGCATAGATAGAAGTCAGCGCAAGGAACAATGGCAGCCGACGAATAGAAGAAGAAGAAGAAGAAGAAAAAGAAGAAGAAGAAGAAGAAGAGAAGAAGAAAAAAAAAAAGAAGAAGAAGAAGAAGAAAGAAGAAGCAGTTAACAGGAATAAGTCAACAACCAGAAATGAAACAAGGAAGTAAAATCCACAAATCTAATCTAATCTCTCTCTCTCTCTCTCTCTCTCTCTCTCTCTCTCTCTCTCTCTCTATCTATCTATCTTATATACCTGAGTATGTCAGAAGGTTATATACGGCTATACAACACAGAAAGGAAGTGATACTTTCCAGACTTCGCATTGGGCACAACTACATCACCAATTCAAATCTACTAAAAAAGGGAAGACACATTCTAATGTGTTCAATACGCAAAGTACCTTTTACTTTTAAATACACCCTCTTAAACCAGGGGTTCTCAAACTTGAAATCCGTAAACCACAACATAAATTTGATTGACCTATCATGGACCCCCTCCTTATATACCCCAATCCACCTTGCATTTATTTTGTTGCAACCAATTATGTAATTAATGAATTCTGTACGAACGTTTATATAAAACTGTTAATTGTAAAACAACCGTAAAATAAACAGTAAAGTAAGTGTAGCGTTTGTTTGTATTCGCCTGGTGGAGTTGTCTGCCCCTTTTAGTTTGATGATGCCCGCTAGGGCACCAGTATTTAAGCGCCGGTTTCAAACACTTTCGCTCTCTCTTTATAGTTTCAGCAACTACGAGCCACATGGGGTAGATTTTATCTAAACACCCTCGTTGGGGCTACGCCCCCCTTACATTACTGTAAGTCCTCACAGCATGGACTATTCCTAGTCTCATGTCTGTGCCTTTCATTGTATATCTGTATCATTCATGAATGTGTCTTATCTTTATTTGTGTACCTCTTTATATGTACTCTTTACTATGAACGTTGTACCAACTGTTATCCATGTGCTGTATGTATTAAATGTTTGTCTATTAACCTTTGTCGGAGTTATTTGTATCCAAAGTATGTTGAACTTTAAACCATCTTTATATAAGCATAACATGTAAAAAAGAGCTGCAAATATTTAATACTAACTTAATAACTTATCAGAAATACATGTGTGTATAAACACAATGAACATTAGAACCACCTTGACGCCTCTAGTAGACTTAAGACCCCACCAAAGAAAACCCTGAAGGTACTGTTGCTTATCCTATACACAAATGCAAAATATACCGTATCTCTAATCTCATCTCACTTTCAGGAACACCGATAGTAGTAAGATTGGGCTACTTACTACTCGCATAAATCCCCAAATGGGTTAATGGAGGTTCCTTAGCATTGGTTGGCAACCCATCAAAAAAAAAGTCCGATACAAAACCTCTGCTGCCTTCAAGGGAGGGGAGCAAACCCCGAAAACAAATCAGGAGCCGGAGTCTCTAAGGTGGTGTTGTGCTGAAATCCAGTGCTAACCATCAACTCCTGCGACACTACCGTTGCCAAACCGCATTGGTACCTAAGCTTTCCTTTGGATCACAGCGGTAGTGGGGAGAGGGGGATGGGCAACAGCTTATCCTCCATATGAACCCGCCCAGGCTATGTAGTTCAAAGAAAGAAGAAAAATATATATTTTTTAAATTAAATTTAAAAAAATTTTTTAAATTAAAGAAAAAAAAATGACACTACTCCATCGTCTCTCGTAGACGGAAGGCTGCCAACCAATAACATATCAAGACAGCTCATAATTTGATGGGTGAAGCTGATGGTTTTTGATAAGTTTATGAATATAGGGCTGAACGTTTGTGAGTTTCAGTCTTAGGTCACCACGCTCACCCACACCCAGCCTGTGTTGTTGATTAGTCAATAAGGTATTTATATGACTAAATCCTGCTTCTACCATGTAGGAACTTGACCCGCCTCTCGCGCGGGGGTCCAGTGGCTTCGGCCCAGGACCATACAAGTTAACATCGTTGATCCCAGGGGGCCATCTCCCCAGGAAAAACCTGCACTCTTGATTTAAATGGTTGGGTTTGTTGCTCAGTGCCTGAGGCGCCCCTTGAGGGGAAATGCCGATGGGATCAACGCATTTTTGCATCCGCCACTCATGAGTCACGGCTTGTGGGTGGTCCCACATTAATAGGGCCTTTTGTTCGACCCGTGAGGTACGTGGTAAATACCATGTAGGAACTTGGAAAGGCTAATAGAAATCTCAGAACAGTTTCAGAGAGTTTTTGATAACTATTGGTCATCAATTCTCTGTTCAACACAGTACAAAATCCGCTTCTAATGACATCTATCCATATATAAAGGGCAGTTGTGTGTATGTATGTTCGTGTATCTATCTTCTATACATATATAAAGGGCAGTTGTGTGTATGTGTACGTCCTGAAAAAACATCGAAAATAAAACAATTAATGACAAAGTAAATATATACACACATTAAATATCACCAGGGCTTGGTTTTTGAGCGAAAATAATGAAGATTTGATTTATATTCGTCAATATAATTAAAAAATAAGATTTAAATGATTAGAGCATGGATTTTTTGTATTTAATGTTGTAAATAGTAGACAATATTTTTTCTTTTCAGAGTGGCAGGATCAGCATAAAGTCTTTTTTACGGGGGAATTTAATGGGACATCCTGTGGGAAACCAATTCACGATTCAGAAATAATGGATCTATGAGATTTAAATTTTAAAAATCTCCCCACTACCCAGGCGATGCTGGGTAGCCGCTTCTAGTACATATATAAAGGGCAGTTGTGTGTATAGGCATGTCCGGAGAAAACTTTGAAAATAAAGCAATTAACGACAAAGCAGATATATATACACATTAAAAATCACCAGGGCTTGGTTTTTGAGCAAAAATAATAAAGTTTTGATTTATATTCGTGAAGATAATTAAAAAATAAATTTAAATGTTAACAGCGTGGATTTTTTTCATTTAATATTTTAGATAGTAGACATTAACATTTCTTTTCAGAGTAGCTGGATCAATGCAAGGTCTATTTTTTTACATAGGGATTTAAAAAGGCATCCCACGAGGATTCAACTCTCGATTCAGTAATAATGGATGTGTGGGACTAACTTTAAAAAATCCTTCTCTACCTAGGCAATACCGGCCGGTTATGGATGGTTTTACTTTACCCCTTAAAGGCGCGTGATTGGACGCGTGAGAATAGGTTTTAGTCTAGTTAGTCAGATGCGAGCCAGCACACTATCAGAGAGGATGCCTCTTAGAGTTCGCAACTCATCCGCGGTGGAAAAATGGGCAGGGTTGAAAATAAAAGCTTGATCAAGAAACAACCAAGTCTTGTTTTGTTAATTAAATATTAAAGACAATGACCAGCTCGGCACAAAGAAGAATCAACGAAGAAGACCAACCCTTAAGAGGTAATCCCAAAAAGAGAACATGGCGTCTAGAGGAGTAGACGAAGCAACCAGAAGAATTGGAGTTAAAAGTAAGAACTATCATCTCTAATCAGAGTTTTCCTTCTCCTTGACTGATTGCCAAAAAAAAGCTAGATAGTCCAGTCTGTTCTACTAGTTACACATAGTTTGAAATAAATAGAAGGATTCATTCCGTTTCCTAGGTTATTAGTGCAATGTAACCAGTCTCGTACAGGATTTGAACATTCGTCTCCGAATTCGCTCCCCCCTGTGTGTGTGTGTTTGGTGGGGGGAACAGAAAAATTGATACAATCATAAATAAATGTTATCAATTTCTTTTAAATCCTGACCATTTTCAGCCTTAGGCAATTATCGGCAAAATGTTGAAGTAAAATCAATTTCAACCTTAATAACCAATTCGGCACACAAAAATTAAAATGGCCGTTCGATTTTGATGAGAATCGAACGTTTTTAATGACATTTCATTCACTTATGAGAACCTGATCTGTATGTAAAGATTTTCAGAATTGAAAATGATTTTTAACTTTTTTTTCCCTGAGATATTTTTTAAGGTGTAAGTCAGGCTTTAAAATCTAATTCGTGCAATTTGTGCTGGAGATTTGAACTTGAATTTAGCCCAGAGTTAACACATCACTCAATAAGTCTCGGGCCTGAAATATAGACGACGCCATTAATAAATTTTATAAAGTACTAATCTTCAAATAGCACGTGTCAAAATTGGAGTCCAATCGGATTATTAGTTTACAAATTACAATTATTTAAGTGAAGCTACTGTTGCAAATTTTCTGTGTCTGTGTTGATAAAGCATTGCTTTCAGATGAGAAAAACACTGTTCAAGCAAAGCAATAGCTTGATAAGTGTTATTCGGACTCTGCTCCGTTGGAAACAATGGTTAAGAGGTGGTATGCTAACTCTAAACGTGGTTGTACATACACAAATGATGCTGAACGCTCAGATCACCCAAATTCGGCTGTTGCGTGAGATAGCAGAGGAGTTGAAGATATCAGAAGGCAGCGTATTCACCATTTTGCATGAACATTTATCAACGAGAAAACTGTGTTCAAAGTGGGCACCGGGTTTGCTCACAGTCGATCATAAACAACAACTATCTAGTCTTTCTCTACTCTATTTATATACCCGAGATGTTAGAAGGGTATATAACAGCAATATTTATGGAGGCTCGTGGTCTAATGATTAGAGTCATAGGAAATGGACTCGTCGATCCGAGTTCAATTCCTGGACGAAGCTGTTTGAATTTCACATAGCGCTAATACCATTGGGAAAAGTCTGAATCCAATTCTCCCTCCAACTATGGGTAAATAGCATGGCAGACTGGGCTCTATAACCTTGCCTAGGTAACCATAGGAGAAGGAAAACTCTGAATTCAAACCTGTTGAACTCCGTTTAAGAAATTGACCTTGTGTCGCATCCTGCTCGTGGTAAATATACATAACAGCAATATCTTTCAAAAATAATTTTTTACACCAACTAGAGGACATTTTTTCTGTTAGTAATAATAATAGACCTCACACGAGTAGTATTAGTATTTGATAGGAATTGTGTGCAAATTAATTGTTTTTAGACTAATTTTAGCTTTAAATAATCTATTTTTTTTAAGTTAGTCCCGCAGATCCATTATTACTGAATCGTGAGTTGAATCCCCATGGCCTGCCTCATTTAAATCCCTATGTAAAAAAACAAAACAAAAAACAAACAAACAAAAAAAAACAAAACAAACCTTGCATTGGTCCAGCTACTGAAAAGAAATGTTAATGTCTACTAAAATATTAAATGAAAAAAAAACATGCTGTCATCATTTAACTTCTATTTTTAATCATCTTCACGAATATGAATAACATCTCCATTATTTTTGCTCAAAACCAAGCCCCGGTAATATTTAATGTGTGTATATATATATATTTACTTTGTCTTTAATTGTTTTATTTTCGAAGTTCCCTTCGGACATACATATACACACAACTGCCCCTTATATATGTATAGATGGATCTGTGCGACTGGCTTACAAATTATTACCCTCCGATGGGACACAATTTTTACCCAACCCGTTCGCCACGGATAGGATGTGACACAAGGTCACGAGTATGGACCATCAATTGAGAATCAAACAAACTATTAATTAGTAATATATCCTTGAGACTAGCTTGCTTATCATTTCTCAGTTATTGGACTTCTTCAATACCAGAATAATGTTAATTTTGTGTGACATGTTTGATTGGCAGTACCTTAAGTTACCAAACCTTGAAGGATTAGTAAAAGAAAAATGAACCCTAAAAAGATTTTGGACGTTATACTAAAAGAAGAAAATACCTTTTTCAAGAAAGGGATTTGGTATATGATTACCTACCTCTCCTCTTGACCGTAAAATAATGGTTGCGTCTGTCTTATGAATTAGCTGTTAGACATACAAGACGGGGAGTTAGTATGTATATGTGTTAAGTATCTGGCCACCACCCTTGACCAGTTGTAAAGAACTTAAAGTAAATAAGTAAGTCCTGAGTTATAGAATCCTTTGGTAAGTGAATAAGTCTGTGATATAATCCTATGTTCCGTCGTCTACAAAGATCCAAGTAGTTCTGGTAGGTATGACCAGAACAGCCAGTATAAACAATAATATAAGGAGCAGAGCACTGGCAGTGGCTGGCTAATAGGTTGGTCACATGGTTATCGGCGAGTCTATAAGTAAGAAGTAGGCATTTACCACACGCCTTATATCAAATATTCTCAACTATATGGATTCCGGATCGAATAAATATACTATTATCAAGTATCTGACTTTGCGTTTTAGTCGCTATTATTACATATCTCCTACTTTCTCTTTGTGTGTGAGTAATTGGCCAACTTTACCCGCCACACAAAACACACACATACAGATACACACATACACTTACAATAGACATACATATACATATACAAGGGTGGTGTCAGAAAGTAATGCCATTTTGTTTAGGACAGGTATAATTACCAACACAGGAACTGATCACACATGAAAATGAAGCTGGTCCTCTATGGATCACATCCTTATTTCTCCACGTAGTCACCGTTTCTCTCAATAGCAAGTTTTACATTCAAATGAGAGCATGAATTCTTGTCCCGTAAAATTCTGTTGACTGTTCTTAGAGCCACTTCTTCACTACAGATTTCACTTTCTCGTCACTGGAATAACCTTTGCCTCAGACTATCATCTCTTCAGCCCCATGAAAGAGGGTTTGAGAGGCATATCTATCGGAAATTCGATAGAGAATTGTCTTCCCCTGCCGCTAGGGGGCGAATCGCCAACATACGATGTTGGCGCCAAAACCAAGTGAAGTCGCAAATAGGTGATCCCTAGACTTTACTTATCACAGAACAGTTACCAGGGAAGGACGTGAAAATAAGCGTCTCTACAGAACTATACCGCCAGCAAACTTTCTAAGCATTGTATCAGCAAACGTTCTAAGGCTGATACAATAGCATACTAACAGAAGGCTGAAGAACGAGAAACGACCTGATGAAGCGTCTTAAAAACATTCCAACAGCGACCAGAATACTCCTGTTATCACCACTTCTCCACGAACAGTATTTAACCACACAGATAAGTCTCGTAGCAAATACCATTAAAATTTGCAACAACATTTCTGTACTTTTTGATAATACAAGTGTCTGCATTTATATTCGTATTTGTTTCTTTCTTTCGTCCGAAATAGCCAACTACGGAGAATAAGGGCTCCAACGAATCCCCGTAAATACTCTTATATCATACAAAGCAATACATGTATACATACATTTAAATATACTATAGATTTATAAATCAATAATGAAAATATATGAATTACAGCAGTTACATTTGATGAGTGAACTATTGTCTTTGTGGCTTTGTTAACTATCATCATAGTGGTAGTAGTTTCTTGAAATCATATAACAATTCGTCGAGAATTGGGGGTATAGAATAAAGGTATTACTTACTGTTAAGATTTTATGGGCCATCCTTTAGGCTTCAATGAAGAGCTCTTGTCCAGCGGAAATCCTTGGTAAATAATCCTTTGGTTGTTCCTTGGTGCTCCTTAGTATTGTTAGTTCCTTCGTCAATGATTGCAAATGGACGTCTGTCAGTATCAGTGATTAAGTAGTCAATTAGCTACGCATTATGGATGTTGATTGGCGGAGGAATTAACCACTTGATCCCGCCTAGTCTATAAATTTAGGTGGTGTATTGTAGCACACCTTATATATCCAAAATATTCCAACACTTACTGGTATGTGAACATTCCCATTGTACAATGCATGGAATACCTAGGGGGCAAAGTCCCTGTCCTCTGGACAAAAGACGCAACTGGCGTGTGTTACGTTCGAAGCGAAAGATGAAAAGGCCCTCGTGCCACATGTACACGGAATGCCTATGAGAGACCAACTTCTCCTATCCTATGGAAAGGAGATACAACTGTGTCAAACGGTTCTTCCGTTAGACACTCGGTGTGTGTTACCTCTTCGAAGCCGAAGGATGAAAAGGCTCTCGTGCACATGTACACGGAATGTCTGTGAGGGGCCAACTTCTCCTATCCTATGGACAGGAAGCACAACTGTGTCTAACGGTTCTTCCGTTAGACACTAGGTGTGTGTTACCTCTTCGAAGCCGAAAGATGAAAAGGCCCTCGTGCCACATGTACACGGAATGCCTATGAGGGGCCAACTTCTCCTATCCTATGGACAGGAGGCACAACTGTGTCTAACGGTTCTTCCGTTAGACACTAGGTGTGTGTTACTTCTTCGAAGCCGAAGGATGAAAAGGCCCTCGGGCCACATGTATACGGAATGCCTGTGAGGGCCAACTTCTCCTATCCTATGGACAGGAGGCACAACTGATGTGTAACCTTTGACGGCTGAAATTTCTAAGAGGATTTGCCATTGGCGGTTGTGCCTTTTTGTTGAAACGACACCTAGTGTCTAACGTGGCAAGTAATGGAAATAATACTATAAAACCATAACAAATCAATGATTCAGTTTTCCTTACACCTATTTTGCATGGAATAGCTAGGGAGGTGGCCAAATTACACTTACGACATTCCGTACATAAGGGCATATCATGATAAACTTCTTTCTCTACAAAGGTAATGTAAGCTCAAAGCAAACAAAGTTTACGCACTGCGTGTATGGAACGAAGAAAATTATATTACATTTTAATAAATATCAACAAGTTAGTATTTTTTCTGTATATAGTGTATTTAGTGATTTTTTTTTTTGTAATTGATTTCTAAAAAGAAACTGTTATAATTTTTAAAATCTTGTAAAATAATGTAGGTATTTTTAGTTCATAAATTACTTCGCACAATGTGCCATTTTTGGTAGAATTTTCGGATGATTTAATGTTAAAAATGTAGTAAAAATAACTTACATATGTAATATTATTTTCCATTTTTTGTTTATTGATGCTCATTATGTCACTATTTTTCGACTTCAACAAAAATGTTACCTTAAATAAACGATTTAATTAATTCTAATTCATTTTTAAAATGAAAATGAGACAGCATTTTTAAAGATTTTTATCTTAAACTATTAAATTATTAGTGTATGAATGCATGAAATTTTGGCATTATATTCTGCATTGAATAACTAGTGATGGGGGGGGGGGAACCCCTGCTGTTGACAAAAGCACTGATTGACTGTCCTGTTTTCTATTAGTAAAGATCAATCAATTCCAGAGAATTTGACCTTTGACCGATGATCGATTTACTCTATATCATCGTATTCGCCTGAAATGTTAAAAGTCAGGAAAATGCTGAATCGTTCTCATTTTCGGAGTGTGTGGAAGAATTGGAAGTACAGGAAATTTTGAATCATACTGGTCAGTGAGAATTTCTCCAAATTAACTCTATCTATCTATCTATCTATCTATCTATCTATCTATATATCTATGAGGAAAAGGAGGCTGGAATGAATCCGACAGAATGAGGTAAAATAAGGAATGAAAGAACAAAACTCAGACCAAAATGTGTAGTATATTTCGCTGGAATGTTGAATCCAGCTTCTTCTAAATGGAATTCAATATTCCAGCGAAATATACTACACATTTTGGTCTGAGTTTTGTTCTTTCATTCCTTATTTTACCTATCTATCTATCTATCTATCTATCTATCTAATTCGGTTCCTTATTTATGCATCGGTCTATCCATCTAATTCTGTTATCTATCTATCTATCTATCTATCTATCTATCTATCTATCTATTTTTCTAATTCTCTTATGTATGTATGTATGTATGTATCTATTATCTATCTATCTATCTATCTAATTCTGTTATGTATCTATGTATATATCTATGAATCTATTCATCTATCTATCTATTCAGCTAATTGTATTATCTATCTATCTATCTAGCTATCTCTCCATTATATCTAATTCTGTTATGTATCTATCTATCTACCTCATTATCTGTCTGTCTATCTATCTATTCATCTAATTCTGCTATCTATCTATCTATCTATCTATCTATCTATCTATCTATCTATCTATTCTGCTATCTATCTATCTATCTATCTATCTATCTATCTATCTATCTATCTATTCATCTAATTCTGCTATCTATCTATCTATCTATCTATCTATTCATCTAATTCTGCTATCTATCTATCTATCTATCTATCTATCTAATTCTGCTATCTATCTATCTATCTATCTATCTATCTATTATCTATCTAATTATCTAATTCTGCTATCTATCTATCTATCTATCTATCTATCTATCTATCTATCTATCTATCTATCATCTAATTCTGCAATCTATCTATCTATCTATCTATCTATCTATCTATCTATCTATCTAATTCTCTTCCTTATATATTATCTATCTAATTCACCGAAAAAATCCACTAGTCAATATTGCTGTCACTAATAAGTCGTAGGTAAATACGTTTATTTTGTTTTATAAACTGGTAGAAGGTTTAGCCCAGTCGGTTGAGCATCCGCCTTGAAACCACAATATTTCTGGTTCGATACCGGTCTTCGCCAACTCAACCTATGAGTAGCACAGGGTTCTGAGTGGTAAAGTGAGGAATTGATGGTAGGTATGGGTCTCCACCTCAGACGCTAAAAAACAATCTCCTTGATCTAGCGCTAGTGAAAAGGGGATATACTCCCTCGCTGTTTGGTTGATATTGATTTTAGGCCACCCCGACTACTTTACTTTTTAACTTGCAAAAGCATACCTATTTGATCCATAGATGGAACCGTGTTTTCCCGAAAATTAGACCTACTGCAAAATGAGACCTAGCGTGATTTTCAGGATGATTTTAATATAGGCTCTCCCCTTAAAATTAGCCCTAGTTGAGAGTGACAGACAGACGAAAGAGATAGGTATCATTCACAATCACATCATGCGACGCAAACACTCGACATCCCCCCAAAATAAGCCCTTATGTTATATTTCGGATTGAAAATTGATACAAGCCCTAGTATTATCTGCATTATTCGGACTATTGTCCTCATCTTCATTGTTATCTGTACAACGTTTCGGCCAATATGCCCTCCGGCCTTCTTCATGTATTTCTTGTCGGACTGGGGAACCTTCTTGGACTCGGGAACCTTCTTTTCGGACTCGGGAACTTTCTTGTCGTAATCGGGAACCTTCTTGTCATAATCGGGAGTCATCACAGAACTTTGAACCTAACTCTTTATTCAGTCCACAGAGGTATCCTGTTCTCATTTCGCTAACCATAGCTGGGGTAGAGGCGTTAAGTTGTGTTAATTATTATTCTATGTTACTGCTGCTCTTGATCAGGATTGAACCTGCAATTCAGAGATAACTGTCACTGTCTAAAACTGTCTAAACCCAACTCCTTTATCCATTGGGCCATGTGTCCAATTGTAACGTTGTACAGATATCAATGAAGATGAGGACAATAGTCCGAATTACGCAGATAATACTAATCATCAAGCCTCATCTCAAACATTCAGAGAAATAGAATACAAGCCCGTCTTATTTTCGGGGAAACTGTACCACTCCGAAGCTCCAGAATTGGGATATCGCCACTACATATCGATACCCAGGATATTAAGACTCTCAATCACCGCTTTCTAGCACTTATATGATAAAAAGGGTTGGGACTTGCCATAAAGGCAAAAGGGTTGGGACAATCATATAGGCGCTAGGGCTTGACGTGTCTAATCGATTGATAGGTTGGGCCTCTCCGATCGCCCGTCTAGCCAAAGTAAGAGACGAAGTGGAGAGTTGCATACCACGTCACCACTTAGTATCCAGGCCATGTATCGCTCAGCCTCCACGATATCGTCCTGAGGCATTTAGGGTCGCCACCCAAGGCGAACAAGTGGCTAATTAGGGTAACAACAATTTCTATGTTAGATTTTTTATTAACATCATGTGTAGAAATAATTGGTAGAAATAATTTTCATCAACTTTATGCGGTTAAACTTGCAAATCGTCGTCAAAATTAAAACGGAAACGGATTTGGTGGTGATCCATGAACAGTTTAACTACAGTGTATGAATGAACTTTTTGCGAATTGGGTTACGGTTTAGGGATTAAGGTTGTTTTTAATTACGTATTGCTTAAAAAACAACAACGACAAAAAACAACAAAAAAACAAATTACTATACATTTAATTAACCATTGAAATTAATTATTGAATCCAACGGTAGACACGTTAGTCTCAGTTGTTTGTGTTAGTATTGCAATGTATAATTTCAATTAAACTTGGTTTAAAAAAATTATTTTTCAACATTAAATAAAATAAGTTTCCGTTTTAATTTTGACGATTTGCAAGTTTAACCCTTTATGCGTATTGATAAATTAGAAGACATAAATGTGCATTAATAAACTGGTGACCCAGTCACTGCCTTCTAGCATCTTTAACATAAAAGGTTTAGGTATTTATTTGTCATAGGAGCAATTTGAAGAATAAGGTCGTGACAATCATATATGTAGTAGGGCTTGACATGACCAGCCAATTGATCCGGTCGGGCCTCTCCGACCGCCTTTCTAGCCCAAGTAAGGAACGAAGTGGAGTGTTGCATGCCACGTCACCACTTAGTATCCGGGTCATGTATCGCTCAGCCTCCACGATCTCGTCTGAGACATTTAGGGTCACCACCCACGACCAACAAATGGCCTAATTAGGGTACTCTTACCCCTATGCAGAGGGACAGTCGGCGTATTCTACGGTCCAGTCGATAGGGCGTACTTACGCTATGATAGGAATTCTTAGCATATCATGGCACAAGGTCACACCTGTGGGCGACTAATATGGACCTAAATTTAAACATGGTTTATTATTGCCACTCCTGCTTTATAAGAGATTTTAGGTTAAATCCTATTTAACGGACATAAATTCCACGATCGTATGTCACCCCGCCGAAAGAAAAAAATACTAAAAATCAAGGAATTAACCGAATTTAATGAAATTTTCAGTGTTGATATATTAATAAATAAAATATATAATGCACCAGTTATTTTATTTTAAAACTTTTACATTTTTTCAGGTCAATTAACTTTGAACCACGTATTTTTGTAAATCTGTGTTATGCCTCAAAGATCCTAGATAATAAGGGTATTGTGACGTTGGTGGTGACGTAGTTTCGGTTACAGACATATGATCTCCATTATAATAAGACGAAAGTGAAGATTTCCTAATTTATACATTGCGTTTTACACTTATGCAACTTGGATTTCTTATGTTTAAATTTATTTTTTATCTTCTCTTAAAAAAGAACTTACGAATCTCGGAATGCATGGAATTGCACTAAGGTAAGATTATCTCTTTTTCTAATTCCACTTTCATTTCTATGGTTTACTCATTTGAAATTTCTGTTACCCCCCACACACAAAAGAAAGTAAACGTTTAATACCCTTTTAACCCAGAAAGTATTTCATCATAAAACAGTTCTCTATAATCTATCTATCTTTTTGACTTTTTGTCATTTTTTCTCGATATTTCTTTGGTATTCTAACTTAAACGTACTTCATTTAAAAATTGTAATTCTTATGCCAAGAGCCTAAAGTTCCACGAATATATATATATATATATATATATATATATATATATATATATATATATATATATATATATATATATAATAGGTAAGTATCTTAGGAACGCGAAGGAGTAAGAGAGGTGGTGAAACGAAAATAATTTAACAAATTTCTTATCAAATTAAAAAAAAAAAGTCGCTAAAAGCTCGTGTACTGCAATGTTCGTTTATTTTAGGAATTACTGTTTTGCTTACATCTAAAATGATATTAAAAAGGTTTTAAGGAACACTAGGGTATAAAAAAGAAAGGTGGAAGAGAGGAGTTAGAGAGGTGGAAAAGGAAAATAATTCAGCAAATTCCTTATCAAATTTAAAAAAATATTTGCTAAGAATTTGCGTATCATGTTCGTATTTTTAGGAATGTTTTTTTTTTGTTCAAAATGTTATTTTGAAAATGTAACCCTAAACTGGTGAGTGTTTTGAAACATAGCTTTATTTTTCTAAAAAAAGAATTGTACAAAATCTGAATTAAATTCTGAATTTCTTGTTGAGTTAAAGTGATAAAAATACATTAATTTAATTTATTTTCTTTTTTCTCCCTAAAGATGTAACAATAAAGATGTAACTAAAAAACGGCTGGGGCGTTAAAATGCACCGACTGCACCTCTGCAGAGGGTAAGACTCCCCCAATGGGGCCACCTGTTGGCCGTGGGTGGCGACCCGTGATGCTTAAGGATAGAGCCCAGGTGGATGAGCAATTCATGACATGCAATACTCCACTTTGGCCCTATCTTGGGCTAGACCAATCGACTGGTCACGTCAAGCCCTAGCACCTATATGATTTTCCCAACCTATTGCCCTTATGGCAAGCCCCAACCCCTTTTTATCATATGGGTGCTAGAAGGCGGTGGCTGCGCTTCTACATGTCCTGGGAATGACGTTAAACTCTATCTGATGGTGAGGTTCCAGTTTTGGAGGTTTGGGGAATGTGGAGCACCCCATTCATCACCATTGCTCCCTGACCCGGAGTGGTAGTACCTGTTAGGGTCCCATCTATGGGTTAAATAGAAAAATGTATTTATAAAAAAATTGTATTATCCATTAAGAATTGATTTATTTCAAAACTTTATCGGCATTAAATGACCCACTGAGGTTGATATGCCGAAAAACAAAACAACCCAAAAAACAAAACGTTTGTGAGTTACACTGATTAAAAATTAATGTATTTTATTCTATGAAACAATCCCTTTTGTGACAAATTTATATTCTGTTGAATTACAGTAAAAACAAAACAATGTATTCAATTTTAAATGTTTTTTGGTCTCGCTTATGAACATTTTTGATTACTAGATTATATCATTTAATGAAAACAAATCAAAAAATAAATTTTGTAATTTTCCTTATTATAAACACTAACGTTTATGTATATAGTGTTATGATATACCAAATATATATTGGTAATTTTCACCTTTAGTTGGCTAAATTCCTAGCAAATAAGGCAATTAAAGTAACCTCCCTTGATTTTCACTTTGAAACAAGCCGGTAGTCATTTAGAAAGTCTCGGTGCGAAATAAACAAACCGTAGTAACTTTTTCGAAAACAATACGACTGCATGCTTTAACACACAAATATCATAAAATGTGTTATTAATAACAATTAAGTTCATTTCAGATAATGCGCACGCACAATTTTATGCTAGGAATTTAGCCAACTGACTTTCACTTTGAAACAAGCCGGTAGCCATTTTGAAAGTCTCTGTGCGAAATAAAAAAAATCTTAGAAACGTTTTGGAAAACAATACAACTGCTTGCTTTAACACAGAAATATCATAAAATGTGTTCTTAATAAGAATTAAGTTCATTTCAGATAATGCGCACGCACAATTTTATGCTAGGAATTTAGCCAACTAAAGGTGAAAATTAACGATATATCATATAATATTTATATAATATTTTGCTTTATATAATATTTTACATGTGACGATGTTTAATATATCGGGTGACGTGGTACTTTTGGACTAAATGTTTGCTAGTTTGCGGGCGTCGTTTTCTTTTCTTTTTTCTCTCTCTCGCTCCGACTCTAACCTGTTTCTAAGTGTACGACCTCTTCCGAAATTGAACCTGACACCCCGGCCCTTTTTGGTTTCCCTCTGTGCCTTTGCCTTCTCTCCACGATCAAATCTGTATTTTTCAAGTGCTGCTTTATCTTTTGTTTTTAAATCTGCCATGCCACAGGATCAACGTGCTTAAAAGTTAATCTCTTCGTGATTGATTACTTTGCGTGGATGCCAAAGACTAAAGATAATAACCAATCTTATTATAATGGAGATTGTGGGTTTGTCTGTCTGTAACCGAAACTATATTACTACTCAAGTCACAATTCCCTTCGTTATTTACATCACATTCTCCATGATTTCATTTTTATTTAAACCTCAATTATTAATAAAATTGTTTTACATCATTAAGACTGTTGACCATATCTACATGATATGATATTTTCCATGTACCCCACTTGTACGGGTCAGGCACAAGGCCCTATTTATGTGGGACCACCCAAAAGCCGAAGCTCATGGGTAGGCGGGTGAAAAATTGCGTCGATCCCGTCGACATTCTCCCTCAAGGGGGGCGCCTCATGCGCTGGGCAATAAACCCAGCCCTGCCCCTTTAAATCAAGGGGGCAGGTGTTGCCTGGGGGGATAGCCCCCTGGGATCGACGCTATTAACTCGTAAAGATCCAGGGCCGAAACCACTGGACCCTGGCGTTGGCCAGATCTACATACTAATAACATGCAATTGTATTTATATATACAACAAAATAGCGGTTTACAGTGTGAATGGGAAGGCTAATTTGCATATTGATATTAGAAATTTGATTTTAATAAATATATGTTTAGTATTATTGATTTCTAATTGTTTGGTTTTATCTTATTGAATATGAGCAAAAATCTCGGGGATAAATATTAAAAGAAATCCATTAACAAGAAGAAATGACTGTAATATTATTCTTTACTTCCTATTTTAATTTTAACTAAATAGTTGAATTAGGAAAATTTATCAATGAAAGACGGGAGTAACGGAAAATGATGGAAGAGTTAGTTTCAAAGTTGTTCTATTTTTCAATCATACCCCCTCTGTTCCAAATCTTTTTATCTGCATTCTTATTCAGTTTCATTAGCCTTTCTAATTTAATATGATATTTTATTATATTAAAACTTAAATACTTGCACCCGGAGGGTGCATATATTTGCTTGTACTGTTAAGAATTATTTAACATAATGAGTCTATTTCCTGGTTGGATTTAATTGCACCTTGAAGTATTGTTTTAAGAGAGTACCGTTTTACCATTAGCAGGCGGGGTTGATGAATTGCCATAGCTGATGCAAAATTTGAAGTGGGCTTTCTTTTCAAATGACACGAGAAGATTCTAGAAGAAAATTTGTTTTACGAAGTTAGGTAAATAAGACTTCTTTTTTAGGAAGACTTAAAAAAAAGGTTTAGCCCGCGGGAGGAGAGACACATATAGACGAGAGGTAATATCAAAATATGATTTATGATGCTATAATTTAATCATGAATAAAAAAAAATATCTCGCAGATCCATTACTACTGAATAGTGAATTCGGTCTTTGCTGGATACCCATACTTGCAACCTTGTGTCACATCCTACCCATGGCATACAGGTTGGGTAAATACCTACCTTTGGTTGGTTGGTTGTTTGGTTGGTTTGTTGGTTGCTTGGATTTCAAACCTTGTTGGGTTATTTTATGCCGAAGACGTTTTGTTTTATTCATTCTTGACAGTATTCATTATTTCGAAACTCATTTTTTCTATTTAACACATAGATGGGATCCTAACAGGTACTATCACCCCAGATCAGAGTGGACCTGGGAGTAATGGTGATGAAGAGGTACTCCAGCCCACCCAGTGCTTCAAAATTGGATCTTCCCCATTAGATGCAGTTTAACGTCATACCCAGGGCAACGTACCTTAGGTGTCTCATA
The DNA here is from genome assembly GCA_023376005.1 of Doryteuthis pealeii. Lineage (NCBI taxonomy): Eukaryota > Metazoa > Mollusca > Cephalopoda > Myopsida > Loliginidae > Doryteuthis > Doryteuthis pealeii. Next base: position 29,875,497 of record CM042150.1, on the reverse strand, counting down.
ATTCTGTAAGAGTTAGCAAACTAGTACCGCAGATCCATTAACTACTGAATAGGGAGTTCGAACCTCGCTCGATGCCCCATACTTGCATATATTCTACCCATGGCGAACGGCTGGTATAAATATCTACTTTTCTGTAATCTTTTTTGTGTGTCTTTGTTCACCTCGGTCCTCATAGCGCTTCACTTTGTAAACAATTACAGCTTCAAGTAGTTATTCTTAATACAAATAATTTGCACTTGTCTAGTACTAAGTATCCTATCTAATACTAATAATTCTAAAACATCTATTTAGGCTTTAGATGGGACCGTAACGTGTACTACCACTTCTGAGTGGACCTGGGAGTAATAGAAATAAAGGAATATTCCACAGTTTCCAGCTCTCTAGAACTGGAGCCTCAACATCAGAAGCAGTTTAGTTTCATATCAAGGACACCCATTTTCTGTGTGTGTTTGTATTATTGGTGTTGATATTTGTGGTGGTGGTGGTGGGGCTTACCTCTCTACAGAAGATATATATATATACATTTACCAATCCCTCCGCACGAGCAGGATGTAACACAAGGTCAATTTCTTAAGCGGAGTTCAACGGGTTTGAATTCAGAGTTTTCTTTCTCCTAGACCGGTTGCCTAACCAAGGTTAAAGAGCCCAGTCTGCCCTACTATTTATCCATAGCTGGAGGGAAAGTAGGATTCATACCTTTCCCTTTGCAGAAGATATAGTCAGCGTATTCCAAGCTTCACAGATAGTTTATTCAAGTACCATGTAATAAGAACTTAATGGCCTAATTTGCAAAGCGTCGTCACTGTCAGACCGATTCTCGGCTATAAGGGATATGAGATCATGTTGGATTATTTTGGAGATATATAAGCCGTGCTGCAATCCACTACTTAAATTTATAGACTAAATAGACTAAGTGAAGTCACGTGGTTTAAAATCAGCCAATCAACAGCTCGAATACGTGGTTTGTTAATTACTTAATCGTTTATGCTGCTAGACGTCCATTTGCACTCATTGACGAAAAACCTGCAAGACTGAGGAGCACCAAGGAACAACCAAAGGATCATACCCAATATTAAGGGACACTAAGGAGCAACCAAAGGATTATTCACTAAGGATCTTGCCCTGTTTAACACAAAGGATCTCTCCTGGACAAAGCTCTTGCTTGAAGCCTAAAGATGGTCACAAAAATCGTAACAGGTTGTTGAATTGTATTTTCTTTATTTAATATTTTAGATTTGACAGAAAAAAAAATTGCAACTTCACGTAGTCACGGCTCTTCCAGTAAAACGCCTACGTAACTTCTCGTGATCCCGCCTCTTATACCACGATGGATACGCAAATTCGCGACATATACGTAAATCCTTGTAGTAGTGCCTTTTCCGGCACAAAGCCAATGCAATTTCTTGGGGTCACGCCTCCCCCGACACGACAAGCAAATTTGAGACACTTATGTAAACACGCCTTTCTTTCGGGACATGTCACTCGCGTCGTGTCCACTCGGTTCGGATCAGATCAAAGCTCTACTTATCCTTTATTTTTAATGTTGATAACTTAATCGTTGTAGCACTGGAGTGCTATGAGGGCTGGAGGGATTGTTACGCTCTCCATGAGTGCTGAAAGCCAAAAGAACACCGACCCACATTAAAACATGTCACATTTTGCTTGCATGGTGGAGTGATTAAATCCCAATTCTATTCGGTTGTACGGACCATATGACCTTATGGGTCCCCTTTTGCGATTTTGATTCGTGGGGAGATTTTTTTTTCCATTTACACCGTCAAAATCCGGTTAATTGTTTACATACGATTTTTAGAGTTTTTAAAAAAATTATAAAACTAACCCCTAACCCTAACCCTAACAGCTAACCCTAACCCCTAACTCTAACCCCTAACAAACAACCGGATTTTTACGGTATAAATGAGAAAAGTGTCCCCACGATTCGAGATCGCGGAAGGGGTGCCTTTAAGGTCATATGGTCCGGTTGTACTTAGTTTTACATTTTCTTTCTATTTTTGTTTGAAAAGGTCATACGTTTGTCATAAGGTGCTATGATTTAAAATTGCAAAATAAACATGACATTTTACAACAGCATTATTTGCCTTGATAGTAGCCAACGTTTGCCCAGAAAATGTACAATCAATTTGCATCTGGCCTGGCTTCAACCACTGCCCCCAACTCGTACGACTAAACCCGAGAACTAGCCGCCACCAATAAAAAAAACATTAGTGAATGAGAGAATAACGGCCAACAGACGAGGGGTAACGTACGCAAAAAACGAACAGTCCATGTATTTTCATAAGCGCGTTACCGTGAGGACGGGTGGCCGCAGAAAAATGCTGCTCAGAAACCAGTGGTAGTAATCGCACTTTAAATGTATTGTACACTATATATATATATATATATATATATATATATATATATATATATATATATATATATAAAGGGTGCGACATAAGTAACGACCTTTACTTATGCCGCACCCTGTATATATAGGCTAATTGTACGTGTAATATATACATATATATATATATATATATATATATATATATACACACACACACACACACACACATATATATATATATATATATATATATATATATATATATATCTGGGCAAAGCTGTTTGCATTTCACATAGCGCTAATACCCTTGTATTTAATAGAGCAACATTCTGAGGACCTAAGAAGTCAGAATCTGTCTACCTAGGTTTCATCTGACTGTTCATCAGGATAATTCTGACTCTATATCTGTCCATATCTATCTATTCGTATATATCTATCCACACAAACTCAAAAATGTGTCTCCATATATATACATAACTGCCCAATAAAAGACCCTAACATATGTCACAAAACCTATACAGTTTACCGTTTAACTTGCTCCAAATTCTTAATTTCTATATAGGAAGTACAGTTAGACCCCTTCCACATTAGAATTAAAGAACATATCCACACACGTGCATCCTCATTCCATAAACATTTAATCAAATGCAAAAATAAAGACAATAGTTTTTCCGTTAAGATAGAGACAGTAATACGCAACATTGGTAATCTCAGAATTAGAGAAAGTTTATTAATAGCCAAATTAGGTCCTAGTATAAACAATAGATTAGAGCTATACACTGAATACATAATTAATTAAAATACACGTTCCTCATAGTATATAGTACATAGTATGTACATTTCATTATACATATATCAAATGAATATTACATAAATATATAAATAGATGAAGATAATAAAATTGAAATTGAATGAACGGCTAAATGATTATCACGGCTTTCCGCGTGGCGTTTAAAAAAAGAACGCCACGAGACGCGTGTTTATAACATAAAAATAACGACATAAAAAAAACGCGTCCATTTCTGGAATTCGTCTCTGAAGATAAAGTTCTACTTTGAAATCGATAAGACAAAAATAACATCTTTTTGTTTTTATTTTTCATTATTTTTAATAATTTGAAAGCAATTACAATTAATTGCTTTCAAATTATTAATATATATATATATATATATATATATATATATATATATATATATATTCTAATGACTGCTTAAAGGTTCTCTAACTGCACAAATAACAACCGGACTCAACAAAGAATGAATAAAAAAGACTTCGGTATAAAATAACCTTAGGGTTGACATGCCATAAAATCCAATGAACCAATCAATCAACCAACCAATATAATCTGTGCAAAAATATTAACTTGAAGTTTAATTTGAGATTTTAAATAAACGATCGGTACTTTTGGAAAATATATTCACGAAAAATACTAAATAAATATGAAAAGATGTACAAGGATGTCCACAAAGTCTGGCTACATGGGGATTAACACATACTTTTAAAACAAAACAATTTAATTTAATTATAATGTTAATGTCCAACGAAGTGATTTCTTTGGGCTAGCAGAAACCTAGGCCATAAGGTTTTCTTTTGATCTTGGGGGGGGGGGGTCTGTCGTGCCGTGTCTAGGCTAGCAGTGAACAGCACGCATCAGCACTGCCAGTGATTGGACAATAGGAATCTTTCTCAGGTCACGTGATAGTCAACGAGTCTATATTTAGAAGTATTATATCACAAAATAATCCAACAGACTCCCTTGCTGATTGGCTGCTACCGACTTTAGGACAGCCCGACGTCTTAACTTTTTTAATAACTTATTAAATTCTTTTGACACTAATTTTAACAGAATGATAGATAGGAACAGAATGAGATAGATAGATATATAGATATAATTAACTAAAGTCATCGGGGCGGCTTAAAGTCGGTATCAGGCCGACAGCGAGGGAGTCTATCCCTTTTTCACTTGCGCTAGATCAAGAAGATTGCTTTTGAGTGTGAGGTAGAGCACCACACCTACCATCAGCAACTTACTTTACCGCGCTGATATCTATGCTACGCATATGCTGAGTTGGCGAGAGCCGGTGCAGAAACTGGAAACTTGCGGTTCCTAAGCGAGCGCTCTATTGACTGAGATAAATGACAGTGTTTGGATCCAAGATGATAATTTAAAAAAAAAAAATTTTTCGATATTCATTTTGTGTTTTTTTTTATGTGATGTTTGTCTTATTATTTTACTCAGCTGTTTCACAGGAGACTGAGTGAAAGCAAGTATTAATTCTTAACCTGTCAATTCTTTTAACAGTATTTCTAAACAAGTAATGGCAATTATTTTAAAAGACTTTTGATTGGCATTGTAAATATATCAAAAGCTCTGAATATTTTTTGTTAAAATGACTATTAAAAATTATTATTTATATATCCTATTTTTTTTATTGTAGGTCTAAACGCACTAATACATTCTTGTGGCTAATCTTATTTACCATTGGGACTATTCTATCATTTCTAATGTATTTCAACTACACTTCAACCCCCGAATCAAATGCACAAGGTTCTATTTGATTATTCAGTGGGTAAATTCAATCGTGACTATATCCATGTTGTATAAGAAGTCAGGGTGGCCTAATGTCGGTATCAGCCAGACAGCGAGGGAGTCTATCCCCTTTTCACTAGCGCTAGACAAAGGAGATTGTTTTTTAGTGTCTGAGGTGAAGCGCCACATATTCCCATCAGCTCCTCACTTTACCGCACAGATCTCTGTGCTACTCATACGCTGAGTTGGCGAGGGCTGGTATCGAATCAGGGACCTTGTGATTCCTAGCCGAACCGTCTACCGTGATGAACTGCTACCAAATCGTCGCCTTCTGGGCCTACTAACGACGCGATCGTAGCACTACTAGCCAGCGGCAGTGACAAAAGAGGCCGAATTCTTGAGTATCCCTTCTTTTATAGCTAGCTTCACGTGACCATCAGAAGCGTTGTGGTTGGCTAATTTCTTTGGCCTTTCGCATTACAAATTCCAACGAACGTGCAAATACTTTTGATTGACACAGAAAATTTTCATTATAAAATAGTCTTTGAAAATTGCTTTTTTTATTTTTTATTGCAGGTCCAATCTCCCAAATAAATTCTTGTGGCTAACCATATTTACCAGTGGCACTGTTTTACTTTTAATGTACTTTGACTGCATTTCAACCCCGAATCAAATGTACCAGGTTCTATTTGATTATTCAGTGGGTAAATTCAATCGTGACTATATCAATGTTGAATACCATCGTCTAATTTGGCAGAACCTCACCACACCAGAAAATAAAGTTATTTTTCTGTATGGAGCTTATTATGACGACAGACCCCAACACAATGGAAAACGTTTCATACTGATAACTTCAGTTGGGCCCTTGACACGGGTTGGACCTTACGCCGCAATGTGGACCGAACAGGAGAGTAGAACAAATGAATTATCTCAATGCAAAGCACGTACAAATGGAGCCGGAATTCACTGGTCGGGACTGTATTACGATCAATTCTTTTATCTGTGTGAAATCAAAAGGGACGTAATACCGAAATACGTGTCGCTTACTTTTAACAACGCTTCTCTACAATCAAATCTTTTGTCTGTTTACATCCCAGAAAGGAAACGAAAAAATAAGTTCTCAATTTGTGTTGGAACTGTTTATAATAATATAGATTCCCGCCAAGTTGTTGAATGGGTTGAAGCCAACAAAATACTGGGGGTAACGTCGTTTTCAGTCTACCCATGCAACGTGACAAATAGTACGATGAGAATCTTTCGTCAATTTGAAGCTGAAGGAATTATGCGCGTATTCTACACGCCATCTCCGTACGGTGATAATACCTGGGCAAAGCAAATGGCTAGCAGTCCCATATCTTTCAACGACTGTATGCTGAAACAGATGTATTCTGCGGAATATGTAATCCCTCTGGATTTTGATGAGATTATCACACCACGGAAAAAGGCTAGAAATTATGAAAATCTTCTTAAAGAAATTGATCAGTTCTATGGATTTGAGAAACCTTTGCCAGTTTATGTCATCAAAATGGCTTACTTCTTCACAACTTGCGGCACGAATAATAATACCGAAGATATAAAAGTTAATCGTTTTATTAAGAAATTATCAACTAAGTCGGCCGAAAAATCTTTTGTAAATCCCCGCGAATGTTTAAATATGTTCAATCATTTCTGTTTAGTTTTTTTCGACGGCTACAAAGGACCGCGAAATAAGAGGATTGATCGTCAGCTTGCTCAAGTTAATCACTACAGACGAGCCAAATCCCAGAAATACTGTGACCGTTTTCATAAAGAGGGGGTTGAGGATGTTGACTTTCGAAATAAATTTTCACTGGAGATCTTAAAAGCATACAGAAAGAAAATTGAAAAGTTCAGCAGGTTAAAAGTTCTCTAATTCTTTCTGAACAACATCACGCCCATATTTTGGGTTCTTTCCTAGGACTGATGTGTCCTTTTCACTAAAAATAAAACACAAAAATATTTTATAATTTGCTTGAAGCATTGTGATTATATTGGTTTGGTGGTTGGTTAGGAAGGCTATCACAACGCAAGTGTAAAGAAAAACGAGGTACCTGTGATTTTGTTCCATTACCTTTGATTTATTCTCTTAATATTTCAGGATAAAGATCCCTTCGTCAGAAGATTTCTGAAAGCATGAGTCCTGGAAAGGGGCCGTTAACCTGTCGTTATTTTGTCACATAACAAAGGTTAGTAAATGAGAAATAACCAAACGGATGTTGAAAATGAAATAGAATCTTTATAACATTAACAAAATACAATACTAGCCAATGGCGCGGAAGAAGGTAAACCACTACATGTGGTATAATACTATTCAGCCAGTATAATACTCTTTTATCTATGGAGGTTGGCACATACCCATTAATGTTCATTGGTACGGTATATAACAGATTGGGATCTGATCATTCTGTTGTATGCTTGGTAATATCTCTCACCGAATTCTTTGTGTGTGTATGTGTATGTATGTGTATGTTTGTTTAATAATGTCATTGTATCATTTCAGATGTTTTTCCTCGTGTGCGTTTGTGTGTATGTGTGTTGGTCTTTCCTGTGTATGTTAACCACAGGTTAACAACTCCCTTCCAGAAATCTGCTGACGAAGGGATCTTTATCCCGAAATATTAAGAGGATAAATCAAAGGTAAACAAACAACATCATAGTTACATCGTGTTTCTTTACACTTGCATTGTGATAACCTTCAAAACCAACCACCAAGAACAAAAATATTTTAAAATCTAATATGCTCAAGTAAGTAGACAAGAACAAACAAACAATTGATAGAAAAAAATGACACCACGTAGAAACGTACAATTACATGAATTAGTGAATGTGGAAAGTGATCTCAAAGAGAATATGACAACAGATATGACAGAGTGGGAATGGTGATGAACTAAGAATTGTGCAAATGATTAAGTTTCAACCGTCTAATCATCTGCACCAAGTAGAGGCTGTTTTATAAATACTCTGGGACTCTGACATCCAGCCAAGACCGGATGTAACAGTTGTAAAAAACAAAAAACAAAAACAAAAGACCCCCCCCAACAACAACAACAAAAAACAAAAAACAGAAAAACAAAACAGTCAAAATGTTCTACACCGCGAACATTGTTGATCAATATATCAGGGGCTAAAGAGGAAATAAATAAATTTAATAATCTGGAAAATTAAAAAAAATCTTTTAGATTAAAAGGTTTGTTTTATGACCATTAAATGGTTAAAATATCCAAAAAGAAAAAAAAGAAAAAAAGAAGAAAAAAAAAAAAAAAAAAGAAAAAAGAAGAATACAGAAAATGTAAATTCAAAAATTATTTTTGAAAAAATTGTTATTGTTGCTTGCTTCGTCATTCATGTGTTTTATCTATCTATCTATCTATGTATGTATCTATCTATCTATCTATATCTGTACATATCTATACATATATAAAGGGCAGTTGTGTGAATCTGTATGTCCGGAGGAACCTTCGAGAATAAAACAATTAACGACAAAGTAAATATATATACACATAAAATATCACCAGGGCTTGGTTTTTGAGCAAAAATAATAAAGGTTTGATTTATATTTGTGAAAAGAATTAAAAAATAAAATTTATAAGATAACGGAATGGAATATTTTTTTTGCATTTAATATTTTGAATAGTAGACATTAACGTTTATTTTCAGAGTGGCTGTCAATAAAGTTGTTACAATCTTATGGGCCATCCTTTAATCTTTAAGCAAAAGCGCCTGTCCGGCGGAAATCCTTGGTAATCCTCTTGTTACATATTAATTGGATTCCTATTACTTTTTAAGGTAGTATAGAAATCCTTATGGCAATCAGTACAGCTGATGGCCTTGAGAGTGAGTGACAATGCTTGACCTCACTCTCACCTTGCTTTCTGGGGATATAATCATGAGAACGGAACCCCTATAGAAAGCGCTTTCCGGTTTAAGGTGGGCAACTCAGTAAGTTAGTTGCAGTAGTTAGTTGCAGTTAGTCAGTTGCAGAGTTAGAAGCTAGCAAGATGTGACTCTCCGCGCGCATTTATCTGGTCCGGGGTTCCATGAATAAACTAACATCCAAAGTAAATCGAAGTCTTGTTGTTATTACTAAAAGCTAACAATGACACAAGGCTTCTGATAAGAAATGGTCCCCAGCAGAACCAGACACGGGACCGAGATAAGAAAGACCAGACGAGACCATTAGAAGACCAAGATAGAAGACTAGACGATCAGAAGACGGCCGGAAGAATAGACCAGAGTAAGACGTAACAAATATATCTATATGGTACCGTGACGAACGGCTACGTAACACACTGGTAAAGAATCCTCAGTATTGTAAGTTCCTTCGTCAATGGTTTGCAAGTGGATTCTGAAAGAATCAGTGTTTAAGTAGTGAATCAGCCACGCATTATGGCTGTTGATTGGCTGGAGGAATAAACCACGTGACCTCGCACACTTTATAAATTTAGGTGGGGAATTGTAGCACACCCTATATGCCCGAATATTCCAACAAAAGTATTGGAGAGGACCGTGTTGTAATGGTTGTTGTCAAAGGAAATGGACGCAGCGACACGAGTTCAAACCCTGGACGAGTCTGGTTGCATTTCATACAGCACTAATACACTTAGGAAAGGTATGAATCCAACTTTTCCCCATCCAACTATGGGTAAATAGTTGGGCGGACTAGGTATTTCAACCTTAGTACGGCAACTGGTCTAGGAGAAGGAAAACTCTGAATTCAAACCTGGTAAACCCCGTTTAAAACATTAACCTTGTGTCACATCCTGCTCGTGTAGAGGACTTGGCAAATACATATATCTTGGAGAGGCGAAAGCAGATGCATATAAAGGTAGGTATAGCCAGAATCCCTCGTGTTCCCCCACATGAATCAAAATTCAACAAAACTCTGAAAAAATGAACGAAGCAACGTAATTTTGCTGTATTTTAAAAAGAATGATTTTAAAAAAATCACATGTAAAAATATTTGTCTTAAATTATTTAAAACGGGATAAATTTACAAATTAAAATCTGTATATGTCAAAATGGCGCATTCTTGTCGTTGTTTTTCTCTTGAAGATGTGCTTTTTTAATGTGAATATTTCATTGTAATGATTAAGAAACTAATTGAACTTTTTATATATAAGTTTAGGCTCTGTCCTTAAGAGAAAAAAGTGACAATTTAAAATACTAAATGGTTTTATAAAAGTGCCCACCGACCTACAATTTGTGTCAAAAAAGTATCAAGGTTTTTGTACTTTTTGACACACCTTGTATTCTGAAAAAAAGAACGATCCATTCATTGTTCATTTCTATCTTGGTAAAAACAGCTTCAAATTCGGCATTTTATGACATACCTTGTATATCTCATACTAACATTCTTATCTGAGCTTAACCGGATATTCATACCTTAAAAGCTAAGATGAGAGGGATCAAAACACGCTTTCTGCGCATACTTTCTGCACCACCTATTTTACTTTTGTCAAACATAGAATGTAAAGAAAACAGACCTACAAACAAACAAACAAACAAAAATCAATCTAACAATAGGTACAAGATTTCAAGTATTCCTATCCTCTATTCATAATTTGGACATGATTATCTGGTTTCAAGTATTCCTATCTAATACTAATAATTTGCACATATTTTTATGGTTTAAGGTATTCCTGTCCAATATTAAAAACTAGAAGCGCCTACCCAGCATCAAAGAGGTATGACAAAAAAACAAAACAAAAAACAAAAACTACCCCCCCAAAAAAAACAAAACAAAAACACACACACACACCAAAAAAACGGTGTATTGATTTATTTACTTTTGAGGTTTACAAATGCTTGACATTTTAGATTGTCAATGCTAATTTATGAGCAGCTTATAAATTATAAACGTACCTGTTGTTAAAATTTTGAATTAGGGTCCGTTAAACTTAAAAATGACGGGGTCCATGGAAAATTACCCGACAGTTATGGATGGGTAATAACCTTTTGATTTGAAATCCCGCGATTGGACGCGTGATATAGTTTAGGTTAGATGCAAGTCGGCAGCCTAGAAGAGAGGGTGTCACATGGGGTTCGCACTCCCCACGGCGGAATCATGGGCTGGGGAAATAAAGCTTTATTATTAAGAAACAACCAAGTCTTGTTTGTTAATTGAATATTAAAAACAAGAATGACCAGCCCTGCATGAAGGAGAAGAATCAAGTAAGCCCAGAGAAAATGGCCGATGAGTTAGACGACCTAGACAGAGAAATAGAAGGTTAAAAGCATGAGCTATCATCTCTATCTAACTGTCTGCCTTTAACTCCATAATATACCCGATGTCGTATAAGGTCTATATAACAATCATGCCACGCAAGCACTCGGCATCTCCTGAAAATAAGCCCTAGTGTTATATTTCGGAGAGAAAATTAATATAAAGCCTGTCTTATTTTCGGTAAACACGGTATTGTTTGTGATATGCCTGTACTACTAAACCGCACTGGGTGGCGTCGTCAGTTATATTATAACTGGCTCATTGAGGAAGGGGGGTTTGAGTCTTTTAACAAAATACCCCCTCGCCAGTTAGATCCCACTAGAGCCGATCAAACCCTAGTGCGTCACCCATCATGTTCAATGCAAGCAGATAAACTGGCTTTAAATAGAGTTCTGCCAAAGCAGATCCCGGCTTCTGTATATCTGGTTAGCTAATGCGTATAATGAAGTAGATTTCTTAAATTCTAGGCATAAAATAACTCTAAACGGATTGACATGCCGTTAAATACAATCAACCAACAAACAATCTATTCACCAGCTACGTCATAGATTTCATCTGTCACCATGCTACCTACCAACGTCCAAAAGTAGTAGTAATTCGCTGTCTCTTTTAGCAGGCCAGTCAGTGTATTTTGCTATATAGTTATCAGCAGTATAGTAGTCTTGGTATTCCACTCACACAAGGGTTATCCATTTAATTCTAACTTACTGGTGCCATAGACATTGCACTAGGAGTTTAACTGGTCACAGTGCCAAATCGTATTTGTTAAGGTTTTGCTAAGGTTCTAAGGACCCAAATCTGTCTTGTGATAATTATGATCACGATGAAAATCATCATCATAATTCTTGTGTTCCCTTGACACCCGCACACAATCTGTCTCTATCGGTTATCGCCCTTGGCAAGTCCTCTAGACGGCACGCGGTGTCTGCACAGAGATGACGAGTGTAAATCTTTGCTGGTGGTCTAACATTGGTGTGTACATGTGTAAGAGTCCATAATAAATGTCGCTTATGAGTTTGGTGAGATGGGAGGTAAGTGACCGTATAACTGTTGTTTTGTGAGGTGTTGTTCCCAGGATTTGTTCAAGACAGCACGTAGCATCCTAGTAAAGTTTCCATCTAGCTTTTTCTTCGGGAATTTCGTTAAATTCCAAATTGTTCAACCATACAATAGTACAGGCATGGCTACTGCTTGGAAGAATTCACGTTTTATTTTATCACAGAGATCAGATTTACATATAGACGTTAACCTCTATCAATAGCAGTTCATGCCTTTTACTGGGTACTCAATACTTTTGACTTAGTGCCAAACTGAGCTAAGCTATGATTAGTAGTTAGGCTATCAGACCATTGTGAGTTTGATTCACATTGAGTGCCCCATATTTCTGGTTTTTGAAATGACAGCTACAATATTTGTGAATATCTGAAATTTGTCTGAAATAAAAAAAATTAACGGGAGACAACTCTGGAATTATTGCAGAGTTATTTCCCTTGAAGTTTTTAGAGTTACCTCCCTTGATAAAGGCATTTAAAAATGAATAGGATCAATTTCTATTGTAGTTATTTAGAAAGCTTGACTTAGACTTGGTACAAGGCGAGATGTGGAAGGAGCAAACACGTGAAAATTGAACTAACGATGATCTTGTAATTTAGATTCGGTGGATTCATTTAGCAAAATATGTAAAAAAAAAAAAAAATTATTCAATTTAATAATTATATTATATGTATGATAAAAATCGCAAAGAGAGGTAATTAAAAAATCAAAATAAAAAAAAATCAAATTATTACCAAAATTCAGGGAATTGTCCGATTTTAATGAAATTTTCACCAAATCATTTATTAATGACGTAGTTTTATATTGAATAGCATATATATATATATATATATATATATATATATATATATATATATATATATTAGTAGTTTAAATTATAAATTTATTCAAACAGACACACAAACGCACTCACACCAGATATGCACACATAAACACACATAATTATGCTCTAACCTAGTAAGTTTAAATCACTTATTTATTTCTCTCTCTCTCTTCCTGCCCCCTCTCTCTCTCTCTCTCTCTCTCACACACACACACACACACACACACACACACACACACACACACACACACAATTAAGCATACAAAACGAAATAGTAATTTTTCTCATATAATTAAATGATTAAGTTAGGTTTAAGTTTCATTATACGTGTATGCGTTTATGTATCAAATTTAAATTATCGATCTATTCACACACACACACACACACACACACACACACACACACACACACACACACACACACACACACACACACACACAACCCTCAACCCCCATCAGGCTTTTATGTAGTAAGTTTGAATTATGTATTTATTCATTATTACATACACACGCATACACACGCCCCCCCCATATTAAAACATAAAAAAAAAAAAGGGTAATTTTTTCTGCTTTCCACTTTAATCTAAATAGTTAAGTTAGGTTTAAGTTTCAGTCTGAAAACAAAACATCTTTCAACTGTTCAACTTGTTGTTAAATAAATGTTAATTCAAAAGACTGAATTAATTACAACGTTTATTTAACATTTCGTTTTTTTCTTCTTCACATATATATTTTTTATTTATCTAAATGCCTACTTAATAAAACGATTAAAATATAAACTGACAAACAGGAATAAATAAATCGGCAATCTTCAAGATACGCACTCCTGAAATATTCAGCTTCTTTTAAAGGAATAAACACTCAAATTAGCTACAGGTACCACTCCAGATCCGAGTGGACCTGGTAGTAATGGCGATGAAAGGGTACTCCACACTCATAAGAGCTCCAGAATTAGAACTTCACTATTCGATTCAGTTTAAAGTCATGTCCAGGACACTAAGACCCTTAGCCACTGACTTTTAGCCCATATATGATAAAAATGGAAGGAAGCGCGTGGTGTAATGGTTAAAGTCATGGGAAATGGACTAGTCGCCCCGAGTTCAAATCCTGGACGTGGTAATTGCATTTCACTTAGCGCTAATACCCTTGAGAAAGGTATGAATCCTACTCTCCCTCCAACTATGGGTAAATAGCAGGGCAGACTGGGTTCTTTAACCATGGCTAGGTAACCAGTCTAGGAGAAGGAAAACTCTGAATTCAAACCTGTTGAACTCCGCTTAAGAAATTGACCTTGTGTCGTATCCTGCTCGTGCGGAGGAGTTGGTAAATATATATATGATAAAAATGGTTGGGGTTTTCCATAAGGACAATAGGTTTGGGCCAATCACATAGGCGCTAGGGCTTGACGTGACCAACCGACGCATCAGAGGGGGCACTCTTACCGCCCGTCTAGCCTAAGGGCCAAAGTGGAGTGTTGCATGTCATGGACTACTTAGCCACCAGGATTCTGTCCTTAAGTATCACAGGTCGCCACCCATGACCAACCGGTAGCTCCATTGGGTGGGGGGATCTTACCTTTCCACAGAGATGCAGTCAGCGTATCCTACCGCCCCAGCCAACGAAGTGGTATATTCTTAGCCTCACCGGACAGGTCTCTTCTTTATCTGAAGAAGGTATTGGACTCTGTGATTGCTGCTTTTGTTAGAATCGAAAGCTTGTTAACTACTTACGTCTGTCTTTTTCACAATATCGTGTTATGCAATTCCCCATAGTAAAGAGAGTGGAAATTCGAGTTGTGGAAAACAGAATCCCGACTCTTAGAGACAAGCATTAAACACAGCAAGCAAAAAAAAACAACAAAAAAACAACAAAAAACAAAAAACAAAAAACAAATAACAAAAAGAAAACAACAAACAACAAAAAAAAAAAAAAAAAGAAAAAAAAACGAAACGAAAAAAAGCGAAGGATTATTATTATAATTGTAATTTGAAAATAAAGAAGTACATGAAAGAAAATTCGTGGCCAGTAAAAAAAATGCATGTTTCCCATCGGCATTCCTTTTTTCAAGCACCTCAGGCACCGGGCAATAAACCTAGCTCTGCCCCTTTGAGATGTGAGTTGTCCCCTGGGATTCACGCTAATATCATGTATTCTAACGGTTCAGAGGTCAAAGCCACTGGATACAGGGTTCCGAAGAAATATATACGACCCCCCCCCCACCAAAAAAAAAGTAAGATAAAATAGGGTTCTTAATAAAGAATAACAAATAAAAAATAGAAGTAATCCGTGGGAATATTAGAAGCAGATACCATCAATCAATGGTTTTTGGCATAAAATAACCCAACAAAGGTTGACATGCTGAAAAATTCAACCATCCCA
>CM042150.1:29825128-29857628 GCA_023376005.1 Doryteuthis pealeii | reverse complement strand
AATATTAAATAGAAATGCCATAACTAGACTACTTCAGTCCCAGTGATCTTTAACCGGCCATCAAAATAAGGAGATAATGGTTGTTGCCCAATGTTCCCTGAACACTATAAAAACAATCAGGCATGAACTGGAGGATTGCAATGGAGACTACAAGGCTGTGGCTAGAAGAAAGCAACATAAAAGACGATCTGATATCGTTCGTACAGCAGAATTAGTCGAAAATCTGCAGAAAAAAGTGTTAGAAGACTTTAGCATTGGAATTCGGGCTTTGTCACGTGAATTGAATGTTTCAGCCTCTACCATGAAGTTTGCACTCAATGAAGACCTTCGCTACTACTCATACAAGAGTCGCTGAGATCAACGGCTCCCAGAAAAGGCCCGTAAAAATCATCTGACAAAGGTGAAGAAACTTCTGAGCAAAGTGAAACATCCAGCTTAAACACAAACAACCTGGTTCTTTTTCGACGAGAAAAACTTTTGCCAAGATCAAAAGCACAACACAACAATAACAAAAAAAGACACTCCTCGTGTTATGCAGACTAAATTTCCCCAAACTGTGATGGTTTTCGGATGTGTGTCCTCTGGGGGTGATGTGATGCCTCCGCATTTTTTCAGAGAGGGTATCAGGTTGAATGCAGATGCCTACGCGTAGTTGCTAAATACTGTTGTCAAGCCCTGGATAACAAGGGTAGCCAGTGGTAAGCCATATGGCAGCAGGATGCGCCCCCTGCCACACCTCTGGGAAAAGTCAAAAATGGTTGTCGGCGAATTTTTACGACTACAACAGTCCCAATGTTTGGCCTCCGAACTCACCAGATCTTAACTTCATGGATTATTATGTATGGGCGCTCTTGAGAAAGATACCAATGCCGTTCCAGTACTACAAAATCCCAGTTAATCGACAGAATTAAGGTAGTTTTTGAGACCCTCCCAGGAAAACTGTAACATCAGCTTGCTCCAGGATTTAGGCTGTGACCGACGCTAATGGGGGTTATTTTGAGTGAAACTTGTTGACAGTAGTGTAATTTCCGTGCATGTTGAATTTCTTTAGAATCCATCAAATTTTTAAGTAATTACCAAGCATTTATTCTTTTTCTTTATGAAACTATTAAATTTATCCCGAACACCCTTATATATATATATATATATATATATATATATATATATATATATGGGAGTAAATATGGAAAATAAATCCGACAATATAAAGGAAATTTTGAAAAAACAAGTGTTCCGAAAATGGGATGAATTTAATTATCGATGTTTAAACATTTCGGTTACATTGAACCTTCATCAGGATGTCTCTTGGGGTGAAGAAAATGATGGATGTTTTTATATGTGACAGGAGATGAAAATCTTTTTAGTTATGTAACTGTATTTGATCAGCGTTTTAATTTTGAAAGGCAAGTCGCGATCTACTCACGCGAAGGTGTCATGACGCGTGACGCCACTCGAAGAAATGCAAAAGACGAGAAAAAGTATTAATGGACTGATTATTTTTAAGAGAACATAGGGAAACAAAGTGGGAATGATAACTAAATAAATAATTAAATGAAGCCTGGTATTTAGTAATTATTTAACACTATTTAACTAGAAACGGAGATATAATAAATAATACATGTCGTTTATTAAGGGAACAAAGTGGGAATGATAACTAAATAAATAATTAAATGAAGTCTGGTATTTTGTAATTGTTTAACACTATTTTAGCTAAAAACGGAGATATATTGAAAAAACCATGTCGATTATTAAGAGAGGGCAAATGCTTAAAACGATTACAAAATCACCTATCAAAAATTAACATTAACTTACCTCTATCCATCTCTAAAATAATTAAAATTTGTACTTTATGCACATCACATTGCTATTTCCAATACAACAACATCTATTATAAACAGAAATTTGGTTTGCCCATGGGATCCCCTCTCAGTGGGGTTCTCGCATGTCTTTATCTTGAGTTTCTAGAATCTGGCCCTTTTCGTTATATAATTCCAAAGAATTCTAGTTATTTTCGTTACATCGATGATATTTTACTATCTACCCACAAGAACTTGACATAAACAAGATTACTGATAGCCTAAAATAAAATTGAACACACCATAAAATTCACGCATGAATTAGAATCCAATAATTCTTTACCTTTTTTGGATATTTTACTCATAAAAAATAAGGACAAATTAGAATTCAAAGTCCACCATAAATCCACCTGTAAAAATGACCACATACACTTTTACTCACACCACAATACCAGCATTAAAAAAGGAATTATTATTGGCTTCTATCTTAGAGCCCTCCGTATCTGCACTCCTAAATACCTAGACGATGAGTTCAATTATATAGAAAATTCCTTTATAAATCTTCTTTACCCTAAATCTTCGAGTGGCGTCACGCGTCATGACACCTTCACGTGAGTAGATCGCGACTTGCTTTTCAAAATTAAAACGCTGATCAAATACAGTTACATAACTAAAAAGATTTTCATCTCCTGTCACATATAAAAACATCCATCATTTTCTTCACCCCAAGAGACATCCTGATGAAGGTTCAATGTAACCGAAATGTTTTAAACATCGATTATTAAATTCATCCCAATTTCGGAATACTTGTTTTTTCAAATTTTCTTTATATTGTCGGATTTAATTTCCATATTTACTCCCATATATATATATATATATATATATATATATATATATATATATATATATATATATATATATATATATAATAAATCCCCCGAACTGAATAAACCAACAAAAATAAAATAAAGTTTGATTTGTTTACTTTGTTTAATGTCATACCAACCTACGTGAGTTATTTAATGCCAAAGCCAACCTTGAAGAAGAACAGTAGTGGTACTAAACGCGGGAAAGTGACCGAAATCCGAATTGATTTAAACGGATCGTCTTTTATTAACTTTCTGCAAAATATCGACTTTCAATAATGAAATAGGAAATTGCAACTTACGCGTCGATATTGGGGGGCATCGTTCGATTTTGTCATGGACTGATACGTTTCCGATCGATGACGGAACATGCTGACTCCCGGGCGAAAATTGAATTGCACTATCAATCAGCGCCTCATTGGGTGTCGCAATGAAATCTCCGTCGTCAATTGCCAATGACCGGACAGGGTACTTAAGATTGTGACGAGTTGCAGCTGTGAGGCGTTACAGACAATGGAACGTAGAAGTGGGCGGTGAAGTAGGTAGATTGGTCGAAAAATGAGGTGCTTATCCAGGTCCTTTTGTATTGTGTGTGTGTGTGTGTGTGTTGTGTGAGAGAGAGAGAGAGAGAGAGAGAGAGAGAGAGAGAGAGAGAGAGAGCACGGCATTAGCAGCGTGGAGAGAGATTTTCAACTTTCTAATCACCCGAAGTTGTGCAATGTTATCTACTTGTACAAAAGGCAGACCCACAAGCTGAAACACACACACACACACACACACACACACTATGTATATATATATATATATATATATATATATATGTGTGTGTGTGTGTGTCGTGTCGTGGGGTAATGGTTAACAAGCTACTCTTGCAGATCCACTACTACTTATCGATCCTCACTGGATGCTCCATACATGTAAACTTGTGTCAAAATCCTACACGTTGGGTAATTAATTGGGCACCTGACATCGTGTAATGGTTTGCGAGCTCGATTACCATTGGTAGTCAGTTCGATTCTCACTAGACGCCCCATACTAAGCTTTGTAAATAACTACGTAGATGTGTGTGTATGTACACACACACTATATATTACAGTATGTACACACACACAAACACTATATATATATATATACAGTATGTACACACACACAAACATTATATATATATATATATATATATATATATATATATATATAAGTTAGGGTAGAAAAGACATGGAGTCAACGGCGCTTGTTAACTAAGTTTCTCGCCAATGCAATTTCGTTAACTTAACCTAGATATGCAAGCTTACTCACTGATATTGAGCACTCTTTACTTATAGGTATAGCAAACTATATTATGAATATTAATTATATAATAATAATAATAATCTTATTATAATGGAGATTGTGTGTTTTTCTGTCTGTAACCGAAACTATATTACTACTCAAGTCACAATTCTCTTAATTATTTACGTCAAATTCTCCATGATTTCATTCTTTTAAACCTTCAGTTATTAATAAAAATTGTTTTACATTATCAATACTGTTGACCATATCTACGTACTAATAATATGCAATTGTATTTATATATACAACAAAATAGCGGTTTACAGTTTGAACGGGAGGGCAAATTTGCATATTGATATTTAAAATTTTATTTTAATAAATATGTGCTTGGTATTATTGATTTCTAATTGTTTGGTTTTATCTTAAGAAATATAAACAAAAATCTCGTGGATAAATCTTAAAAGAAATTTATTTACAAGAAGAAATAACTGTAATATTATCCTTTACTTCCTATTTTAACTAAATAGTTAAATTAGGAAAATTTACCAATGAAAGAGGGGAGTAATGGAAAATGATGGAATAGTTAGTTTCAAAGTTGTTCTATTTTTCGATTATACCCCCTCTGTTGCAGATCTTTTTATCTGCATTCTTAGTCAGTTTCATTAGCCTTTCTAATTTAATATGATATTTTATTATATCAAAACTTAAATACTGGCACCCGGAGGGTGCATATATTTGCTAGTAATAATAATAATAATAACAATTGTAACTGGTACACTAGGAACGGTTCCAAAAAGCTTGGAAAAAAGACTTGAGGAACTAGAAATCAGAGGAAGAATTGAGACGATCCAGACAACAGCATTGCTGAAATGAGCTGGAATACTCAGAAGAGTCCTGGAGACCTGAGGAGACTTGTTGTCACTCACACTTCAGTGTAAGACTATCAGCTAACTTTGGGTGAAAACTTTTATATCGTGAATATGTAAGTTAGGGTAGCGGGAATGATTACTGACAGTTTCTTGCCTATGAGATTAAATCACATATATATTGTGTATTTTGACGGCAAATTAATTTCTTCGTTATGATTTTCAAGTGCGCATGTTCGAGTCCTTTTGTTGTGTTCCATATATGGTAAAGAAAGTGTCCCATCTTTTTTTTACCTAAGCGCTTTAACCATTTCACTGGTCATCATCGGGGGTATTAATGATTATAACGGTTATTTGTTTGGTACAAGTTTTTTGTTTTTGTTTGGAAGGCTTTATTGCAAGTTTTTTTGTGATTGTTTATTTATTCAATCATGAGGATTTTGGGTTCAGCACTTTGGAGAGGATTTTACTGACGACCGCCAACTAAGCTTAAAAAGGCGACGCTCTCATATAAAAGGGATTGGACACTCTATAGCGGCCTTTACATATACACAGACGTGTCTTTTATCAGTTAAAATCCCTCTTCCAGTTTGTAGGTGACAGTGGCCGAGTAGTTTAACAGCCTGACGATGAATCGATCGGGTTTCCATCTCGGCTGGTGGTAGCTTGCAAATGTCTAGCCACACTAAACAGACGCCATACGTCGAAACGCGGTGTCTGTGGATGACTATATATATATACATATATATATATATATATATGTGTGTGTGTGTGTGTGTGTGTGTGAGAGAGAGAGAGAGAGAGAGAGAGAGAGAGAGAGAGAGAGAGAGAGAGAGTGAGTGTGTGTGTGTGTCTGTTTGTGTGTTTAACAAAGTTTCAAAAGATGTGCTTATTTGTGAATGAATGAATAGTCCTGCCTACGTTCGAACGTTTCGGTTTATATATATTGGACATGTTAACTATCCTTAGGGCAATATTAAGGACCTGTGTCACTAAGTGTCTTCACAAAATATTATTTTCAAGTAGGCTGAAACAAAAATGTGACAAATCTCTTTGGTTTCCATTAATAGCGTTCGTTTTTTTCTTTGTTTCTATTCCCCTTATATATATATATATATTAATAAGTCGTCCATAGACACGTGTTTCGGCGTTTCACGCCACTCCAGTGTGGCTAGACACAACAACTATCCTTGGCTAGGGTAGAACTCAGACTGATTGTTTGCCAGCCTGATATCTTATCCCCTCGGCCACTGACAGCTGTAGCGGGACTGGTGTTTTTAAACTATTAAATACATAGGTTTGTTTATGAATTTTTACGGTAACAGAGAGATCAAGATTTGCGGGTAAACGATCATTGCTTATATGCTTAGTAGTGAAAGTTAATTCAAATTACCAATTAGAGAGCTCATATCAAATTTATGGGAGACCATTAAATATTAAATGTATAGATGATAATAATAATAATAATAATAATAATAATAATAATAATAATACACGCACGCATACACTCACACACACATATATATATATATATATATATATATATTGTCGGCTAAAAAAGCCATATCCAAACACATCGTTTGTTTATTTACTTCTCATATATATATATATATATATATATATATATATTGTTTGTTATATTTATCAGTAACGTGTACTTAATAAGATAGAGCATGTATATCTATGTTAGGGTAGCGAAAACACGAAGTCAATGCCGCTTCGTAACTGATAGCCTCTCCTCTATGCGATTTTCAAACCAAGTATATAACTATCGGTATGTGTGTGTGTGTGTGTGTGTGTGTGTGTGTACGTATTTGTATGTCTGGGATACGTGTATGTGTTAAAGTATTTGTATATATATGTGTATATGTATATGCTTACTAGTAAAAACGCTAGATCCGAAACTTGATTTTGCGTATGTGGATGTGCTTAATTAACCTATACAACCACCCTCCTCCTACCCAAAGAGTTTTACAGGAACGAATCTTTAAATACATATACAATTTTAATCTCACTACCTTAATAACTTTTAAATTTTATTTATACGCAAAATCAAGTTTCGGATCTAGCGTTTTTACTAGTAAGCATATACATATACACATATATATACAAATACTTTGACACATACACGTATCCCAGTCATACAAACACGTACACACACACGTACACACACACACACACATTAGTTATAAACTTGGTTTGAAAATCGCATAGACGAGAGGCTATCAGTTACGAAGTGGCATTGACTTCGTGTCTTCGCTATTGGAATCCACTATTCTGTCAACTCACTCTGAAATCCCATCAAATACACTCACACATATAAGTATGCACACCTGAAAATTATTTTAAATTTCAAATTCTAAATTAAAATCGGAGGAGTCGGGGAGAAGATGAGTTCTTAAAGTATTTTTGACTGACGAGAGGAGAGCTCCTTTGGTTTGAATTTAGAGTTTTCCTTCTCCTACAATTTACCCATTGCTAGAAGAAGAAATTTGGATAATAATGGTTAGAGTCGTAGGAAATGGACTCGTCGACCCGAGTTCAACTCCTGGACGAACCTTTTTGCATTTCCCATGGAGATAATACCCTTGGGAAATGTATGAATCCAATTCTCCCTCCAGCTATGGGTAAATAACAGGGCATACTGGGTTCTTTAACCATGGCTAGGTAACCAGTCTAGGAGAAGGAAAACTCTGAATTAAGCCTTGCTTAAGAAATTGACCTTGTGTCGCATTCTGTTCGTATAATATTTAATTAATATCGGTTTGTAATCCTTTTCCATTTTAAAATCAGATTTGAAAAAACCAAGAGGTAAATAGATGAATATTCTTCTTTTAAGCCATTAATATTAATGTATAGATAAAGCGAAAATTGATAGTAACAGAATAGTAATGTAGACTTTGCAGTAATAGAGATGAGACTGTAAACCATATATCTGCGAATGTAGCAAACTAGCACAACGAGAATACAAACTAACACGACTGGGTTGGGAAGGTGATCCACTGGGAATTATGCAAAAAATTTAATTTTGACCACCAACAAAATGGTATATGCATAAACCAGAATCTTTCTTGTGAACGAAACGCATAAAATTCTCTGGATTTTGAAATAAAAATGGACCACCTTATCCCAGCAAGAAGACCAGACTAGTGTTGATAAACAAAAAAGAAAGAACTTGTCAACTGGTGGATTTTGCAGTGCCAGCAGATCACAGGGTGAAAGCTAAAGGAAAATGAAAAAAAATGGACAAATATTTGGACCTTGCCAGAGAACTGAAAAAGTTATGGAATATGAAATGAAAGTGATACCAATTGTAGTTGGTGCACTTGGAACAGTCCCAAAAGGATTAGAAAAGGCTTTGGAAAGTTTGGATATTAGAGGAAGGGTTGAAACCATTCAGAACACTGCACTGCTGCAATCTGCCAGAATACTCAGAAGAGTCCTGGAGACCTGAGGAGACTTGCTGTCATTCAGACTCCAGTGAAAGACCATCAGCTAAGCTGATGTGAAAACTCAAAAGGAGTAAATAATAATAATAATAATATTCAATTTATTTATGTATTCTAAACTCTGTCAACAGGGAGAGGTACAAACTAAGCTAGTATTGCATAGCAAACGTATGTTGTATACTTTATACTTATGTTATTCTTTTATTGTTGTTTCTATACTGTCTCTTCTATGATATCATTGCTATTATCTGTCCTTTATTCTTAGGATTTATTGTCTGTGTTCGCTATTATCTTTAATAACGAACACAAGACCCAAAATTGTTTTTAGACGTCTTTATTTTATTCAACCCAAGTATAACAAACACTAGGGCCGGTTTAGCTCAGTCGGTAGAGTGTCCGACTAGGAATCACAAGGTTCCTGTTTCGATAGCGGCCCTCGCCAACCCAGCGTATGAATAGCAATGGGATTTCTGCGGTAAAGTAAGAAGCAGATGGTAGGTGTAGCGCTCCACCTCAGACGTTAAATAATCTCCTAGGTCTAGCAATTGGGAAAAGGGGGTAGCCTCCCTGGTTATATAGCTGATACCGACATTAGGTCACCCCGCCGACTTTTTAAAAATAACAAACACGCGTGGAGAATTGGCCATCGAACGAACGACGCCATTTGCGTCTGTCCCATTCCGTCACCCAGTCAAAACTAACGTCTATCTTCTCTATTTTCACGCTTCACCCTCTGGTTAATCAGAGCCAAGAACAACTAACACGCATCACTTACACATATAACTAATACTATTAAGAATTCTGAGGTAGGGGTTATCGTCCTTGTCTACGAGCCTCTCTATCGAACCAACCAATCACGAACCAGCATACTTTGGCGGCAAAGCCGGAGAGGCATATTCTTTCACACTCTTTCTGATTGACCAGCACCGGAGTATTACGTCAAAATACAACGTCTATCATATCCAGCGAACTATCAGATGGCCATAGCTAAGGGGCTTCGATAACCAACCCTACCTCAGGATTTCAGTTAAGTGGACAAATTGTAAACATTTGTGCAGATAAACCAAAAAGTCTGCAACCCTATTGTTTTATGTCTGTAATACATGTCTTTTATTCCAATTCTAGTTGTTTGGTTTATTCTTTAACTCTTTATCTGTCTGTCATCACATTCGTGACTTCATTCTTCTTTATAATACAGGTCTTTTTTCCATTGCCGTTATTTTCAATTTCTACACTACAGTACATATGTTGCTTAGCGGGATTCCATTGATAGGAGTTGGCTGTGATAGTAATAATTCTATACTTATCTTCTCACTGTTCAACTATTCTTTTAGCTGGATCTGGTTAGGTCTCTGCTATTCTGGATCGGAGTAGCTGGGTCTATCTGTGTCCATTAGTGGGTCTGTTGTGCTGGATAGCATTCTCGCTGTTCTTCGAGTCTGGAAATTACTTGGGTCGTCTGGGGAATGTCTCGTCTGGTATCGTTGCTCAGTTATTAGTGACGAACACAAGACGTTCTTGTTTTCTTTTCAGAGCTTATATTTTATTTTACCCCCAAGTAAAAATGCCTTGGGGAACGGACGCACATCTTACGTCTGTTCATCCAGCTCAGACTGTCAACTTAACACTCTCTCTTTTCTCACACTTGCTCTCCTGTTGTCAAACATCGACCAATCAGAGATCGACAGGTAGCCTTTCATACGTCATCCCCAAAATCCTAGTAACTTTCCACACTTATCTACAATTTTGTGTTTTTCCATCTCATTAAGTTACACATAATTCATAGGCAGCCTATTAATCAATTAGTTAATCTTTATATATATATATATATATATATATATATATATATATATATATATATATATATATATATACAATCCCTCCGCACGAGCAGAATGTGATACAAGGGCAATTTCTTAAGCGGAATTTAACAGGTTTGAATTCAGAGTTTTCCTTTTAAACTCGTTACCTATCCAAGGTTAAAGAGCCCAGTCTACCCTACTATTTACCCATAGCTGAAGGGAGAGTAATTGGATGCATACCTTTCCCAAGGATCTTAGAGCTATGTAAAAATGTAAACACCTTCGTCCAGGATTGGAACTCGCGTCAACTATAACCATTACACAACGTGGCTCCATAAAAGTACTCTTTTTATAAGTGACCCTGTGCCAGACTGAATTAAGCTTACTAATTGTTCAGTGACTGCAAGAATTCGAGTGATGTTTTGAGCAAAGTCAGTCTAACAGACAATTTTCCAGTGTGATGCTTACGATTCAGACAATTGTGACGATGCCAGTCTAAACTAGGGTTTATTTTAAAACTCCATTTTGCGTGCATGGCTTGCGTGCAATTTTGTGATGTCTGAATGAAGACGAGTTGGGATGTAAAAGTCTGGCAGACTGACACTAGGGGGAGCTGAAGTGCGAGTTGCTATGGTTACAGGAATCTTTTTACGTCTTTTATTTTTATTCTACTGTTAGATGATTTATCGCCTATTGGAGGAAGATGCGATTTGCCAACTGAGAGAGGAGTAAGTAAGTAAGAAGAAGAAGAAGAAGAAGAAGAAGAAAGAAGAAGAAGAAAGAAGAAGAAGAAGAAGAAGAAGAAATACAATTGTCCTATTTGCTATACTTCATTATAATATATATATATATATATATATATATATATATATATATATATATATATATATATATATATATATATATATATATATATATATATATATATATATATCAGTAGAAATAGATCTCTAACTGCTAATATGAACGATTTTTAAGCCTTTTTGTTTACCAAACTATATATATATATATATATATATATATATATATATATATATATAAAGTAAGTAAAATCGTCGGGTGGCCTAATGTCGGTATCACCCAGTCAGCGAGGGAGTCTTTCCCCTTTTCATTAGCGCTAGACCAAGGAGATTGTTTTTGCATCTGAGGTGGAGCGCCACACCTACCATCAGCTCCTTACTTTATCGCACAGATCCCTGTGCTACTCATAACGCTGAGTTGGCGAGGACCGGTATCGAACTAGGAACCTTGTGATTTCTAGCCGAACGCTCTACCGACTGAGCTAACCCGCCTCTCTCTCTCTCTCTCTCTCTCTCTCTCTCTCTCTCTATATATATATATATATATATATATATATATATACTAGCGCTAGTGAAAAGGGGATAGACTCTCTCGCTGACTGGCTGATACTGACATTAGGCCACCACGACGACTTTACTTATATATATAATATATATATATATATATATATATATATATATATATAGTTTGGTAAACAAAAAGGCTTAATATATATATATATATATATATATATATATATATATATATAATATAAATTCTTCTTGTATCACCTTATATATCTATCTATCTAAAATAGCTGAAAAATAAATAGGTGATAGACACTGCCGGTACCGCCACCGGCAACAACAAGAACAATATCAAAAACAAAAAACAAAAACGGAATATATATATATATATATATATATTATATATATATATATATATATATATATATAATAACCCATGAAGAAGAAAAAAAGGGAAAGTAATACATAAATGAAGAGAGCGTAGTAGAGAATGAAATCGAAGTGACAAGAGTGAAGCAACAGCCTGGAAAAAAAAAATAAACGAAGACAAAGGAATTGACAAAGAAAAATAAGAAAAATTGAGTTGTTTATTAACTGAGAAGTCGTAGGTTGATATTGAATGTGGGAGTTGTCTATAAATTGGCTTCCTGTGAATCAAGAAACGTCGGAGCATATTTGAACACACAAGAATTAATTAAGCATTAAGGTAACCATAACACTTTGTACAATTGAAAAGAAATCAAAATAAAACGGGACGATATAAGTTCATCTCTCTCTCTCTCTCTCTCTCTCTCTCTATATATATATATATATATATAATATATATATATATATAAATATATATTAATGTATCTATCTATTTCAGTATCAACACCCTACTGATCTATCTATGTATCTATCTATGTTAGTCTGTCTATCTATCTATCTACTTTAGTATCATCTATTTTAGTATCAACACCCTACTGATCTATCTATCTATCTATCTATCTATCTATCTAGCTATTTATGTTAGTCTATCTATCTATCTATCTATCTATCTATCTATCTACTTTAGTATCATCTATTTTAGTATCAACACCTTACTGATCTATCTATCTATCTATCTATCTATCTATCTATGTTAGTCTGTCTATCTATCTATCTATCTACTTTAGTATCATCTATTTTAGTATCAACACCCTACTGATCTATCTATCTATCTATCTATCTATCTATTTATGTTAGTCTATCTATCTATCTATCTATCTATCTATCTACTTTAGTATCATCTATTTTAGTATCAACACCCTACTGATCTATCTATCTATCTATCTATCTATCTATCTATCTATGTTAGTCTATCTATCTATCTATCTATCTATCTATCTACTTTAGTATCATCTATTTTAGTATCAACACCCTACTGATCTATCTATCTATCTATCTATCTATCTATCTATCTATGTTAGTCTATCTATCTATCTATCTATCTATCTATCTATTAGTGTATCTATCTATTTCAGTATCAACACCCTACTGATCTATCTATCTATCTATCTATCTATCTATCTATCTAGTTAATCTATCTATCTATCTATCTATCTATCTATCTATCTACTTTAGTATCATCTATTTTAGTATCAACACCCCACTGATCTATCTATCTATCTATGTTAGTCTATCTATGTTAGTCTATCTATCTATCTATTTTAGTATCATCTATTTTAGTATCAACACCCTAGTGATCTATCTATCTATCTATGTTAGTCTGTCTATCTATCTATCTATCTATCTATCTATCTATCTTAGTATAATCTATTTCAGTATCAACACCCTATCTATCTATCTATATTAGTCTATCTATCCATCTATCTATCTATTTTAGTATCTATTTTAGTATCAACACACTATCTATCTATCTATGTTAGTCTATGTGAGTCTATCTATCTATTTTAGTATCATATATTTTAGTATCAACATCCTATCCATCTATGTTAGTCTATCTATCAATCTATTTTAGTATTATCAATTTTAATATCAACACTCTAATAAACTATTTATCTATCTATCTATCTATCTATCTATCTATCTATCTATCTATCTATGTTAGTCTATCTATCTATCTATCTATCTATTTTAGTGTATCTATCTATTTCAGTATCAACACCCTACTGATCTATCTATCTATCTATCTATCTATCTATCTAGGTTAGTCTATCTATCTGTCTATCTATCTATTTTAGTATCATCTATTTTATTATCAACACCCTACTGATCTATCTATCTATCTATCTATCTATCCATTTACCACAGTCTACTATGCAACCTCCCTTCCTTCTTTTCCTCCTTCCTTCCTATCTATCTATCTATCTATCTATCGGTCTGTTTATCATAGTCTACTATAGAATTTTCCTTCCTTTCTTTCTTCCTTTCTTCCTTGCTTAGAATCTATGTATCTATCACTCAATATCTATCTATCTATTCTAGTAACTATCTATGTATGTATCTATCTATCGATTCTAGTATCTCTCTCTCTCTCTCTCTCTCTCTCTCTCTCTCTCTCTATATATATATATATATATATATATATATATATATATATATTCTAGTTTCATCTATCTCTTTTTTAGAGTATCTATCTATCGATTCTAGTATCTATCTGTCTATTTTAATACATTCTACCTATTTACGTACGTACGTACCTAACTACCTATCTATCTATCTATCTATCTATCTATCTATCGGTTCTTGCATCTCCCTCTCTCTCTGTCTCTATCTCTCCCCCTCTCTCTCTCACACACACACTCTCTATTTATTTCTGTATTTTAGTATGTATAATATCTATGTATTTTAGTATCATCTATCTACTTTTATGTATTTTAGTATTATCTCCCTTCTCCCCCTCTCTCTATTTATCTATCTATCTATTTTAGCGTCACTTTATCTATCTATCTATGCATTCATATACATCCAGATCCTGTTTAACGTAAAAAAAAAAATTGTGATCAAATTTAGAATCGAAAAGCAAATATTATTTTAGGGAACGTTTTGCAAATTAAATCTGAAACGAAGCAGAAACCCTTCATCATTTCGTCGAGCAATTTTCAATATCGATTTGATAAAACCACTTGCTGTTTGTTTGTCAATTGTTCATTAGTTTCTACCATAAATGGAACGTCTTCCTCTCACTAAACACATTTCTCATATTACATTATAAAAAGGGGTACTTGTAGTGTAATGGTAACTCTCACAGGAAAGGAACACGGCGAGACGAGTTCAATTCCTGGATGAGGCTGTGTGCATTGAATTGACGGAGTTGTTGCGCAATTAGCACGGATATCCATGACAATCTCTCGCTAACCTTTCCTATCATTCCTTTTCCCAGGGAGGTCCTCTGCGCAGCATCCAGCATCTTTGCATAGCTGGTCAATGTAGGTCCTTGATGGGCGGCCCACACTAGCATGTCCGTGTGTTGGCTTATACAGGAGAACGTCGCTTATGAGCTCGTCCTTGCTTCTCCAGCAGTGCCCTGCATACCTTGTCCGTCTCTCCCGAATGGTTTGTGAGATGAGGAGCAGTTGGCCATAAAGCTGTTTCCTCGTGGGGTGCTGCTTCCACGATTTGTTCAAGACTGCACGCAGCATTCTTGTGCAGCTCCCATCCAGCTTATTCTCAAGGCGCCTTGTTAAGGTCCAAGTAGTGCAGCCATACAGCAGCACTGATATAACCACAGCCTGGAAGAACCGTCGCTTCAACTTGTCGGTGAGATCGGACTTCCATATTACTGATAATTTGTTTGTGGCCAACCACGCTTTTCCTATACGTGTATTTATGTCGCTTTCTGTAGATGAGATATGTAAAGTAAAGTCGTCGGGGCGGCCTAATGTCGGTATCAGCCAGTCAGCGAGGGAGTCTATCCCCTTTTCAATAGTGCTAGACCAAGGAGATTGTTTTGACGTCTGAGGTGGAGCGCCACACCTACCGTCAGCTCCTTACTTTACCGCACAGATCCCTGTGCTACTCATACGCTGAATTGGCGAGGACCGGTATCGAACTAGGAACCTTGTGGTTTCTAGCCGAACGCTCTAACGACTGAGCTAACCCGTCTCATTTTAAGCTCCCCTAATTATGCCTTATTTTCGTGTAACTTTTAGGTGTCGATTTTATTGTCTTTTCTAGTAGATTGCAATGATAACCAAGAGAGTGCTCAGTTCGAAGAATTAGCAGTGATAAGAGCTTTTATAAAACCCTTGAGAATGCCTTAAAATCACCTATTTTGGAGCAAATTTTAGGTGTCGATTTTATTATCTTTTTTGATAGATGCATAGATTAAAATCAAAGAAATTGCTCAATTCTGGGAATGATGGAGATATTAGGGTTTAAAGGTCCCTTAATTACACCTGAAAAGCACCTATTTTCGGGCAAATTTTACGTGTTGATTTTCATATCTTTTTCGATGCGTAGATTGCAATGATACCAAATAGAGTGTTTGAATTTCACATCTATTAATAATGGAGATTCGCTTCCGGATTTTGTCTGTAACAAAATTACGTCACTGCTTACGTCACATTACCCGTCATAACATAGAATAAATACACTGAAAATTTGAACATGCAACATTAGACAGTCCCCATTGGTTTTTTAAACAAGTTTTAATAAATACATACCTGGTATTATCTATCTATCTATAGTTTGTTTTATTTCAATATATATTTAAAGTTATCAAAACTAAGTTTCCATTTCATTTTTTAAATTTTTTACTCCTTTAATAAATTTGATGATTTTACTTTACTTATGATACAAACTCTCTGATATTAAATTTTCAACTTCCATCCTCTCAGATAATACTTATTTTACGTCGCCCAGAGAGCGTTTTTTATTTTGCTAGTAGGGCTAATATTGTTAGGAAATGTATCAATCCAACTATACTCGTTCCAGTTATGCGTAAATAGTAAAGCGGATTGTGCTCTTTAAACCAGGTTAGGCAACCAGTCTAGGAGAAGCTAAACTCTGAATTCCATCCTGTAAAACTCCGCTTTTTAACCTTGTGTCACATTCAGCTCGTGTGGTGGCGTTGGTAAAGATATATTACATTATAAAAAGAAAGAAAAAATTCTCTCTCTCCCCCTCCTCTCTCTCCCCTCCTCTCTCTCCCTTCCTCTCTCTTCCCCCTCTCTCTTTCCCTCTCTCTCTTTCTCTCTCTCATGGTGGAGTACACGCAGCATAATGTATAACGTACTGGACTGCTACTTAGTAGTAAACGATTTCGGACTAATAACAGTTTCGGACAAATACCCTTGGGAAAGGTATTAACCCCCACCCCCCAGCAATCGGTTCAATAGTTCTTATACAAGGATGATTTTGTCCCCAAATAACCCATGAAGGTTGGTATGGCATTAAACAAAGGAACCTAACCTGTTGCCTTGGTACGGGAACATGTCAAGGATAGGGAAAATTCTGAATTTAGGTCAGCTATGCAAGGGGTGGCGTCGTGGCTAATGTGTTGGACTACCACCCCCTATATATATATATATGTATATATATATATATACGGTATAAATTTGATAGTTTCATAAGGAAAAAGAAAAAGTGCTTGGTAACTGCAAACAGGCACGGAAATTACATACTGTCAACAAGTTCCACTCTAAATAACCGCCATTAGCGTCGATCACAGCCCTAATCCTCCTCCAGAACCGTTACAGTTACAGTTTCCTTGGGAAGGGTCTTAAAAACTACCTCAATTCAGTCAATTAACAGGGCTTTTGTAGTACTAGCACGGCGATTGGTGTCTTTCTCAACTGCACCACATACATAATAATCCATGGGGTTAAGATATGGGGAGTTCGGAGACCAAACATTGGGACTGGTGTAGTCGTAAAAATTCGACGACAACCATTTTTGACTTTTTCCAGAGGTGTTGCAGGGGGCTGAATCATGTTGCCATGCATATGGCCTACAATTGGCTACCCTTGTTATCCAGGGCTTGACTATAGTATTTAGCAACTCCACGTAGGCATCTGAATTCAACCTGATACCCTTCGAACTGGCATCATTTTCTTCTAGCTTCAGCCCCGTAGTCTTCATTGCAATTCTCCAGTTCATGCCTGATTGTTTTTACAGTATTCAGGGAGCATTGGGCAGCAACCATAATCTCCTCATTTTGATGGCCGGCGCAGATCATCATGATACAAGTTATTCTCTTCCATGATTTAGGTGAGTTCCAGTCATCCGTTCTATCCGACATCACGTATATGAATGAAGAAGTGTCTAAGCTTTTAAATTATGCGTAGTGTGTGTCAATACCTCCAACCTACGGAGAAAAATAACCAAATATAAATATATAAAATTTATCCCGAACGCACAATATATATATATATATATATATATATATATATATATATATATAACTTCAAATAATCGAAGCTTTATATATCAAACAAAAAAAAATACCTTAAACAAAATAAAATTTGAATCAAGTCAACATGTTCTCAAATACTTATAATTTCCCGCCTATCTTCCTTCGACTATTCCCCATTCCCTTCTCATAACTCTTGCCCCCCTCCCACAAAAAATTTCTAGTGTAACGTTCGTTCGAACTACTACCAATTCCTACAACCTCCCCCTACCAATTGTTACTACCTCCCACTACTAATTTTTAATATAACCTGAAGATGGCAAATCGACTAGCTGAAAGCGCTCGTAGAGACACCTTTGGTGGATTGCTACACCAGTTCCACCCTGACACTAAATGTTACGTTGCAATACTCACGGTACTAAAACGATACAAGCACCGTAGTCCTCTTTTCTTTCTTTGGTACTAAAACTCCGATAAAAAATCATAACACGAGAAACATGTCGTCACAACTCCCAGCCTTTATTAACGTGCTCGTCTAGTGGCTTCTACCAGGGAGGAAGGGAGGCAGAGAGAACGAGAGAGATAGCACTACTAGCTTACTGGGCTCTCATGGGGGACCCAATGTCATGTCCGTACCCTACGACATCCGCAGGCAAAAAGAGGACGAAGCCTTTCCTCCTTCCCCCACGTCACCACGTGACTTCCGGTCAACACCCGACTTCCGGTCAACACCCGACTTCCGCTTGCCCCTCAATTCTTCGTTCGGGGTCACGCTACGGTCAAAACCATCGCTCTCCTCTTTTGGGTCATCACTATTTTTTAAGCCTTTGTTATTTGTTCCTCCTCCTTCCATTAGCAGTTCTAGCTCACAAGGGTCATATTGCTACAATTCCTCCCTTACCATCATTCTAAAATTTTTACCCGTAAAAATTTTCAAAAGTATCTCTTTTTTTTTTCAAGAATATGCGTAATTATTCATTAGATTTTTTTTTCTTTCTTCTATCCGATATAGACCTTCCTCTCTCCGATAGAGCCACACGAGCATTCAATTTTACAATAATACAAAAAACACATACATATATAAAGTAAAAAGAACATTTACAAAATCATTAAAGCAGGTTATATTCTCCTCCTTGCTCCACAATTGTGCTCTGACCTTACCTACTTATTTGTTCATTTTTTTTTTTCTTTCTTTTTTTTTTTTTTTTTTTTTTTTTTTTTTTTTTTTGGAAATACTCTCTCCAATTTGAATTTAAAAAAAATTACTCATTTATTTTTCATTCTTATCAATTGCAGACCTATACTGATTTATAGCTTTTTTTTTTTTCAAGCAACGGCGTTATCGTCGCCTTCTTCAGCTGGTCAATAATTCTTTTCTCTATTATTCCTTTTCTTTTTGTATCTATTCATTTTAATCCCTTTCAGTTTTTCATTTATTTATCTTTTTTTTTTTTTCGTCATTATTCCATCTCATATTCCGTGTAATTCATATTCTCATTTACTCATTTTTCTTATCCTTTTTCTTTTTTTTTTTTTTCATTCATCTATCTCTAATTTATTTCCGAGCGCCAAAACTAGGTTTTTCTGGAAGGTATCTGCTGTGTGAACAAACACTTGAACCACAGGCCTTTAAAGCTATCTTCATAGTCGCTGTTTGGTGGAGTATCATGTTTCCTTGTGGGCAGTACTGGTTGACCCCGGGTGAGCTCGCTGCTACTACCATAATCATTTGTACTCCCAGCGTTTTCAATACTTTCTTTCATTGCAACTCTAAGCATAGCTATCTTCCTTTCCATTAGCGGAACATATTCTTTCATTTCTCTGTAGTTACTATCTGACAGTGTGGTTTTTATTTTAGCCCTTACTGTTTTAGGGGAATCTTTTGTGATGCTATTCACTGTTGGAGTTATTTTGTGGTTTTCCATTTTAGCCATTTCTTCAAAATTATTTTTATTATTATTAACGTCCACCTGTCTGTTCAATTTCTCTTTCTTTTTCTTTTTTCTATTGGGACATAGTTGTTCATTGTTCCTATCACCTTCACCCGTGTGATTTGTACCCTCGGTATCCACATCACTATGTGAAGTATTACTATCCTTCTCGGAGTTTTCTCTCTTAGTAGCTGTATATTTATCTTTATTTTCTGAGATATGTTCCGAGGACGTAGAATGGACTTGTGTGCCCTCCTTAATTTTGCCATTCATATTAGACAAAGCGTGGTGCTGATTTTTGAGGGCTATCCCATGCTTGTCTCTATTTTTAATTTGTTCGGATGTGCTTTTAGGGGTAGGTGCCATCCACTTTTTATTAATTTTTACGGGACAATTTCTAATGAGGTGATACTTGCTATTACACCCCCAACAACGTCCAGTCTGGTCTCTATTACCTATCTGAGGATGCACATTGCAATTCCTCACTGTAGGTACGTTTCTACTCTTCTTGTTAAAACTTTTTCTATTGTTACTTGTTCTTAATCTATCCTCTAAAAGAGTTCTTTGATAGGCCCTATCCAACCCCTTTTCAACACTTTTTAAGGCACTCGTTACAGAATTTAATGCATCAACCAAGCCTGCGGTGAGATTCTGTAAGAACTCTTTAATGGTCTGAGACTCCATTTCGCATAAACAATTTCAGTCACCAGATAAGAGAAAAACTTGCACCAATACGAATGATACCAATAACAGTAATAACAAAACAAAAATACACAATTTGCAGAACAAGAGGAAAAAAAAAATATCACCTACCTTGTCACTTCTACGTATATTTTTCCTTTTTTTAAAAAAAGTTCTTTTTTTCCTTTTGTAATGTTCATTAATTCCGTCTTTTCTTCTTTTTTTAAAATTCACACGTGGACGTATATATATTTTTTTTTTTTTCACGTGGGTTTCTCCTTCTTCTTTTATAAGTCCTTTTCTTCTTTAATTGTTAGTTGCTGTTGTTTTTTTTTTTTCGTCCTTTTTTTTTCTTCTTTAAATCTTTTTGTTTTCTTCGCACGTGGGTCCTTCTTTTTTTTTAAAAATTCTTTTTGTTTTCTTCATACGTGGGTCCTTTTTTTTTTTTTTTTTAAAGTTCTCAATTGTCTGTTGACTCGTTGTTGTCGTTCATCTCCTTTAATAAGATTTTAAAAGTTGCTCCCTTTTCTTTTTTTTTCAAGGTGGGTCTTCTTTTTTTTTTTTGTTTGTTTTTCTTTTAAGCCCTTTTTTCTCTTCAAATGCTCGCTGTTGTTGCTCTTTCTTTTTTCTTTTACTTCTGTTTTTTTTTTTTTTTTTTTTTTCTCTCTCGTTTCTCAACAGGTCACTCCCTTTTTTTTTTTTTCGTCACACGTGGGTCCTTTTTCTTTGTTTGTTTGACTCGCTCTTTCTTTCGTTTACGTTAGTTTCTGTTACAATTACGGCCGATGTCTTTTCTTTTTTCGTATCCCCTCGTTGTCGTGGTAAACTGGTTCCTTATGAGTCCGTGCCTGAACTCCGAGGTCAACGGGCACCAAAACGATATATGTTACGTTGCAATACTCACGGTACTAAAACGATACAAGCACCGTAGTCCTCTTTTCTTTCTTTGGTACTAAAACTCCGATAAAAAATCATAACACGAGAAACATGTCGTCACAACTCCCAGCCTTTATTAACGTGCTCGTCTAGTGGCTTCTACCAGGGAGGAAGGGAGGCAGAGAGAACGAGAGAGATAGCACTACTAGCTTACTGGGCTCTCATGGGGGACCCAATGTCATGTCCGTACCCTACGACATCCGCAGGCAAAAAGAGGACGAAGCCTTTCCTCCTTCCCCCACGTCACCACGTGACTTCCGGTCAACACCCGACTTCCGGTCAACACCCGACTTCCGCTTGCCCCTCAATTCTTCGTTCGGGGTCACGCTACGGTCAAAACCATCGCTCTCCTCTTTTGGGTCATCACTATTTTTTAAGCCTTTGTTATTTGTTCCTCCTCCTTCCATTAGCAGTTCTAGCTCACAAGGGTCATATTGCTACACTAAAAAGATAGCCAGAAAATTAGAAAGGATCGAACAAAAACTCGTCCGACAATATTGTCAGTACAATATAACACAACATATCTAAAGAAAATGCTGCAAAATACAGTTATATTATATATATATATATATATATATATATAATATATATAATATAGTATCCAATTGCCGCTTTAACCTTTCCGTCGCAGTGGAATCAGTAAATAATCCAAAGGTGCTCAATATATTAAAAACACAGGGCAGTAATACTACTACTACTATTATTATTAGAGGAAAAATAAAGGGTCTACCATGGTTTCAATCAGATGGAAATGATTTCATCAGGACTCTACCCTACGTTAACTAAGTCGATGTAATCCCTTAGTTAAATTAAAGACATTTTGCGGATACTAACGGTTGAACGCTTGCGCGCGAAAATTGAGAAAAAACAATGTATCGTTCCACAAGTGTATTCATTCGTTAATTCTCATTTCTGTATTGTTATCAATTTAATTGTAATTATAAATAATAGCTAGTAATTAGTAATTAGTAATATATATAATATATATATATATATATATATATATATATATATATATATATATATATATAAGGCATCTACTGTGAAGGATGACTCTTGTTCGGGGAAGTAAATAAGAATTGGTTTAGATGCAGATATTTTAGGAGGTGAAAAAACGTCTGGTTTATTGGTATTCTTAATTACTGTACACATACGCAAGCGACCTCTTGCTATCAAGACAAATATCTATGCTCAAAGAAATGACACTTCCATCGGCCCACGGGGATCAGCATACTTGAATTCGAGAAGCTGTAAACACAATTGAAACCCTCATTAGACATACAATGTTTATCAACTGGCAGATGCGGCTAACACATCTAATTCGTGAGCTAAAAGTTTATTAAATCTGAACAGGGTAGAATTTATAGTTCACCATTTCATTACATACCGTAATTAAGTTCGTGCTTATCTGGCAATCCACTGTCCATAATGCTGCATCTCCCCGAAAAGAAGACAGGGCTTATATTAATTTTTAAGATATATATTTTTTGTTATGGAGGAGCGTGGTGTAATGGTTAGAGTCGTAGAAAATGGACTCGTCGAACCGGGTTCAATTCCTGGACGAGGCTGTTTGCTTTTCACATGGCGCTAAAACCCTTGGGAAACGTATAAATCCAATTCGCCCTCAAGCAGAGTAGACTGGGCTTCTTAACCATGGCTAGGTAACCAGTCTAGGAGAAGGAAAACTCTGAATTCAAACCTGTTAAACTCCGCTTGAGAAATTGACCTTGTGTCGCATCCTGCTCGTGTGGAGGGGTTGGTAAATATATATATTAACTCTTACTCAGAAATATAGCACTATGGCTTATTTTTGAGGGATGTATTATTCTTCATGTATCGAAAACCGAAATCGAAAATTACGAAATTTGTTGTTACCACTGGTAGGACTTAGAGATATACCACAGTATGATAATCTAATTATTACAAGGTTTGATATATTTACTTAAGAGCTATTGCAAAATAGCTCAATAAGTAAAAAGTATGGTGATCTTGATTTAACTCTCTCTCACTCTCTCTCACTGTTTTTTTTCCTTTTTCCTTTTTTTTCATCTTTACATTATGTTCGATTGAAACTGATTAATTTTATTGCTTCCATGCATTCACCCTCTCTCTCTATTTTGCCTTTATTTTCTTTCTTTCTTTCTTATTATATTTGTTTGTGTAGCATGTCCTTTTTCACTTCCTTTCTTTATAATAAAAACGGAATGGTCCATGAGGTGACAACACGCATAAGAAATAAGAATTCAGCGGATAAGCAACACCAAATGATAAGGATTTACATTTTTGCATTTCACCTTGGACGATTTTGAGGGTTTGATTTTTAACCAAAGGGTGTTGCAAGATGATAACGGTCTAAAGATTAAGGAACAAGAATATTAATATATAGATTAACACGTTATTTTATTAAAAAAACTCATTAACGACAATTCATTAAAAATACTCATATCATCATCCTCTGGAATTTTACTGTTCTGTAAGTCACTGGATTCCAAAATTTTTCCTTAGGGTTTATTTTAAGGAGAAGGCTTATATTAAACATATTTTAAGGAGAAGGCTTATATTAAAATATCTTAAGGAGAAGGTTTCAATTAAAAATATTTTAAGGAGAAGGCTTATATTAAAAATATTTTAAGGAGAAGGTTTCTATTAAAAATATTTTAAGGAGAAGGCTTATATTAAAATATTTTAAGGAGAAGGTTTCTATTAAAAATATTTTAAGGAGAAGGCTTATATTAAAATATTTTAAGGAGAAGGTTTCTATTAAAAATATTTTAAGGAGAAGGCTTATATTAAACATTTTAAGGAGAAGTCTTATATCAAAAATTATTAAGGAGAAGGTTTATATTAAAACATTTTAAGGAGAAGGTTTCTATTAAAAAATATTTTAAGGAGAAGGCATATATTAAAAGTATTTTAAGGAGAAGGCTTATATTATTAAATATTTAAAGGAGAAGGTTATATTAAAAATATTTTAAGGAGAAGGTTTATATTAAAAATAGTTTAAGGAGAAGGCTTATATTAAAAAATATTTTAAGGAGAAAGTTTATATTAAAAATATTTTAAGGAGAAGGCTTATATTAAAATATTTTAGGAGAAGGC
This sequence comes from Doryteuthis pealeii, assembly GCA_023376005.1. Lineage (NCBI taxonomy): Eukaryota > Metazoa > Mollusca > Cephalopoda > Myopsida > Loliginidae > Doryteuthis > Doryteuthis pealeii. The sequence continues at coordinate 29,833,292 of CM042150.1, read as the reverse complement.
TTATATTAAAAATATTTTTAAGGAGAAGGTTTATATTAAAACATATTTTAAGGAGAAGGCTTATATTCAAAAATATTTTATTATATTAAAGGAGAAAGGCTTATATTAAAAATATTTAAGGAGAAGGCTTATATTAAAATATTTTAAGGAGAAGGTTTCTATTAAAAAATTTTTTAAGGAGAAGGCTATATTAAAAAATTATTTTAGGAGAAGGCTTATATTAAAATTTTAGGAGAAGGCTTATATTAAAAATATTTTAAGGAGAAGGTTATTATATTTTAAGGAGAAGGCTTATATTAAAAAGATTTTAAGGAGAAGGTTTATATTAAAATATTTTTAAGGAGAAGGCTTATATTAAAAATCATCCTAAATATCAGGCTACGTCTTATTTTGCAGGTAGACCTTTTTCTTCTTCTGAGAAACACGGTATATGTTGAAACATGGTTAAATAAAAGGATCTAATGAATGCTGAAGAACAGAAATGAACAAAGTTATTAAGTGACGGTGTGTCCACATTGGATATATAAAAAGAAGATTTGAAGAGATCCTCGCTGAATGATCCATACTTGCGGCCTTGTGTCACATCCTACGCGTGGTGAATAGGTTTGGTAAATATGTTAAGCGTTCCATTGTTGTGCAGTGGTTAGCAAACTACAATGCTGCATTTATCTGTAACAAACATTTCACGTAAACATTAAAAATATATCAATGTGTAAATAAAATGGAGGCGCGTGGTCTAATGGTTAAAGTAGTAGGAAATGGATTCTAATGAAGACGTTTCAGTTCCGGAGGTCTGGGGAATGTGGACTACTACTTCATTGCCATTAATCCCAGCTCGACTCTGACCCGGAGTGGTAATTTCTGTTAGGGTCCCATCTATGGTTATTTTGGAAACTTAAAAAAAATGAGTTTTAAAAAGAATTTGGTACTGATGCAGAATAGCGCGCAAGAGATAAAATCATTGGATTACGCATAAAAAGCATTATATGTCATTACATTTCACGGAAATACCAGAAACCTCGACCCGAATTCAATTCCTGGAGGAAGCTGTTTGCATTTCACATGGCGCTAATACCGTTTGTAAAATGTATGAATCCAATTCTCCCTCCAGCTAAAGGGTAAAATATTAGAGCAGACTGGGCTCTTTAACCATGATTAGTTAACCAGTCTATGAGAAGGAAAACTCTGATTTCAAACCTGTTAAACTCCGCTAAAGAAATTGACCTTGTGTCACATCCTGCTCGTGTGGAGGGGTTGGTAGATATATACATGAGTAAATAAATAATCATAACGAGTGATGGAATTATCGATTATCCGTCAATAAAATGGAGGCTTCAACGTTGATTGAATGGCGGTAAAATCGAGCAAATGAGGCAACCAACCTCCGCCATTACTGCCCAATTTGATTTATCACTTCAACAACATATCAAATACCCTCAAAACTTCTATTGTGCACTCCAAACACGTTGGAATAATAACACATAAAACATACATACATATTAGTAAAAATATACGTTGCCCGATGTTTCTATTCTAAGACGCAATCGGTTCAGAGAGACTATTTAAAATGGCGGGAAAAAATCAATATAAAGGCGGGAAATCATAAAGCTAGAACAGTTACTTACAAAAAAAAAAAATAATGGAGGAACGATTTTTTCGCTCTCCAATAGGAAGTGTTTAAAAAGAACATAGTGTTTATCTATAGTACTACTCTGTAAAGTTGTTTCTTCATGAGTGTTTTGATCATTCAGAACAAGCATTCTTTTATTATTGTAGTAGCAATACGACATACCGTTGCAGTGGGATTCCAACTAGCGTCCAGTTGGTAGACAAGAGGAAAGTGGGCTGTAACACAAATACAGACCCCAATAGTCCCAAGGGCATGATGCAGAATGGTGGACATTTATATATCGCCCTGTCGAGTGGAAGCGTGCTGTGCCCATAACCTGTTAAGTTTTTAAATGCCATCCTTGGCCAGTTGAAAAGGGCTTAAAGTAAGTAAGTCCTGAGGTATGGAATCTTTTTCGCTCTCCAATAGGAAGTGTTTAAAAAGAACATAGTGTTTATCTATAGTACTACTCTGTAAAGTTGTTTCTTCATGAGTGTTTTGATCATTCAGAACAAGCATTCTTTTATTATTGTAGTAGCAATACGACACACTGTTGCAGTGGGATTCCAACTAGCGTCCAGTTGGTAGACAAGAGGAAAGTGGGCTGTAACACAAATACAGATCCCCAACAATCCCAAGGGCATGATGCAGAATGGTGAACATTTATATATCGCCCTGTCCAGTGGAAGCGTGCTGGGCCCATAACCTGTTAAGTTTTTAAATGCCATCTTTGGCCAGTTGAAAAGGGCTTAAAGTAAGTCCTGAGTTATGGAATCCTTTGGTAAGTGAATAAGTCCTATTATGCGTAGTGTGACCAGAACGGCCGGTATAAATATTATATCAGCTGTAGAGTACTGCCAGTGATTGGCCAAGAGGTTGATCACATGGTTCTCGACGAGTCCATAAATAGAAATGGGCTTCTAACACACGCCTTACATTACAAAAAATCCCAACATCAGCCAATCAGAAATCAAGGAATGAGATCACCCTGATGCAACTATGGGCTAATGCAGAGTACCATAAGTACCACTGGGTCTAAGCGGACACCAACTCTCTGAATTCAACGATCATATTGTAAGGAACTCATGATAACAACGCCCCCCCCTTGTCAGAGGGGGTGATATGGATGTTTTTGTTGTGTAATAAACCGTTTAGGGCTGTGATGTATCTCCTGGGTAGAGTGGTAACATTAGTTTGGTTGGTGTAGTAGCTGTGATTGTGCCTTGTATATATCCTTTTTGAAAATCTGAATCGTTATGTGTGTTAAATCGTCGGGGCGGCCTAATGTCGGTATCAGCCAGACAGCGAGAGAGTCATCCCCTTTTTTCACTAAGCGCTAGACCAAGGAGATTATTTTAGCGTCTGAGGTGGAGCGCCACACTACCATCAACTGTTGCTTTACCACCCGATCCCTGTGCTACTCATAGTCTGATTTGGCTAGGATCGGTATCGAACCAGGAACCATGTGATTCCTAGCCGAACGCTCTACCGACTGAGCTAAAGTGTTTGTTATATTGAGTTTATTAATGCCTGTGGTAAATTTAAAGCCAAATTGGAGGGCTTCAGTGACATGTTATTTTTATAGATGACATAAGTAGAGTAGAGCTGATTTGAATTCAGAGTTTTTTTTCCTTCTCTTAGGTTGGTTAATTTTTTATATCAGAAATGTTTGTTAATGATATAAATCCTGCTGATGTTTGACCATTTGCTATTGTTGAATAATATTTTTAATTTCTTTTTTAATCTAATTGGTTGATTGATTTTAACGGTATATCAACCCGTCTGGGGTTATGTCCTGCCTAGCGGTTAGGAAGTAATATATGTTGTGTATCTATATGTACACTTTTGTAGTAATTGTTTTTAACAATGTGTTTGCATCATTGGGGATCATGTTGTATGGTATTGATTAGATCCATGTCTATATTCTATGGTATAATTCTATTTCCTTAAAAAAGGACAGAACTGACTTTTTCAAATAGATCTTTCATATTGTTTGCATTAAAATAACGGTTTCTGTTGAACTCCGCTTAAGAAATTGACCTTGTGTCAGACCCTGCTCGCGCGGAGGAATTGGTAAATATATACACATTTACATTTTTAGTTGGTTGATTGATTTTAACGGCATATCAATCCGTCTGGGGTTATATCATGCCTAACGGTTAGGAAGTATTTATATTTACACTTTTGTAGCAATTGGTTTTAACAATGTGTTAGCATCATTGGGGATCATGTTGTATGGTATTGATTAGATCCATGTCTATATTCTGTGGTATAATTTTATTTTCTTCAAAAAGGACAGAATGTCTTCTATGTTGACTTTTTTCAAATAGATCTTTCATGTTGTTTGCATTAAAATAACGGTTAATCTGGAGATGTGTATGGGAATTTCTCTTCTTATTCTTACAGCCTCATTGAGGGACAAAAGTCTGTTGTGAAGTAAATACGTACCCAAATGTTTCACTCTTTCGAAATGCTACATCTGATTAATGATTGGTTTGTTTGGTACTGTTTTTTGTTTTTTAAACAAAGGCCAGGACAACAAAAATGTCAGCACTTGAGACTACAAATTATCATTCAAAAATCTTTCATAGGATTATTAGTGAATAAGTAATGAGCATTTTTAAAGGTTTGGCTGCCGGCCATCTTGGGCGCCATCTTAAAAATAATATCTTTCCGGTTGTCAGACTGTGGCAAGCTTTCGATATATTATCAAGCACACTTAATTCTACTAAATGTTATTGATAAATCTCATCTACAACAAATAATAAAGGAGTTACAAACATCTCTAAGGACCTGATCATTGGTAACTTAACTACCCCAAAAACAATTAATCAAGACAAGATACAAAATTCTAAGATTTTTGACGGATGTTGTGCTAGTTTTTTGGTATGACAAATGAAATTCTAACATTTTTGACGGGTATTATGCTAATGTTTTTGGTATGACAAATGAAGTTCTAAAATTTTTGACGGATATTATGCTAGAGTTTTTGGTATTACTAATAAAATTCGAAAATTTTTGACGGATGTTATGCTAATGTTTTTGGTATTACAAATGAAATTCTAAAATTTTTGACGGATGTTATGCTAGAGTTTTTGGTATGACAAATGAAATTCTGAAATTTTTGACGGATATTATGCTAGAGTTTTTGGTATGACAAATGAAATTCTAAAATTTTTGGCGGATATTATGCTAATGTTTTTGGTATAACAAATGGAATTCTAAAATTTTTGACGGATGTTATGCTAGAGTTTTGGTATGACAAATGAAATTCTAAAAATTTTGATGGATATTATGGTAGAGTTTTTGGTATGACAAATGAAATTCTAAAATTTTTGATGGATATTATGCTAGTGTTTTTTTGGTATAAATTCTACGACACATTGAATTTTCATATCGGAATTATAATATAACCTAATATGACAAAATAAATTCTAACATTTTTGACGGATATTATGGTAATGTTTTTGATATGACAAATAAAATTCAAAACTTTTGACGGATATTATGCTAGAGTTTTTGGTATAAATTACAAGACACATTGATTTTTCATATTGGAATTATAATTCTTGTCTTTAATTTAAAGAGATTCTGGGAAGAATAATTTGCAAGAAAGACGCTTCAAATAACGTTCAGAGCGGTGAACGCACTAAGTGTTATCGATTGATTAATTTCCTGTTGTATAATTTTGCTTTTCTCTTAATGGAATCGATATCTTCAAGAGTTTATATTACGAACAATTCATTAATCACACAATACACTTAGTTGAATCGGCAGCAAATTAATATAACCCAACCTCCGTTCATTACTTGCGTTCGAGATGTTAATATCTCAATGAACCACTGCGTTCACTTTTCTTTTGGTCTGGTTTGCTGGATTTTACAGCATGTCAACCCTTGTTGGGTTATTTTAATCCCAAAAGGTTTGTTCTATTTACGCTTGATGGGCATTCAACATTTTTGGTACAAATGCAGAATAGCGCGCAAGAGATAATATCATTAGAATCGCATTTTACATATAAATAGCATTAAATTACGGAAACTCCCGATGTAGCCTAATCCTAATCATAACCTTAACCCAAACCCTAACCCTAACCTTAACTCACGTATCTAAAAGGTTTCGGGTATTTCCGTGAAATGTAATGCTATTTATACGTAAGTAAAGTAAGTAAGTGAAGTCGTTGGGGCGGCCTAAAGTCGGTATCAGCCAGTCAGCGAGGGAGTCTATCCCCTTTTCAATGGCGCTAGACCAAGGAGATTGTTTTTTTAGCATCTGAGGTGGAGCGCCACACCTACCATCAGCTCTTTACTTTACCGCACAGATCCCTGTGCTACTCATACGCTGAGTTGGCGAGGACCGGTATCGAACTAGGAACCTTGTGGTTTCTAGCCGAACGCTCTACCGACTGAGCTAACCTGGTCCCTGTTTGTGCGCTATTCTGCATCAGTACCAAATTCTTTTTAAAACTCATTTTTTTTTAAAGTTTCCAAAATAACTATAGATGGGACCCTAACAGAAATTACCACTCCGGATCTGAGTCGAGCTAGGATTAATGAAGTAGTAGTCCACATTCCCCAGACCTCCAGAAGTGGAACATCATCATTAGATTCAATTTGACGTCATATCCTGGACACTAACACCCTCAGTCAACGCCTTCTAGCACATATATGATAAAAAAGTTTGAGAGTTGCCATAAGGGCAATAGGGTTGGGTCAATCATATAGGTGCTAGGGCTTGACCTGACCAGTCGATTTATCAGAGGTAGCTACTCTAACCGCTCCTCTGGCATGCCAAAGTAGAGTGTTGCATGTCATGGTTTGCTCAACCACCAGGGTTCCATCCTTAAGCATCATGGATCACCACCCACAGCTAACAGGTGGCCCCATTAGGGGGTATACCGCTCTGCAGAGGTGCAGTCGGTGTATTCTACTGGTCCAGCCGACAGAGCGGCTTTTCTTTTTCTTTTTTCGTATACAATAGAATCTTGTCTTCCGAATGCCCTAACTTAAGAGTTTTCCGAGTTACGAACTGTCACTCGGATGATTTTTTGCTTTGTGTTGAAAGCTAAAATTTGAAGTACGAGCGAATTTCAGATACGTTTATGTTAATATGTACACTAAAAAAATTCAAGTTTCCAAATTTATTACACCAAAGAAAAATACAGTGCTACCTTTTCTTACGAGTGTCCCAACTTACGAGTGTTTCGAGTTACGAGCTGGCACTCGGTAATTTGTTTGCTTTGTGTTGAGAGCTAAAATATGATATGAGAGCGAGCTTCAGATACGCTTATGTTTATAAATTTACCAAAAACATTTAAGTTTCCAAGTTTGTTACGCCAAGGAAAACAATTATCTATAAGAAAATTAACATTAAAACATATTACAGCGTATAATTCATTATATTTTATTTTCTTATGTTTTTTTTAGCAGAGAAGGATGGGAAAGTACATTAGACTCCATGGAAATTACTTTGAAGGAGATAACTTGCAGTTTGTAGTTTGGATTTGAAATAATTTTTTTTGTGACACCAGTCCTGGAACTTTTCTGACATACCTCTTATATCCGTTCATCTATCTATCTATCTATCTATCTCAGTATTCATATTATCCATTCTATTTATCTAGATGCGACACAAGGCCAGAAGGATGAGTTACCCTGTGAGAATCGAACCCACTAATAATGGTCTGCTAATCTGGCTTGCTAACCATTACACTACATAATGTGCCCCACGAGTACTAATGTATATCTCTCTTCTTTTTTTTATATTTGTATTTAAGTTAAAAAGAATCGAGCCAAAGCTCCCACAACAAAATAGACCAATGATATTAAAAGCGGAAATATCTTAAGAATATATGCATTCATTTCCTGTAATGAAGGTTCATTTGCCGATAATTTAATTTTTCCTTACTCTAATTACATAGTCGATAATAGGAATTCATCTTTTGGCCCTAAGCTGCATGTTATTTTGACTCGCTAATTGAATCGATAAATATATTCTGTTTTAGCTGAATAGGAGTTGTTCTTCTTCTTTCTTTCTTCTTTCTTTCTTTCTTTCTTTTTGTTTTGTATTTGTATTAGTCTGAGAACGGGTAGCTATAAAGTCTATTCCAAACAATATATTTTTTCCTCTTCCTTATCTCTTTTTTAAATGATTTCTTCTAGTTTTTTTAAATTTTCGTCTTTCTTTATATTTCTCTTTCTTGTGTAATTGATTGTTCTTAAGATAAAGAAAAGTTTTCAATGTTGTTTTTTTTTTATCCAGGCTCATATCCAAATTGATTAGATATATCTAACGTTCTGGTGTTTTCTTTTAAAATACATTTTTATCTATTGTTCTTACTTAGGATTTAAAAAGAAACAAGAAAACGTGATCCGTTGGGCCACCCATTGAGCCCTGGGTAGATAACTGAGATTAGGGAAAAGTGAGTTTGCAAAGCGAATTAAGTTTAAAAAAAAAATACCACCGGACAAAACAGTAAAATCATTTGGTAAAATTTCTAAGAAGGGAAAATTTGACCTGATTAAAAATATGAATTGCTGCTTGTGAAATTTAACA
>CM042150.1:29790128-29820128 GCA_023376005.1 Doryteuthis pealeii | reverse complement strand
TCATATTCGAAAACTATTGTATAACTTTCTTTTTTCTTTTTTGCAACATCAAGGTTTTAGTTTTGAACTCATATGACTTTTGTCTCCACTCTTAACAACACGGAGTATAAACAAAGCTCTGAAGATGATTTTTATAAAATCGAAATATTGTTCAATATCAGCTATGAATATTTTATAAAATGTTTTCACTTTAACAGCATTTTGTGGTGTTTTCAATATACTTTTATCTATACTCATATATATATATATATATATATATATATATATATATATATTATATATATACAAAAATGCTGGGTGCGATCTCGAACAAACACCGGACAAGAAAGCAGTTGTTGGGCCACTTACAAACCATCCGAGTGAGACGAACATGACATGCTGGACACTGCTGGAGAAGCAAGGACAAACTCATAAGTGACGTTCTCCTGTGAAAACCTGTACATGGTCACGTCATTGTGGGTCGTCCAGCAAAGGCCTGCATTTACCAACATTGCACGGATACTGGATGCTGCGTAGAAGATTTTCATGGATCTCCGTGCTACTAGCGCGACATGATGCTGATATATATATATATATATATATATATATATATATATATATATATTAGCGATCAATCCAGTCATTTTGCTAGAGGAGAACATTACAACATTGGGTGATGAGATCAACCAAAGCATATTGATATTAAAATTTTTACCTTCAACAGTTCAACTGGAAGCCAACATTGTGGGTCGAATTATGCCAATCATAGGAAATCTCATCAGGGACAATTCATGCAAAGTCCAGGAACAACAATGTGTCTTGTGCATCTGTAACAAAGTCTGTAAGTCAGCTTCTTGTCTTAAGAGACATATGGTGGTGCATAAGCATCAAATTTTATCATCTGATACAACGGGAAGGACGCCCTTCCTATATCATATTTGCATCAAACTTCCTGGATCTGCAGCGGGTTTGATGTCATTTGAGGGCTCATGAGAGGAAAGGTTCTGGTGGTGGAGTTATAGGATTGTAAGGGACGGCAGTGATCTGTAAAGATTATGCTATTGCTATATATATTATCAACTTGTTTTGAATTATATATATATATATATAGATATAGATATAGATATAGATATATATACTTAATTTCAAGGAAGCCACTAATTGAAATTAATATCTTGAAGCATTGCTTTTACTATTAATTATAATTTGCAGATTAATTCAGAAATAAAACTTTTTCACTTTGATACGAGGCTTTTAAGCTGAATTAATTTCTTGATATTAAACATGAAATTAAAGCATCTACTCATAAGAGAGGCAATCTAATTATATATACATATATACGTATATATATATACGTGTGATCGTGTGTGAGTAGTGTGTGTGTGGAGTAGAAATGAAAGATGGAAGTAGAGATCCGACGGGTATGTTATTGAAAATAGTGAATAAGGAAGAAAGCTTGATAAAATGGCAATAAAGACAGGTACTTGTTATAATTAGTTATGAACTTNTATATATAATATACAATATATGTTACATATTATACTATGTGGGTGGACGCTGTGTGTATGTGTACATGATATATAAAAAATGGTATTTTCTATACGTGATATATCATAATTATCGCCCCGCATCACGAACTTGCTGTGTGTACTCATAACATGTATATAGTGTGTGTGTGTGGATGTTACATATATATATGTTGAGTTGTGTGATTTTATAATATGTGTGTGTCTTTGTGCGTCGTTCAATGTGTGTGTGCGTGTCTGTGTATGTGTGGTGTCTCGTGTACATATATATATATTTAAATATAGTAAGAGAGGATTTGGTATGTTACTGTGTTCGACGCACGTATAACCAAAATGGCGCAGGTCACTCGCGATTCCAAAATCTTGTATACACACTTCTAACTAAGAGAAACATCTGCAAATTTGCCATATTTATTGACTGATTAAGATATATTAAAATCAAACAATCAATATGATTTTTTCGAACTATCCACATAGCTGCTACTGCTAGATATTTCCAGCTACAATCAGAGGCACGTCCCACCTGCTGCCTGTTCCGTATGTCCGCTCTTTATTTCCTATACGTTGTTGAATGCGTTTTAATTTAAAAAAAGAAAAATGAAACCTTTTCCAAATTTTTACGAATACTCTTCATATCTATAGATGAAAATATCGCAAATATAGCAAATTCAAAAATGAATTTTTAAATTGTCTTACGTACGGAAAATACTTTTGAAAAAAAATCCTCTGAAGCGATATAAATAAAGGGATATCTTAAAATATAATTCAATGTATCCAGTTGAAACTCAACAACAGTTTGAAAAGAGAAATAACGAAATTCAAACGCGAAATATAATATTGTTTCTTATTTTGATCTCAAATAAATAATAATCTACAATACAAAAAAAGAAAAACAAAAAATGCAAATTATTAGCGCTTGAAAATGAAACACAATGAACTTGAATAAAGTAATATTATTTCAAAATACGATTCAAAAACACTGTGTGTTATTATTTTAAATTAGAAAACAAACAGTGTTGTTGCAATTCGTAAGTTATTTACGAAATTCTTTGTGTCAGAACAGGTTTAAGCAAATCTACTACAATAGCCATTGAATACTAACTATACCATCTAAATAACATACAGCTTATTATAAGGAGATTGTGGGGTTTGATGCTGTAACCGAAAACTAATTACATTCAATCCTAATTACAAGTCTCCCTTGTTGAAAATTCTCCGCCTGATTTTATTTGTTATTTTAAAATCGCCATCCGATTATTTACGTACCAACTGCTTCTACCCCCCAAAAACTTCCCTTCTATCACTAACCCTGTGCAGTTAAACATATTACCTACCAATACTATTACATCAATTAATTTAATATCACGAAAAAAGCATTACAGGGCAATGAAGGCCTAATTGCATAATGATTTAAAATATTTATTGTAATAATATTGCTTAGTATTATTGATTTCTAATTGTTTGTTTTTATCTTTAATAAAATGAGCAAAAGATTCGGGATAAATCTTAACAGAAATCTAGTACATAAAGAAATAACTTCAATTTTATTCTTTCTCTTCCTATACTAACTAAATAGTTAAATTAGGGAATTTACCACTGAAAGACGGATAAGGAAATGGCTGGAACACGTTAGTTTCAATTTATCTATTCATACCCGCTCTGTTCCAAATATTTTTTCTGAATTTTTATTCATTCATTAGCCTTTCTAAATTAAAGAATTTTATTAATTAAAACTTCAATACTTGCACCCGGAGTGCAATATATATGCTAGTACATTATTGTCGAAAGGCCTTTAGTAACACTAGCTAACATAGTAGACCCAAATGGGCCTAAAATGCGTTTTGACAAAATGCTTTAGGCCCCCTCCCCCTCCAGAAAAAATTACCAAACATCATGGCGAACCCTTATCAGATTAACTAATTTTTCCTTAGGTGTACTCCTCTATCTCTATAATCGGCAATGACCTCTTACCAATACGCCCCAACACTACTAGTATTCCTTCAAAACCTTTTCCGTATCCCTATAGTAGGTCCTACCCATAAAATTTTTCAGCCCGCCATACCGCCACCCTTACCTCCTTACTTTTGGCCCCGAAACCTGCCTTAGTCATGTTATTCTCAGCCTTTCTTGAGGGGCAATGCGCCCTCGCTACGTAACATTTTTCGAGTTCGCTCTTATAGGTTTAACTTTATTTACAGTATACAATAAAGAGTTATTAAGACCGGCCTGTTATAAATAAAAAAATTATCGTTGCTTTTCTTATGTCAGAAAACAATACAGTGATACAAAAATTGAGAAAATCAACATGATAAATAAGTATTACATCTAGGAATTTCTTTTAATTTACTCATTTCGATAATTATTTAATGTTGGCCTATTATCTTATTAAACAAGAAAAAATTAGTTACACCTGATATTTTTTCGCTTACCAAAAGCGGGCTGTGCCGGTGTAAATTTTCCAATAGTTATATATTCCTCTTCAAACCACGCGATAAGCTGAAAGCTACTAAATAGGTTAGCATTAGAGTACCGGACTATTTACTCTAGCACTCTAAAAATGGATTACACCACTTTTCGACCTCGCTACACTCTTGGGACTAGTAGCTTCGACGTGTAACTTCGCTAGCTTTGTGATCCTCTTGCAGTGATTTCATTTGTATCTCACCTCAAACTTCCTCCTCCCGTATCTCAAACCACTCACACACCCAAATTAACGACTCCCTTCTCTGAATCGAACAAATCACAGACAACGATCAGCACCAAATCCTCCGGCATTCTATTATAGACATCTCTCGCGCTCCCATCAAACCCCTCGCACTAGGTTATTCGCCCAATACTGGTACATCACTTCTTGTTAGTCATTCATTGAGAGACACTACGTCAGCGGCAAATTATGCTAAGGTATGCTTGTTGGTAATTCTTATTGCAATCGCGAATTTACAGTCAACAACCTACTGTATTGGGCCCCCAAATCGCTTAATCACCAAGCCGACGTCAATACACCGCCCGACAGACAAGGCGGCTACGCAGTCAGCTCTCATTAGAACCATTTCGCACCCGAATCAAACACATTCTTATTTACAAGTGTAAAACTACAAATACAAACCCCAACACTCTCATATGTAAGATATATTTTCCTTTGTTTAATCGCTAGGTCATCTATCGTCTACTTCAACTTCATCAGATTTTTACGCCATCGCACAACAGTCCTTACTTCAAATAAACAATTTATGAATTTTAATTCATCAACACAACGACTTTTTTTCTAACCTAAGCTTAACGACTTAGACATGAATATACAATCTACTGCAATTGCTACGATGTTTTATTACCATAAACATATCATGCCTCTGTTTTTATATGAATCCTTGATTCTGTTGACACATACAATACAAATAACCCACAAGTACAATTTCGTATAAGCGCCGGTGGTAGCCGTGGCGAATTTAACGTTCATAAACGAACTTAGTGTGTAACAAGGTAAACCCTAAAATACCTAAACAACACTATACTAATCGCCATGCAGGACTGTTTATCAATCAAGAATTCAGTTATCGCTCGTATCCGACCTACTTGTGCCCACATATATTTAACTTTTCGATACTAGTAATATCATATTTAATCATTCTAATCTCTTCTACCGTGCATCTGTCATCCACATATTGCTAACTCCTTCACCCCTCCTACTTCGCTATCTGTTTTTTACTCTTACAAACCCCCCCGCTAGCTACCAAAACCGCGGCTTTTATTTAATCCCGGTCCCCCCCAATTTCTTCCGCTGACCCCAACCTACCGTTTCATCTCAACACTTTTTCTCCTTGCAACTCCACGCGTATGAGTGGTCTCATATCCGGGTATTACAATTAATCTAAAACGCTCCCCCCAACCATTTAAAGTCCACCCTTCAACACATACATACGAAACTGGTATCAATAGAAATTAATATTATCTTTGAAAAACTTGTTCCATTCAAAGAAGAAACATTAAACAAACTCCATGGAATGCTTTTTAAAAAGAAATAAGCTTAGAATCTTGAAAAATTTATGACTGAAAAAAAAAAAAGTTTTTTATATTTTGCACACGTTAAACTCAACTAAAATTTAACGTAGCCAAAAAACAAGTTACGACAAGAATTTTTTTTTAATTCTTTGAAAATCAATAAGGTCCGATTTTCACAAAGATTTCATAACTATTTACCCTTTATGTAAATATGTCTGCGAAATACACGCTCTGGTGTTTTCCTATTTTTTTTTTTAGTCCGTCATGACCGCGGTACTTTAGCTCAGTTATATATTAAAGTTAACTACTTTACAAGTTGAACGTCGTTTTATCCACCTTTCCAAGGTACCCACCTTCCCACCGCCCCTCCCTAGACAGCTGACCCACCACAACATCCCTTCCTCCCCGATTCCATCGTATCACGCCAACGCGGCCTTCTTGCATCTAATGTTTCTTCACTCCAGGCTATTGCCAAGGCCTCGCTGCCCTCTCGCCCCATGTTCCATCGACAACAGCACTTGAGCGCCATCTTAGGCACCTTCCTGCGTAAACTAACTGACCCCCCAAAGGATCTCCAGCGTACCCCGCGTTCCACCTCGCGGTCCGACCACATCTCCCTCCGGACCTCTCCCATTCCCATTACGCCCGAAGCTAGCTCTCCCACCCTTTCGGGCTTCCCCCGCGCGTACTACGTTATTCATGATTCATACAGAGGAGAGAGAGGGGGGAGGAGCCTTACAATCTAATTTCATATGAATCAAGATGTCTTGATAAAATTTATTCATTTTTTAGTTGTTCATTTTATTTTTGATTAATGTCTACATTAGTGGACTTCTGAGAATTTTCAAAATTCTATCAAACTAAACATTTCAGGACTTAATTCACAAACATTTCAAATTTATATTTAGAGAAAAGCACAATAATAAATGTTTATGTTAAAGTAAAACAAAAGTTATTTTTCTATTAATGCCAAAACTGAATTTACAAACTTTCAGACCTGTTAAGTTGCATATTCACTCTGATTCTCTTAAACTAGGTCAATCTTGGGTTTGCGGTTTGAAGGTATACAATCGAGTGGAGAAAGAAAGACAAGGTAATGAGGATGTTGTTTTCATTTAATGGGATTTAGATTTGCTTGATAATTTTGTGAAATATCCATCGTCCGAGACTTGCTTAAAAAGTGGATGAACAAAGAGGTTACTAGAGGCCCTGCGTAACCATTCTGATTGATCGTAGGAGCCTCTCCAATTACCCTCTAGCTTAAGGAACGAACCAAAGGATCACATGTCAGTCATGAATTGTCGCCGACCATGATTTGTCGATTAACCATCATGGCATCACCATGGCCTAACAGGTGGCCCCTAATGTGCGGAAAATGTTCCACTCCCCCCTGCAGAGGGCAGTTAATGATTCTCTTGGTTTATATTTGGTTTAAAAAAGTAATATTAACAAATCTTCAGATTGTTTTAAGCCTTTTTCCTTTTACTAATTTAAGAACTCAGAATTGAAGTTGCATGTGTAGAAAATAGACTGAAGCCTAGGTTTCAAACCCTGGCTACAGAGCTGCTTCTTTTTACATTACGTGCTTTATACACCTAGGAAAAGTACGTGTATCCACTATTTCTCCCTCTAGCTATGAGTAATTGTCAGCGACTGGGCTCTAAAATCTTGTAGGCAACCAGTTTGGAGAAGCGATAACTCTGATTCAAACATTGTTAACTCATGACTTAAGATAATTGGACCCGTACATTCTACTCATGCAGAGTTCATGCTAAATCAAATCTAGGATCCGTAATCTGTTGTTCTCCACTAAGAATTAAATATCATAACTTGCCCTCTACCTCCACAGCATAATGATGTGAACCTCAACACACCCATCAATTATCACCATGTTCGTGAACCATGACAACATCATCACTCTCAAATAACTTATAACCCACCCATCACATTTACATAGGGTACCTATGACTCAATCACATTATAGTAAACTTTAGACCCACCTGTTACATGATGATAATCATAGTTACGCATTCATATGTCACATTTAAATTTCAGCAGAGTACATCGATGTGAATTAGTCCGTTAAGTTCAATTAACCCCACTTTTTTTTTCATAAGGTTTTGCATATGTTAAAATATCTTTCTCACAATACATAATGTATTTATTAAAGCCTTACCATACTGTACAGTCCTGCAGATAATAACTTTAAATATATGCAAACTCATGAAATTGCATTTATAATACATCGTTATTTCTATGATTGAATTAAATTGTTAATATCAAATTGGAAAAAATGAATTAATATTACATTTTCTTTTGAGATGATTAAACATCAATCAAAGTACTCGTTTTCTTATCGATGGTAACGAAACATATTTTGATTCTCTTGTTCTTCTGTTATGTATTTAATATGGCAATAATTTTTAACCAAAGCTGATTTAAGTATTAAAAAAAAAGAAGAATAGTCATTTTGATAAAATTACTGCTTCATGCCTTTGTTGCGAATGCTGGTGCATTAATGTCAATTGATTATTATACAATTCAGTCCAGCCATTACCGATTCCAATTTAGTCGAAAGGAAAAAACAACATAAATATATTGAATTTCTAAGAATCATATATATTTGACATATCTTATGTATTTAAATATTAATTTTCTGAAATACATCTTAAAACATACCTGTTTCTCATTTCATAACATTTCCAGATTTAATCATGGATCTTATAAAAGCTTCCGGTTATTGTCCCAATCCTTTTGTCAAAATTTCCCTCAATGGAGATGTATACACATCACCCAGCAAGAGCTTATATCCCATCGCAAGCTTACTGATATGCACAACCAGCAGCCAATCAATCTGAGCTGCAATGTCCATTCTATTTCAACCATTCTGAGAGATTAACTTGCAACATATGTCTTTATTCTCAAACAGGATAGTTTCTTCAAGAAAACAGACAAATTTTGGAATCACTTCTTACTTTGCTTTTATTATAATTATAAATATTTATAAGGCGCTTGCATTATTTTAAATGTTGCTTCATTCAATCCTAATACCTTTGATTCTATATAAATTGATTAATCCACTTCCCTCATCTTGATCTGTCGATCGTCTCTTTAACCTGTAAGGCAACCAGTTAGAGAGGAAGAAAACTCTGAATTCCATGTTAAACTCACTGAAAACCTTTACACCTAGATTTAATGCATCATACCTTGATACACACTTTGCAGGTTAGACTGATAAACAGTAAATAAATGATAGCGTCCTGTGTATCACTATTGTTATGAAATAGATAACAAGCTTTGCCACTCTCTTATCTTATCTTTCTTTCATTTCTGTCTGATGTCCTTTTCTTCCCTTATACAATACTAACAGACTATTAGCTGAGATGACATTAAAAATATATTAAACAAACCATGAACATTTACATTTCTTCTTTGATGATGGACAGTTATTTACCAGTAGTTCAATGCACTCGTACTAGGATATGGCTATTTACTAGTAAAAATAAAAACTATTAAATATAAATGAAAAAAAGATAAAAAGGAAAATGACAAAATACCAACCCTCAAAGCAGAATATCATCAAAATTTTTTCCGAATTATTCATTCCAATTGGATTCAATTTTCCTGAGTATTAACCGTTGATATATTCCACCTTATTGGAGTATTCTCTGGTTTGCCTAGGAATCATTGAATCGAGGAATTCCATAACCTTGGTTCCCAATTGTAACAATGGATTTCCTGATTCCATTCAAACAGCATTTCGCCAGAGATCTATGTTTAGTACTGAAGGATCTGAGTCTTTAAAGCATTCCATTTCGATTTTGTCATTTTGTATGGTTAGCGACCTTTTTTTTTATGCCCAAACATTTTACTGATGGTAATTTCATTTTTAATCTATTTTAAAAACCATTTTAAACTCAATGTTGGTTTACAAATAACCCCTAACAGGTAAAACAATGGACAGATTGGTTATATGTGATAGTACTCCCATTCCCCCCAATTCCGAATTGGACTCACATCAGATGCTTATGTCTACCTGGTAATTAGACCTCACGCCTGCCTTCTAGCATTCAAATTATTTTTGTATCAATGATGCTCTAAGTGCTGACGATAACGCTGATGAGTATTGGCTCTGCGCGCCCTTGCAAGTATCCCCTAAGGTAAGGATGATTAAGCATCTCATTTCATTTGTACTTGAGATGAAATCTTATTTTGGTGTCATGATCTTCTATTATTACCAAAAGCCTGATTCTTAAATTGCAAATATACCTCTGTGCATATTTCATTATTTTATTTATGTTAAGGCAATGACTAATAAATCATAAGATTTGAGCGGGGGCTACAAATAGAAAATTAAACTTACTCACAGCTCCTTAATTAGAACATTTTAGTCATGTGCAGCGGCCTTTCTCTCACCTGTAAACTGCTATTTTGTTTATAAATATATATTATTATGCAAAGGAAAAGAACTACTAGCTTCCAGAATTCTAACAAATGCCACATCAAAAAGAGCCCTCCATGGCCAAATGTCCTCGATCTACACTCTACGCATTGTTAGCTACTTTTGAGTCGAAAAAGACTTTGAAACCAGACAGCCTCTGGCACAATGCTTGCCAAACACTTTCCGAAGGCACCAGAACAAACAGGGGTTGCTTGCATCCTCCCCTGACACTGGTGATGCCCGGCTTAGCAGTCACGAGCGCAGGTTCAGGGCATCAAAACTCAAGCCACCCCTACAACTCACCCCTAAAAGAAACGGAGGTTCACGACAGACGCTCCTGTGGCACGTTGCCCACGAATACGAGCCCTAACACTTTTCGCTTTAGAGATTAACTACCAAGTGACTTCCCCTCCCTTGTTAGCGTGCACGCAAGTCTAAAACGGAAGCGCCCTCCCACAACTACTCTACTGCTAGACAGGACACCCGAATGCAGACCCTGGTCTACTCAGTCCAAGAATGAGCACTGCACTTCTGGTTCTCCTCGTTAAGTCCTTTTCTTGTGACCTGATGCTGCGACTCTATTTCATCTTTGGGTCCTGTGGTCCACAACTCACTGAATTCTTCACTCGCGCCAGAATTCAACGGCAAATGCTGACAGCTCATAACCATAAGCTCATCTTTGTCGCGAAGCGATTTTAAAGCTAGGATATCAACGATTCTTGTTATTACTCTCCGAAAATGATGCACATTTGTTAATTTCAAACCGGGGTCCCTCGCATCCAGGTAGAGCTGTGCTTCCTGCCTACATTGTTCGAATTCCCTATCCGGTTCCTCAGAACGCGCAGGAATACATACACACCCATACCAATACCCAAACTTTCAAAATCAATATTTCCACTTCCACGATACATGAGCTATTACCCTTTATAAAATGTAAACATTTATTTAGGTTAAAATAAAAATCATGAGACTGTGACATAAAATTTTACTTGATTGTTCCCCAACACAATTTCCCATTATATTTGTTGTTGCATAGAATATTCTGACAAATTTATTTTTGTATTGGTCATTAACTATTATTTTATTATTATCTTTCAGTTTTGGACTTGTACAGTCTCTACATATTGATTTGAGTTGGGTTACATTAGCTGTTGACATTACAAGGTGGATAATGACTATATTAACATAAAACACAAGATAAATCAAATAAAGAAATACAATCCAAATATACAGTCAAACTAGCAAACCCCTCCTGATTGCTCCAATAACTTTATCGCACCCCATGATAACACCTCCCCGGGCCCACACAAACCGTTAAAAAAAAACAAATCACACTAATTAAAAATCATTGAACTACATTACCCGCCTTCCTATTCCACTTCTCTCCCCACTCTACGATCACCTACCTCTACTTAGCCCGTCAACTACTAGGCATCATTATCGACAATTTCAGTAGCTACTTTTTTTATGGCCTAAATCAGTAATGTTGGAATTAAGTAAACCATTAATAATTGCATATTTACATTTATGTTTTAGTACAGTCAGCACATTTCTTTTAATGTAAGTTTTATTGCTGCAAAACCCGATATTATTGACTTTTGAACATCTCAAATCTTAAAGTTATTACATCGTTGTAAAAATAGCTGTATCATTAATGGTCATGTTTGTTCAAAAACGCTAGGTTAGATCAATTGTGTTTTAAGTTAGTTTGACCTAGTGTTTTTTGCATACTATGCACCATGGCTGTTAAAAAGGAACAAGCAGGAATAACCAAACAAAATCTAATCAGTCCCGCGTCTGGCGTGTCGAGAGAGGGATTGGCATGTGTGTAAATATCGTGTTGTACTAAGCTTAATGCCATGGTCGCAGAATCTATCTATTATCTATCTATCTAGTATTTATGTTAGTCTTCTTATCTATCTATCTATCTATTATCTATTCTTTTGTCTGATCTATTTAGTTCAAACCTTACTGATCGTATCTATCTTCTATTCTATCTATCTATGTTAGTCTGTCTATCTATCTATCTACTTTAGTTCATCTATTTTAGTTCAACCCTAATCTATCTATTATCTATCTATTTTTATGTTAGTTCTATCTATTATCTTCTATATCTATCTATCTATCTCTTAGTATCTCTATTTTAGTATCAACACCTTACTATCTATCTATTATCTATCTATTATGTAGTGCTGATCTATTATCTATCTACTTTTTTTTTTTTTTTTTTTTTTCTTTTTTTTTTTTTTTTTTTTTTTTTTTTTTTTTGGGGTTTTTTTTTTTTTTTTTTTTTTTGTAATCATCTATTTTAGTTCACCCCTACTGATCTTTCTACTTCTATCTATCTATCGTTGTTGTCATCTATCTATCTTATCTATCTATCTTTTTGTTATCTATCTATTTCGTATCAACCCTATGATCTTCTATCATCTTCATCTATTTATTTTATCTATCTATCACTCCTTTTTCTATCTATCTATCTTATTAGTATCATCCTTTTTCGTATCAACACCCCACTGATCTATTATCTATCTTCTTCTATCTATGTTAGTCTATCTATCTATCTATTAGTATCATCTTTTTGTATCCCCTAGTGATCTATCTTATCTATCTTGTTGTCTGTCTTCTATCTATCTATCTTCCTATCTATCTTGTATATCTATTTCAGTTAACACCCTATTATTTCTTATTGTCTATCTATCATCTATCTATCTATTTAGTATTCTTTTGTATCAACCCACTATCTATCTTCTTGTTAGTCTTGTGGTCTACTATCTATTTTGTATCTTTTTGTTCCACCCTACCTCTATGTTAGTCTATCTTCAATTATTTTAGTTTATCAATTTATATTAACACTCTATAAACTATATCGTATTTCTATTCTATCTATCTATCTTGTTCTCTATCTATTATCTATCTTTTTCGTGTAGATCTATCAGTACAAACCCTCTGATCTATCTATCTATCAATTAGTTGTTCCATTATCTGTCTTATCATTTTTGTTCATCTCCCATTTTATTTCCACACCCTACTTATCTATCTATCTATCTTCATTTACCACGTCTTATGCCAATCTTCCTTCTTTCTCCTTCTATTCTATCTATCTATCTATGATCTGTTTATCATAGTCTACTATAGAATTTTCCTTCTTTTCTTTCTTTCCTTTCTTGCTTGCTTAGGATCTATGTCAAATCTAGGTGGGACTCATATCTATTATCTATTCCTAGTACTATCCTATGTATGTATCTATCTTCGATCTTCTAGCATCTCTCTCTCTCTCTCTTCTCTCTCTCTCTCTTATATATATATAATATACGATATTGTATATATTCTAGTTTCTCTATCTATCTCTTTTAGATATTTCTTCATACTGTATCTATCTGTCTATTTTAACATTCTACCCTTACGTACGTAGTACCTAACTACCTTCTTATCTATCGATTTCTTGCTTCCTCCTCTCCTGTCTCTATCTCTCCCTCTTCTCTTCTCACCACATCTCCTATTATTTCTCTTTTTAGATGTATATATCTATGATATTTTGGATTATCTATTACTTCTATGTATTTTAGTATACTCCTCTCCCGCTCTCTTTTATAATCTTATCTCTTTTTCGTCACGTTCATTACTATGCATTTCATATACATCGCGATCTGTTTAACGTAAAAAAAAAATTGTGATCATATTAGATCGAAGCAAATATTATTTTAGGGAACGTTTTGCAATTAAATCTGAAACAGCGAAAACTTCTCATTTCGTCGAGCAATTTCAATATCGATTGATAAACACTTGCGTTTGTTGTCAATGTTCTTAGTTTCTCCATAAATGGAACGCTTCTTTCTCATCAAAACACATTTTTATATTACATTATAAAAGGGGATTGTGTGGTAGGTAATCTCACGGAAAGGAACACGGCTGAGACGAAGTGCAATTCTCGGGATGGCGCGGTGCATGAATGCGGGTGTTGCGCATTAGCACGATATCCATGACAATCCCCTCACACTCTCCCATATCATTCTTCCACAGGAGGTCCTCGCGCAGCTCCATCATCTTTGCTAGTGGTTCAATGTAGGGTCGTTGATGGCGGCCCACTCGAGCATGTCGACGTGGTTGGCTTTACAAGGGAACTCGCTTTAGAGCTTCGTCGTGCTTCCAGCAGTTCTCTGCCTAAATGTCCGTCGTCACTCCCGATGGTTGGAGATGCGAGGGCAGGTGCCATAAAGCTGTTCTCTGTGGGGTGCTGTTCCCCACGATATTTGTTCAGACGCACGCAACATTCTTATGTCAGCTCACTCCAGCTTTCTCAACGCCTTGTAGCCAAGTGTGCAGCCTACACGCACCTGATATACACCACGCCGAAGAACCGTGTTTACTTGTCGGTGAATCGCGTACTTCCATTTCTGAAATTGTGTGTGGCACATCCACAGGCCTTCCTTGACGTTATTTTGTCGCTTTTGAGATGAGATATTTAAAGTAAAGTCTACGGGGCGGCCTAATGGCGGTATCAAGCCAGTCAGCGAGGATCTATCCCTTTTCAATAGTGCTAGACCAAGGAGATTGTTTTACGTTGAGGTGGAGCGCCACACCTAACCGTCAGCTCCTTACTTTACCGCACAGATCCCTGTGCTACTCATACGCTGAATTGGCGAGACCGGTATCGAACTAGGAACCTTGTGGTTTCGACCGAACGCTCTACCGATCTGAGCTAACCCGGCCATTTAAGCTCCCCTAATTATCCCTAAAAGCATATTTTCGTGAACTTTTAGTGTCGATTTTATTGGCTTTCAGTAGATTCAATGATAACCAAGAGAGTGCTCAGTTCGAAGAATTAGCGGAGATAAGAGCTTTTAAAAAACCTGAGAATGCCTTAAAAGCATCTATTTTGGAGCAAATTTTAGGTGTCGATTTTATTGTCTTTCTGATAGATGCAATAGATTAACATGATATCAAAAAATTGACCAATTCTGGGAATTGACGGAGATATGAGGGTTTAAAGATCCCTAATTACATGAAAAGCACTATTTTCGGGCAAATTTACGTGTTGATTTTCTTACTTTTTCGATGCGTAGATTGCAATAACCAAATAGAGTGTTTGAATTTCACATCTCAATAATGGAGATTCGCTTCCGGTTTTTGTCTGTAACAAAAATTACGTCACTGCTTACGTCACATTACCCGTCATTACATAGAATAATACACTGAAAATTTGAACATGCAATATTAGACAGTCCTCATTGTGTTTTTAAAACAAGTTTTAAATAATACACACCTGGTATTATCTATCTATCTATAGTTGTTTTATTTTAATATATATTTAAAGTTATCAGAACTAATTCCATTTAATTTAAAATTTTTAACTCTTAATAAAATCTATTTTATTTTTACTCCTTTAATAAATTTGATGATTTTGCTTTACTTATGATACAAACTCTCTGATATTAAATTTTCAACTTCCATCTCTCAGATAATACTTATTTACGTCGCCCAGAGAGCGTTTTTTATTTTGCTAGTAGGGCTAATATTTTTAGGAAATGTATCAATCCAACTATACTCGTTCCAGTTATGCGTAAATAGTAAAGCGGATTGTGCTCTTTAAACCAGGTTAGGCAACCAGTCTAGGAGAACTAAACTCTGAATTCCATCCTGTAAACTCCGCTTTTAACCTTGTGTCACATTCTGCTCATGTGGTGGCGTTGGTAAAGATATATTACATTATAAAAAGAAAGAAAAAATTCTCTCTCTCCCTCTCCTCCCCTCTCTCTCTTCACCATCTCTCTCTTTCCCCCTCTTTCTTTTCCCTCTCTCTCTCTTTATCTCTCTCTCATGGTGGAGTCCACGCAGCGTAATGTATAACGTACTGGACTGCTACATAGTAGTAAACGATTTCGGACTAATAACAATTTCGGACAAATACCCTTGGGAAAGGTATTAAACCCCACATGCCCAAGGATGACTTTGTCCTCAAATAACCCATGAAGGTTAGTATGGCATTAACAAAGAAACCAAACCTATAGCCTTGGTACGGAACATGTTAAGAATAAGGAAAATTCTGAATTCAGATCAGCTATGCAAGGGGTGGCGTCGTGGCTAATGTGTTGGACCGCCACCCCCTATATATATATATATATATATATATATATATATATATATATATATATACACGGTTTAAATTTGACAGTTTCATAAGGAAAAAAAAAGTGCTTGGTAACTGTTTACTTTAATGGATTGTAAAGAATTCAACAGGCATGGAAATTACACTACTGTCAACAAGTTCCACTCTAAATAACCGCCATTAGCGTCGATCACAGCCTTAATCCTCCTCTAGAACCGGGGGCAAGGTGATGTTACAGTTTCCTTGTGAAGGTTCTCAAAAACTACCTTATTTCAGTCGATTAACAGGGCTTTTGTAGTACTAGCACGGCGATTGGTGTCTTTCTCAACTGCACCACATACATAATAATCCATGGGGTTAAGATATGGGGAGTTCGGAGACCAAACATTGGGACTGGTGTAGTCGTAAAAATTCTCCGACAACCATTTTTGACTTTTTCCAGAGGTGTGTCAGGGGGCTGAATCCTGTTGCCATGCATATGGCCTACAATTGGCTACCCTTGTTATCCAGGGCTTGACTATAGTATTTAGCAACTCCACGTCGGCATCTGAATTCAACCTGATACCCTTCGAACTGGCATCATTTTCTTCTAGCCACATCCCCGTAGTCTTCATTGCAATTCTCCAGTTCATGTCTGATTGTTTTTACAGTGTTCAGGGAGCATTGGGCAGCAACGATAATCTCCTCATTTTGATGGCCGGTGCAGATCATCATGATACAAGTTATTCTCTTCCATAATTTAGGTGGGTTCCAGTCATCCGTTCTATCCGACATCACGTATATGAATGAAGAAGTGTCCAAGCTTTTAAATGATGCGTAGTTTGTGTCAATACCCCCAACCTACGGAGAAAAATAACCAAATATAAATATATCAAATTTATTCCGAACACACACACACACACACACACACACACACTATATATATATATATATATATATATATATATATATATATATATATAATATATATATATAAACTTCAAATAATCGAAGCTTTATATATCAAATAAAAAAAACTACCTTAAACAAAATAAACTTTGAATCAAGTCAACATGTTCTCAAATGCTTATAATTTCCCGCCTATCCTCCTTCCACTATTCCCCTCCCCTTCTCACAACTCGTGCCCCCCTCCCACAAAAATCTCTACTGCATCGTTCGTTCGAATTAATGCAAATTCCTACAACCTCCCCCTACCAATTGTTAGTACATCCCATTTCCAATTCCTATGCTACTGCTCGTTTTCTTTAAAAACGAGACACGGAACATACCATCAGTTTCCTACCTGAAGATGGCAAATCGAATTGCCGAAAGCGCTCGTAATGAAACCTTTTGTGGATTGCTACACCAGTTCCACCCTGACACCAAAAAGATGGCCAGGAAATTAGAAAGGATCGAACAAAAAATTGTCCGACAAGAATCGTCAGTACAGTTTAACACAACATATTTAAAAGAAAAAATGCTGCAAAATACACAATTATTATTAGAGGAAAAATAAAGGGTCTACCATGGTTTCAATCAGATGGAAACGATTTCTTCAGGACCCTACCCTACATTAACTAAGTCGATGTAATTCCTTAGTTAAATTGAAGATATTTTGCGGATAATAACGGTTGAACGCTTGCGCGCGAAAATTGAGAAAAAATAATGTATCGTTCCACAGGTGTATTCATTCCTTAATTCTCATTACTGTATTGTTACCAATTTAATTGTAATTTAAATAATATAGTATATATATATATATATATATATATATATATATATATATATATATATAAGGCATCTACTGTGAAGGATGACTCTTGTTCGGGAAGTAAATAAGAATTGGTTTAGATGCAGATATTTTAGGAGGTGAAAAAACGTCTGGTTTATTGGTATTCTTAATTACTGTACACATACGCAAGCGACCTCTTACTATCAAGAGAAATATCTATGCTCAAAGAAATGACACTTCCATCGGCCCACGGGGATCAGCATACTTGAATTCGAGAAGCTGTAAACACAATTGATACCCTCATTAGACATACAATGTTTATCAACTGGCAGATGCGGCTAACACATCTAATTCGTGAGCTAAAATTTTATCAAATCTGAACAGGGTAGAATTTATAGTTCACCATTTCATTACATACCGTAATTAAGTTCGTGCTTATCTGGCAATCCACTGTCCATAATGCTGCATCTCCCCGAAAAGAAGACAGGGTTTTTATTAATTTTTAAAATATATATTTTGTTATGGAGGAGCGTGGTGTAAGGTGTAAGGGTTAGAGTCGTAGAAAATGGACTCGTCGGCCCGGGTTCAATTCCTGGACGAGGCTGTTTGCTTTTCACATGGCGCTAAAACCCTTGGGAAACGTATAAATCCAATTCTCCCTCAGGCAGAGTAGACTGGGCTCCTTAACCATGGCTAGGTAACCAGTCTAGGAGAAGGAAAACTCTGAATTCAAACCTGTTAAACTCCGCTTAAGAAATTGACCTTGTGTCGCATCCTGCTCGTGTGGAGGGTTTGGTAAATATATATATTAACTTTTACTCAGAAATATAGCACTATGGCTTATTTTTGAGGGATGTATTATTCTTCATGTATCGAAAAACGAAATTACGAAATCGAAAATTACGAAATTTCTAAATAAACAGAAATTACGAGAAACGATCTACAGTTGTTACCACTAGTAGGAATTAGGGATATACCACAGTATGATAATCTAATTATTACAAGGTTTGATATCTTTACCTAAGAGCTATTGCCAAATATTTCAATAAGTAAAAAGTATGGTGATCTTGATTTAACTCTCCCTCACTCGTTGTTTTCTTTTTTTCCTTTTTTCATCTTTACATTATGTTCGATTGAAACTGATTAGCGTTATTGCTTCCATGCATTCACCCTCTCTCTCTATTTTGCCTTTATTTTCTTTCTTTCTTTCTTATTATATTTGTTTGTGTAGCATGTCCTTCTTCACTTCCTTTCTTTATAATAAAAAACGGAATGGTCCATGAGGTGACAACATGCATAAGAAATAAGAATTCAGCGGATAAGCAACACCAAGTGATAAGGATTTGCATTTTTGCATTTCACCACTAAAGAAATTGACCTTGTGTCTCGTCCTGCTCGTGCGGAGGGGTTGGTAAATATATACCTGAGTAAATAAATAATCATAACGAGTGATGGAATTATTGATTATTCGTCAATAAAATGGAGGCTTCAACGTTGATTGAATGGCGGTAAAATCGAGCAAATGAGGCAACCAACATCCGCCATTACTGCCCAGTTTGATTTATCACTTCAACAACATATCAAATACCCCCAAAACTTCTATTGTGCACTCCAAACACGTTGGAATAATAACACATAAAACATACATACATACATATTAGTAAAAATATACGTTGCCCGATGTTTCTATTCTAAGAAGTAATCGGTTCAGAGAGACTATTTAAAATGGCGGGAAAAATCAATATAAAGGCGGGAAATCATAAAGCTAGAACAGTTACTTACAAAAAAAAAAAATAATGGAGGAACGATTTTTTCGTTCTCCAATAGGAAGTGTTTAAAAAGAACATAGTGTTTATCTGTTGTACTACTCTGTAAAGTTGTTTCTTCATGAGTATTTTGATCATTCAGAACAAGCATTCTTTTATTATTGTAGTAGCAATACGACACACCGTTGCAGTGGGATTCCAACTAGCGTCCAGTTGGTAGACAAGAGGAAAGTGGGCTGTAACACAAATACAGACCCCAATAGTCCCAAGGGCATGATGCAGAATGGTGAACATTTATATATCGCCCTGTCCAGTGGAAGCGTGCTGGGCCCATAACCTGTTAAGTTTTTAAATGCCATCTTTGGCCAGTTGAAAAGGGCTTAAAGTAAGTCCTGAGTTATGGAATCCTTTGGTAAGCGAATAAGTCCTATTATGCGTAGTGTGACCAGAACAGCCGGTATAAATATTATATCAACAGTAGAGTACTGCCAGTGATTGGCCAAGAGGTTGATCACATGGTTCTCGACGAGTCTATAAATAGAAGTGGGCTTCTAACACACGCCTTATATTACAAAAAATCCCAACATCAGCCTGATGCAACTATGGACTAATGCAGAGTACTATAAGTACCACTGGGTCTAAGCACAAATTGGTTTTTGGACTGATTGATTGCTACACAACCCAGCAGGACACCAACTCTCTGAATTCAACAATTATATTGTAAGGAACTCATGATAACAACGCCACCCCCTTGTCAGAGGGGGTGATATGGATGTTTTTGTTGTGTAATAAACCGTTTAGGGCTGTGATGTATCTCCTGGGTAGAGTGGTAACATTAGTTTGGTTGGTGTAGTAGCTGTGATTGTGCCTTGTATAAATCCTTTTTGAAAATCTGAATCGTTATGTGTGTTAAATCGTCGGGGCGGCCTAATGTCGGTATCAGCCAGACAGCGAGAGAGTCCATCCCCTTTTCACTAGCGCTAGACCAAGGAGATTATTTTAGCGTCTGAGGTGGAGCGCCACACCTACCATCAACTGTTGCCTTTACCACACCGATCCCTGTGCTACTCATAGTCTGATTTGGCTAGGATCGGTATCGAACCAGGAACCATGTGATTCCTAGCCGAACGCTCTACCGACTGAGCTAAAGTGTTTGTTATATTGAGTTTATTAATGCCTGTGGTAAATTTAAAGCCAAATTGGAGGGCTTCAGTGACATGTTATTTATAGATGACATAAGTAGAGTAGAGCTGATTTGAATTCAGAGTTTTCCTTCTCTTAGGTTGGTTAATTTTATATCAGAAATGTTGTTAATGATATAAATCCTGCTGATGTTTGACCATTTACTATTGTTGAATAATATTTTTAATTTCTTTTTTAATCTAATTGGTTAATTGATTTTAACGGTATATCAACCCGTCTGGGGTTATGTCCTGCCTAGCGGTTAGGAAGTAATATATGTTGTGTACCTATATTTACACTTTTGTAGTAATTGGTTTTAACAATGTGTTGGTATCATTGGGGATCATGCTGTATGGTATTGATTAAGTTCATGTCTATATTCTATGGTATAATTTTATTTCCTTAAAAAAGGACAGAACTGACTTTTTCAAATAGATCTTTCATATTGTTTGCATTAAAATAACGGTTTCTGTTGAACTCCGCTTAAGAAATTGACCTTGTGTCAGACCCTGCTCGCGCGGAGGAATTGGTAAATATATACAAATTTACATTTTTAGTTGGTTGATTGATTTTAACGGCATATCAATCCGTCTGGGGTTATATCATGCCTAACGGTTAGGAAGTAATATATATTGTGTATCTATATTTACACTTTTGTAGCAATTGGTTTTAACAATGTGTTAGCATCATTGGGGATCATGTTGTATGGTATTGATTAGATCCATGTCAATATTCTGTGGTATAATTTGATTTTCTACAAAAAGGTCAGAATGTCTTCTATGTTGACTTTTTTCAAATAGATCTTTCATATTATTTGCATTAGAATAACGGTTAATCTGGAGATGTGTATGGGAATTTCTCTTCTTATTCTTACAGCCTCATTGAGGGACAAAAGTCTGTTGTGAAGTAAATGCGTACCCAAATATTTCACTCTTTTGAAATGCTACTTCTGATTAATGATTGGTTTATTTGGTACTGTTTTTTGTTTTTTAAACAAAGGCCAGGACAACAAAAAATGTCAGCACTTGAGGCTACAAATTATCATTCAAAAATCTTTCATAGGATTATTAGTGAATAAGTAATGAGCATTTTTAAAGGTTTGGCTGCCGGCCATCTTGGGCGCCATCTTAAAAATAATACCTTTCCGGTTGTCAGACTGTGACAAGCTTTCGATATATTATCAAGCACACTTAATTCTACTAAATGTTATTGATAAATCTCATCTACGACAAATAATAAAGGAGTAACAAACATCTCTAAGGACCTGATCATGGGTAACTTAACTACCCCAAAAACAATTAATCAAGACAAGATACAACATTCTAAGATTTTTGACGGATGTTATGCTAGTGTTTTGGTATGACAAATGAAATTCTAACATTTTTGACGGGTATTATGCTAATGTTTTTGGTATGACAAATGAAGTTCTAAAATTTTTGACGGATATTATGCTAGAGTTTTTGGTATTACTAATAAAATTCGAAAATTTTTGACGGATGTTATGCTAATGTTTTTGTATTACAAATGAAATTCTAAATTTTTGACGGATGTTATGCTAGAGTTTTGGTATGACAAATGAAATTCTGAAACTTTTGACGGATATTATGCTAAAGTTTTTTGGTATGACAAATGAAATTCTAAAAATTTTTGGCGGGTATTATGCTAATGTTTTTGGTATTACAAATGAAATTCTAAAATTTTTGACGGATATTATGCTAGAGTTTTGGTATGACAAATGAAATTCTAAATTTTTGGCGGATATTATGCTAATTTTTTGGTATAACAAATGGAAATCTAAAATTTTGACGGATGTTATGCTAGAGTTTTGGTATGACAAATGAAATTCTAAAATTTTGATGGATATTATGGTAGAGTTTTTGGTATGACAAATGAAATTCTAAAATTTTTGATGGATATTATGCTAGTGTTTTTGGTATAAATTCTACGACACATTGAATTTTCATATCGGAATTATAATATCCTAATATGACAAAATAAATTCTAACATTTTTGACGATATTATGGTAATGTTTTGATATGACAAATAAATTCAAAACTTTTGACGGATATTATGCTAGAGTTTTTGGTATAAATTACAAGACACATTGATTTTTCATATTGGAATTATAATTCTTGTCTTTAATTTAAAGAGATTCTGGGAAGAATAATTTGCAAGAAAACGCTTCAAATAACGTTCAGAGCGGTGAACGCACTAAGTGTTATCGATTGATTAATTTCCTGTATAATTTTGCTTTTCTCTAATGGAATCGATATCTTCAAGAGTTTATATTACGAACAATTCATTAATCACACAATACACTTAGTTGAATCGGCAGCAAATTAATATAACCCAACCTCCGTTCATTACTTGCGTTCGAGATGTTAATATCTCAATGAACCACTGCGTTCACTTTTCTTTTTGTCTGGTTGCTGGATTTTACAGCATGTCAACCCTTGTTGGGTTTTAATCCAAAACGTTTTGTTCTATTTACGCTTGATGGGCATTCAAAATTTTTGGTACAAATGCAGAATAGCGCGCAAGAGGTAATATCATTAGAATCGCATTTTACATATAAATAGCATTAAATTACGGAAACTACCGATGTAGCCTAATCCTAATCATAACCCTAACCCAAACCCTAACCCTAACCTTAAACCACGTATCTAAAAGGTTTCGGGCATTTCCGTGAAATGTAATGCTATTTATACGTAAGTAAGTAAGTAAGTAAAGTCGTTGGGCGGCCTAAAGTCGGTATCAGCCAGTCAGCGAGGGAGTCTATCCCCTTTTCAATAGCGCTAGACCAAGGAGATTGTTTTTTAGCATCTGAGGTGGAGCGCCACACCTACCATCAGCTCCTTACTTTACCGCACAGATCCCTGTGCTACTCATACGCTGAGTTGGCGAGGACCGGTATCGAACTAGGAACCTTGTGGTTTCTAGCCGAACGCTCTACCGACTGAGCTAACCTGGCCCCTGCTTGTGTGCTATTCTGCATCAGTACCAAATTCTTTTTAAACTCATTTTTAAAAAAAAGTTTCCAAAATAACCATAGATGGGACCCTAACCGAAATTACCACTCCGGGTCAGAGTCGAGCTGGGATTAAAGGCAATGAAGTAGTAGTCCACATTCCCCAGACCTCCAGAACTGGAACATCATCATTAGATTCAATTTAACGTCATATCCTGGACACTAACACCCTCAGTCAACGCCTTCTAGCACATATATGATAAAAAAGTTTGAGAGTTGCCATAAGGGCAATAAGGTTGGGTCCATCATATAGGTGCTAGGGCTTGACCTCACCAGTCGATTTATTAGAGGTAGCTACTCTAACCGCTCCTCTGGCATGCCAAAGTAGAGTGTTGCATGTCATGGTTTGCTCAACCACCAGGGTTCCATCCTTAAGCATCATGGATCACCACACACAGCTAACAGGTGGCTCCATTAGGGGGTATACCGCTTTGCAGAGGTGCAGTCGGCGTATTCTACTGGCCCAACCGACAGAGCGGCTTTTCTTTTTCATTTTTTCGTATACAGTGGAATCTTGACTTCCGAATGCCCCAACTAAAGAGTTTTCCGAGTTACGCGCTGTCACTCGGATGATTTTTTGCTTTGTGTTGAGAGCTAAAATTTGAGGTACGAGCGAATTTCAGATACGTTTATGTTAATAAGTACACTAAAAAAAATCAAGTTTCCAAATTTATTACACCAAAGAAAAACACAGTGCTACCTTGACTTACGAGTACCCCAAATTATGAGTGTTTCGAGTTACGAGCTGGCACTCGGTAATTCTTTTGCTTTGTGTTGAGAGCTAAAATATGAGATATGAACCAGCTTTGTGTCGCATCTATCTCAGTATTCAGACAAGTATAACATCCGTTCTATTTACTAGATGCGACACAACGCCAGAAGGATGGGTCACCCTGTAAGAATCAAACCCACCAACAATGTTCTGCTAATCTAGCTTGCAAACCATTACACTACACGATGTGCCCAACGAATATTAATATATTAGGTATGTCAGAAAAGTTCCAAGTTGATCGCATTCTTCGATGTGAGGGACATCGTCCACTGTGAGTTCTTGCCACAGGACCAGACGATCAACCAGCATGTCTACAAAGAGATACTGCGGCGTTTGCTTCGTTAAGTGCGCGAGAAGAGACGAGAAATGTGGCAGGAAACTTCGTGCGTGCTTCAACATGACAACGCACCTACCCACTCTGCCCTGAGTATTGGAGAGTTCCTGGCTCAGAAGAACATCACTGTGCTGGAGCAACCTCCGTACTTGCCCGACCTAGCTCCATGTGATTTTTTCCTCATTCCCAAGCTCAAAGGTGTCATCAAGGGAACCCGTTTTGAGGATGTTCACGACATCAAAAAGATCTTGACGATAGAGCTACGAAGAATCCCGGAAGAATCCTTCCAGTAGTGCATGCAAGCATGACAGAGAAGGATGGAAAGTGCATTAGACTCCATGGAAATGACTTTGAAAAGGACAACTTGCAGTTTGTAGTTTGGATTTGAAATAATTTTTTTGTGACACCAGTCCTGGAACTTTTCCGACATACCTCATATATCCGTTCATCTATCTATCTATCTATTTATCTATCTCAGTATTCATATATATTCATTTTAAGGAAGCGCGTGGTGTAATGGTTAAAGTCATTGGAAATGGACTCATCGCCCCGAGTTCAAATCCTGGATATGGTAATGGCATTTCACTTAGTGCTAATACCCTTGGGAAAGGTATGAATCCTACTCTCCCTCCAGCTATGGGTAAATAGTAGGGCAGACTGGGCTCTTTAACCTTGGTTAGGCAACCGTTCTAGGAGGAAAACTCTGAATTCAAACCTGTTGAACAAGGAAATTGACCTTGTGTTACATCCTGCTCGTGCGGAGGGGGTTGGTAAATACGTATATATCCATTCTATTTATCTAGATGCGACACAAGGCTAGAAGGATAAGTTACCCTGTGAGAATCGAACCCACTAATAATGGTCTGCTAATCTGGCTTGCTAACCATTACACTACATAATGTGCCTCACGAGTACTAATGTATATCTCTCTTCTTTTTTTTTATTTGTTTAAGTAAAAAGAATCGAGCCAAAGCTCCACAACAAAAGACCAATGATATTAAAAGCGGAAATATCTTAAGAATATATGCATTCATTTCCTGTAATGAAGGTTCATTTGCCGATAATTTAATTTTTCCTTACTCTAATTACATAGTCGATAATAGGAATTCATCTTTTGGCCCTAAGCTGCATGTTATTTTGACTCGCTAATTGAATCGATAAATATATTCTGTTTTAGCTGAATAGGAGTTGTTCTTTCTTTCTTTCTTTCTTTCTTTCTTTCTTTTTGTTTTGTCTTTGTATTAGTCTGAGAACGGGTAGCTATAAAGTCTATTCCAAACAATATATTTTTTCCTCTTCCTTATCTCTTTTTTAAATGATTTCTTCTATTTTTTAAAAAATTTTCGTCTTTCTTTATATTTTTCTTAGATTCTCTTTCTTGTGTAATTGATTGTTCTTAAGATAAAGAAAAATTTTCAATGTTGTTTTTTTTTATCCAGGCTCATATCCAAATTGATTAGATATATCTAACGTTCTGGTGTTTTCTTTTAAAATACATTTTTATCTATTGTACTTACTTAGGATTTAAAAAGAAACTAGAAAACGTGATCCGTTGGGCCACCCATTGAGCTCTGGGTAGATAACTGAGATTAGGGAAAATTGAGTTTGCAAAGCGAATTAAGTTAAAAAAAAAAATACGACCGGACAAAACAGTAAAATCATTTTGTAAAATTTCTAAGAAGGGAAGGTTTGACCTAATTAAAGCTATGAATTGCTGCTTGTGAAATTTATCATACAAATACATTTCAAATTATCCCATCTCTCTCTCTCTCTCTCTCTCTCTCTCTCTCTCTCTCTCTCTCCCTATCTCTCACACTCTCTCTCTAAACTTCCAGAGAAACTAACATATATAATGAAGAGGTAATCAAGAGATACATAGAGGGAAAGTGATAGGTAGAATGTAAAGTAAGAGACGGGTCAGTTTTTGATTTAATTGCAACTTACGACTTATAAGAACCAATTAAAATGCATTTTTTCAAACATAACTCAATCCTAAAAGTAAGTTATAATTTAATATAACTTTAGTGTCATCAAACTAAATAGTAAAAAAAGTCTTTAGTCGACAAAAGTTTATTCGCTCAGGTTTAGTTTAATAATAGATAATGGAAAGAAATCAACACAACGACTTTGAAGAAATTAGAATAAATTTATATCTATGAAGAGTGCCACTTCATTTCGACCGCGATCCTACCGTAAACCACAGGCAACGGCTCTCGCACGTGTCACTTGTTTACACTGAAAAATCACTACGTAAACAATAATAATAGGATACTAGCAGGGCCTGTGGATATACCACAGTATGATAATTTAATTATTATACCCTTTGCTATGTTTACTTCCGGTTTAACTCAGTTGGTAGAGTGTCAGGCTGGGAACCTCAAGGTTATTGGTTCGCTACCGGCCCTCGCCAACTCTATGATAGCGTATGATTGGCACTGGGATATGTGCGGTAAAGTGAGGAGCTGATGGTAAGTGTGGCGCTCCGTCTCAGATGCTAAAAAACAATTTCCTTGGTCTAGTACTAGTGAAAAGGGGATAGACTCCCTCGCTGTCTGGCTGATACCGACTTTAGGCCACCCTGACGACTGGTGGCAAAATAGTTCAATATGTAAAAAGTATAATAATTTAACTCTCTCCGACTCTTTTTTTCTTGAATTCCTTCTTTTCATCTGTTCATTATATTCATCTGCGTTATCGCTTCCGCACGCTCACCCTCTCTCTCTCTATCTTTCCCCTACTTTCTTTCTTATTATATTTTCTGTGTTGCATGTCTTTTTTCTTCTCTTTCTTTCTTTCTTTCTTTCTTTCTTTATAATAAAGACGGAATGGTTCATTATTTAGCTGAGGTGACGACACTCATAAGAAATAAGAATTCAGCGGATAAGCATCACCAGATTATCAGGATTTATATTTTTTGCATTGCATCTTGGACGATTTGGACCGTCTCATTTTTTACCAGAGGGTGTTGCAAAATGATAACGGTCGTACAATTAAGGAACAGGAGTATTAATATGTAGAATATTTATATCTATGAAAAGTGCCATTTCATTTTAATGTGTAAGACTATTTTAAAACTGTATCTAATGGTGAAGTTCCAATTCTAAAGCTCTGGGGAATGTGGAGTACCCCTTCATCACCATTACTCATAGGTCCACTCTGACTTGAAATGTTAATTCTTGCTAGGGTCCCATCTATGGGATAAATAGAAAAAATGATATATATATATATAATATATATATATATTATGTAGTATATTAAGAAAAAATGAAAAAAAACACACCTAAAAAATGCACAATGCTTTCTTTTCGATACACACACTCACACAGTCCCATACTCACACTGCAAAAAAGAATATTTGACGTCATATTTCAAACCGTCTCCTTTTTTCAAACCTCAAAATTTTTTTAAACAGACTGAATAACAAGAACTACCACTCGCTTTTCTCGGTATTCTGTGATAAAAAACATTTCTTATTACCTTCCATATACCAACAAATGCCCTGAAGATGATCTAATTAATAGATTGAAACACTGCAGCGTCGACCAATAAACTCACCACTTAAACCATTTAAACCTGTGTTTTTTCATTTTTTCTTAATATACTACATACCGTCGGATTCACTTCCTTTCTTCATATAATATATATATATATATATATATATATATATATATTATATATATATATATATATATATAATATATCGTAGCAAACAATAAAGTAATATATATACAAGAATGCTAAGTGCGATCTTGAAGATGTAGTATAATCCAACCAACCAACCAACCAACCAACCAACCAACCAACCAACCGAATAACCAGCCAATCAACTATCTAAAAAATCATTGAAAGAACTTTTGAAATTAGCCAATCGAAATTGTTCTTGAAAAATGTAAAAAGTGAGGATATCAGTTTGGCAAAAATAATAATATAAAATAAAATAAATAAAATAGAATATATAGAATAAAATAAAAGAACAAATAAAAGAATAAAAACAGCAAATAATTTTCCCCAAAGAAAACGGATTATGAGAACAAACGAATATAGACAATCTATTTGTATTTTTGTTCATTTGTACGAAATATATTTTTCTCATCATACAGAAAAAAACCTGACACTTTGTGTCTGTCTGATTTTTCTTAAACATTGGTTTATTTTGACTCGGACATCCACCATCTTTTCATGCTTCACAAAAAACAAAAACCCAAAAACAAAACAGTACTTTTACTTTATTTTTTACAACACACACACACACACACACACACGCACTCACACATGCGCGCACACACATATATATATATATGAGGTAGGTAGAAGGATGGTGAACAAGAAATGAAAACTCAAAACAAATCAGAGAGTAGAAACGTTTCGTCCGATTTATACGGACATCATCGGTCCTCGGTCCGTATAAATCGGACGAAACGTTTCAACTCTCTGATTTGTTTTGAGTTTTTATTTCTTGTTCACCATCCTTCTACCTACTCATACTGTCGGATTCTACTACATCCATCCTATCTCCATATATATAATATATATATATATATATATTATATATATTATATGTGTGTGTGTGTGTGTGTGGTGTGTGTGTAAAAGGATGCCATATATATATATATATAATATATATGTGTGTGGTGTATGTGTGTGTGTGTAAAAGGAATGACTTACTGGTAAAAGTATTGGATTGGTCTCAACATTTGGTTGGTATAAGTGTTACTCGGATAAGTCAGCGTTATAACAAATATAAAGTAGGAAGCGCGTGGTGTAATGGTTAAAGTCATGGGAAATGGACTCGTCGCCCCGTGTTCAAATCCTGGCTGTTACCACAGACACTTTGTGCTAATGCCCTTGGGAAAGGTATGAATCTTACTCTCCCTCCAGCTATGGGTAAATAGTAGGGCAGACTGGGCTCTTTAACCGTGGCTAGATAACCAGTCTAGGAGAAGGAAAACTGAATTTAAACCTGTTAAACTCCGCCTAAGAAATTGACCTTGTGTCACATCCTCCTCGTGCGGAGAGGTTTAGTAAATATATATAACAAATATAAAGTGCTCAATACGTAAGTAGAACAGTTTTATTATTATAGGGTGTACAGATATAACCTACTCGAGTTTTTAACCCTGAAGATCCTTATGGTGAAACTCGAGTAAGTTAT
>CM042150.1:29780128-29785128 GCA_023376005.1 Doryteuthis pealeii | reverse complement strand
CCGGCTGGAGGTAGCTTAAAATGTCTAGGCACACTGAAGAGACGTAATACGTCGAAACACGGTGTCTGTGTATATATATATATATATATATATATATATATATATATATATATATATATATATATGTTGTTCTGGTTCCAACGGGAGAAAATTTAATATTTTATAAAAAGAAGAAGGTCCGCAAAATGTATTATGTTCTCAGAAAATTAAAAAAATTTTTTTTTTATCTTACATACGTGACACGTGTTTCTGATCTGTTGTCTTCTTCAGGCATTGAGTTATTATTTTGGCAGAATATGTCCGTGTTTCTGCAACTTTACTATTATAATAACTCAATGCCTGAAGAAGACAACAGATCAGAAACACGTGTCGCGTATGTAAGATAAAAAGAATAAAAAAAATTTCTGAGAACATAATACATTTTGCGGACCTTCTTCTTTTTTATAATATATATATATATATATATATATATATATATATATATATATATATATGTGTGTGTGTGTGTGTGTGTGTCCATAAGCGGACTAAAAGGATTTTAGGAACACCAGGAAATGAGAAAGAAAGGGGAACGAGAGGAGTAAGATAGGAGGCAAAAAGAAAATGATTTATACAAATTCTTTATCAAAATATTCGCGTATTACATCATCATCATGTTACACTAGTTAGCACGGATTACCATGACTCTCTCTAATCACCCATCCCTATCGTTAATAGCTCCTGGAAGGTCTTCTTTGCGGCATCTAAAATCTGAACAGAAGTGTTTTTTGTTGGTCGGCCTACTTTGGTGTGTCCATGTGTAGGATTCTACACGAGAACGTCACTTATGAGTTTGTCTTTGCTTCATCAACATATCTTGTTTGTCTCACTTTGATGGTTTGTGGACTAGGATGTAAGTGGGCATACAGCTTCATTTTTTGGGGAGATACTGCTCCCAAGATTTGTTCAAGACAGTACATATCATCCTACGTATCATAAACAATTTTTCACCTTAATTGGTTCAAATCACAATTGCTCTGGTATCTTTAAGATATTCATATAGTTGGAAAGAAGAGAAAATAATCTTTCTAAATATGTAATTTTTATTTGTTTTTATCCATTGAATATTTTTTACAGTGAGTTAAAATGATATTTTGCTTGAAAAAAACGAAAACATAAAATATGACATTTTATATGACATATACCAGTATATCTACTTTTTTCTGATATGGAGCGAGTAAAAAAAATCTCGATATTTTTTTGACATATGAAGTCAACGTCGCTTAATAACTGTTATTTTCGCGCACATGCGTTCTATAGACAGATTGTAGATAGATAAGTGAATAGGCTGAGATGCATATGAATAAAGAATAAGCTAAGATAGAGGTCACTTTTTTTTCTGTTTATTAAATTGTGTTTAAATATAAAAAGATCCATTGATTTTCCCATGTTTGCCTTGGCAGATATTGAACTCTTAAATAACATTTATGTTTTGTATTTTTTTTTTGAAGAAGAAAATTCCATGAAATTATATCAGTAATAATTTCATGACATCAAGCCTTATAGCTAAATTTTGTTTCTTTTTTCAACTTCTTTTCAGCCCGTTATTACCACCCTCCAACTGCCCACCGTCCGTCGCCCCCCGGGGTTGGGAAAATTTTGTTAAAATGTTTTCCGTTCATTGGTTCGCCCCGGAGGTGTCTCCAAGAATCTGACAGCTTGTCGTTTTGGCATTTTTGAAATTTTATGGCAGATGGAAGAGAATGGCAATTTTTGTAAATTGTCAACGAATTCCCGTCGGCCCAGGGACAATCATTTCATTGCAGGTGTCTTTTATTCTGAAAGACAAGAAGAAAAAATACCGAACAAAAAAAAATTCCAAAACTAAAACACGACAATAATTGTCGCTTTTAAATTTCTTTAATTCTTGACGATTTAAAAAAAAAATATTTCAAACTAATAATAAAAAAGAATAAAGTCCAATTACCGTCGAACTGGGAAGACAAGGCAGCAAACGGTTGTAACTCAATACAATCCCGAAAGCCACAAAGTCCACTGCAAAATAACAGAGTATATATAAGACTCCACAATGTCATTCAAATCAAGCAGTCAAGCAGCCAATCAGAATTCAGGGAATGGAATCACCCAAATCACCCAGATTCATGGATGGATCATTCTTGAGTCCTATTTATACCAACTGTCTTGGACACTGCTTGAGTGGTACTTAGCTGCTGTTATTCAACCCAACAGTAGGCTAACTGACCTCAATAGTAAAGTGTGGCCTATTGTGGGTATCAACCAGACAGCAAGGGATTCTATCCCCTTTTCGCGAGCGTTAGATCAGGGAGATTGTTTTTGCATCTGAGATGAAGCATCAGCTCCCTACTTTACGGCACACAGATTACCCAATCTGTGCTACTCCTGCACTTTGTTGGTGGGGACGCGTATACGAAGACCATTTATGAAAATTGTCTTCTTATCAACACAACATATCATGCTCTAAAGAACATTTTTAACAGATCAAAATATTGCAATATCAGCATAATAAACAACATTATTTTTCATTTCATCTTACCCTTATATACCGTCGAATTCATTTCCTTAATTTAAATTATATATATATATATATATATATATATATATATATATATATATATATGGGCAGCATTCTTTCATTTATACACGTAGAATTAAACAAAAGGCACATCTCCCGTTTAACAATTTTATTTTTGATCTTTTCTAATTGTCTGGCCATCTTTTTAATGTTTGGGTGGAATTGGTGGATAAGTCAACCAAAGTTCAGTTACCGAGTAATTTCGGCACTTCGAAGTGCCATCATCAGGGGTGATGTATTCCAGTTTTTTAAAAGATTATATTAATGTGGAGGCTGGAAGGAGAAGAATTGGTGAGAAAGGTGTTATAGGCATTTTGATTTGATCACAATTAGAAAAGATCAAAAATAAAAATTATTAAACAGGAGTGTGCCTTTTGTTTAATTCTCTCTCTCTCTCTCTCTCTCTCTCTCTCTTCTATTATATATATATTATATATATAATATATATATATAATATATATATATAAAGGATATCTTGTCTGTGTGTGACAGTCTTTTCTGTAACTCTTTTTAATATTCAAGAAAGAGCTATTTTTACATTAAGTATTAGATACAAACATGTTATTCAGAACTGTCAATTTCATGTTTTCACGATCATCAGACAATAATGAAAGGTTTTATGCTTCAAACTCATTCTATC
Source organism: Doryteuthis pealeii (assembly GCA_023376005.1). Classification (NCBI taxonomy): domain Eukaryota; kingdom Metazoa; phylum Mollusca; class Cephalopoda; order Myopsida; family Loliginidae; genus Doryteuthis; species Doryteuthis pealeii. Next base: position 29,781,895 of record CM042150.1, on the reverse strand, counting down.
TATGCATCTTGCTTGTGGGGAGGGCTTAGTAAATATATTCATTACTACCATTCCGAGCCAAAGTGGGCTAACTTTGAATTTTGTTTTACAAAGTACAGGAAAGTGTGACCCAAATATAAGATTTGAAAGTAGAACCACGTGATTATTTTTCTTTAATGTTTTCGGTGCCAGATTTCTGTCCGATTGGCATCAGTTCTTGTTTAATCAATGTTCTTCGGAATTTGTGGATTTGCTGAGCCAGAAGGTCATCAAATGGATAGGTGAAGTTGGCTGCAAGGTTGTGCGATAAGCGCCAGATTTGTCGCTAGATTTGTCGCCAGATTTGTTGCTCGAAAGGATTCGCTCACATCCTCGCACCCACACCAAAGAGGTATTATCTCACTTTAGAGCCCTCCACACCTAAGTACTTAAGTGGATGAATTCATTTACATTGAGAACACTTTCCAAAACTCATATATATATGATATATATATATATATATATATATATATATTGGAGGATATGTGCTTAATTGAATGTATTCCTAATTTTGAAAATTAATTAGTTAATAACTAATGAATTTAGGCGGGCATATATGTTCAAATGTAAGGCTAAAGAAATCGAGAAAATGTCAATCCCTGTATGTACATTTCGACCTAAAATATGGTTAAAAATATATATATATATGTGTGTGTGTGTGTGTGTGTGTGTGTGTGTGTGTGTAAAAGGAATGACTTACCGGTAAAAATATTGTGTTGGTCTCAATATTTGGTTGGTATAAGTGTAACTCTGATAAGTCAGCGTTATGATAAATATAAAGTGCTCAATACGTAAGTAGAGCGGATTTATTAGTTTATTTCTGTACACACTATATATATATATATATATATATATATATATATATTATTATTATTATTATAGTATGTACAGAAATAAACTACTCGAGTTTCACTTGAGTATTGTATGCGTTTTTTTTATGACTGTATACCTACTTTTGCACCCCCTGTATATATATGTGAATTTTCTCAATTCATTACGTTCTCATCTTATTGATAGTTTCTTCTTCCAACCGCATCCATGTTTATTTACAACAGTCTCTCTCTCTCTCCCCCTCTTTTTCTCTGGGACCAACAAGCCAGGTGGTTGATATTACATTTCTGAACGATTCACAATCCAAAAATCAACCGGAGGAAATTTGGACCAAGTTACCTTTAAGCACCCCCAGGGGCGACCTGGATGCAGAAGGACATGTTTCGCCTTGCACCGTCAACATCCGGTTGTTTGTTAGGGTTAGGGTTAAGGTTAGGGTTAGGGGTTAGGGTTAAGGGTTAGGGTTAGGGTTAGCAGTTAGTTTTTATGATTAAAAAAAATCGTCTAAAAATCTTCTGGTAACAATCAACCGGATGTTGACGGTGCAAAGCGAAATATGTCCCTCTGAATCCAGGTCACCGCTAGGGTGCTTAAAGGTCACTTGGTCCGGAAACTTATTAGAGAGAGAGAGAGAGAGAGAGAGAGAGAGAGAGAGAGAGAGAGAGAGAGAGAGAGAGAGAGAGAGAGAACTGTCAGTGCGACCCCCCTGATGATGCTATGATATGTTTAACTTGATGTGTATTAAATTAGGAGAAATAATCTTTCATTAATTTCATGTGTTATCGATAAATGAGAAGGAACAACTTCATTTGTATTAATAAACTGGTGGTTGATCTTTAGCCACTGCCTTCTAGCACCTATATGATATCAAGAGTTGGGTGTTTGCCAAAATAGCGAGAATACTGTCGAGGCAATCAT
>CM042150.1:29767628-29775128 GCA_023376005.1 Doryteuthis pealeii | reverse complement strand
TAAAGGCAACCAGCCAGAAAGATAGACTGCAGAAATGGAAAGATCACTTCCAGAAACTTCTGGGGAACCCACCTAAAATCATGGAAAATAATACCCAAATATCATAAATAGACAACTAGACATAAAACTAGGGGATTTTACAACAGAAGAACTCAACGAAGTATTAAAGAAACTAAAAAATAGAAAAGTAGCAGGTCTCGACGAAATACCCCCAGAGGTATGGAAGATGGGAAAGTTTAACGACATACTGCTTAGGCTATGCAATGCTGTATATAGACAAAATAGAATAGATAAATGGACGAAGGGATGCATCCTCCCATTCCCAAAAAAGGGAGACCTAGGAATCGCTAAAAACTACAGAGGCATAACTCTTACTGCTATTGCAGCTAAGATATATAATGCCCTTCTTCTTAATCGCATCCGACCCGAAATAGAGAAAATCCTTAGGAAAAATCAAAACAGAAATAGATCAACAACCTCTCAAATCCTAACTATACGACGAATCATAGAAGGGATTCGAGCAAAGAATCTAGAGGCAACGCTACTATTCGTAGATTTCTCTAAGGCATTTGATTCCATACACAGAGGGAAGATGGAACAAATACTACTAGCGTATGGACTCCCCAAAGAAACTGTTGCCGCTATAATGATGCTCTACAAAGACAATAAAGCGATGGTACGCTCACCTGATGGTGACACAGATTTCTTTGACATCACCGCTGGGGTTCTGCAAGGAGATACTCTAGCACCATATATATTTATCATATGCCTAGACTATGTACTCCGAACTTCACTAGATAACATAAAAGAAAAAGGATTCACACTAAGAAAGGCAAGAAGCAGGCGATACCCCGCACAAACTATCACAGATGTAGACTATGCTGATGACCTCGCACTTCTTGCAGATACACCGGCACAGGCTGAAGCACTTCTACACAGCCTAGATCAGGCAGCAAAGAACGTCGGACTTTATGTGAACTCTGATAAAACTGAGTTCATGAGCTTCAAAAAGCAAGGGGACATCTCCACACTTGACAAGCCTCTTAAGTCAGTAGAACAATTCACATACCTAGGTAGTAATATCTCATCCACAGAAAGCGATGTTAACACTCGAATAGGAAAGGCATGGTTGGCCACCAACAAATTATTAGTCATATGGAAATCCGATCTCCCCGACAAGCTAAAGAGACGATTCTTCCAGGATGTGGTTGTGTCAGTACTGCTATATGGCTGTACCACCTGGACCCTAACAAAGCGCCTTGAAAATAAGCTAGATGGGAGCTGCAATAGGGTTCGGACAATCATATAGGTGCTAGGGCTTGACGTGACCAGCCGATTGATCGGAGGGGGCCTCTCCGACCGCCCGTCTAACCCAAGATAGGGCCAAAGTGGAGTATTGCATTAAATTGATTTTTAGATGAGATTGGCTTGCAAGGTTCAAGAAGCCAAGCCATGATGATGATGATGATAATGATTGTTTATTAAATACGGTTGGTTGGTAGGATTTTACGGCATGTCAACCTCTGTTGGCTTATTTTATGCCGAAGACGTTTTGTTTTTATTCATTCTTGATTGGTACTCAATTTTTTTAAAACTCGTTTTTTTTCTATTTAACCCTTAGATTGGACCCTAACACGTACCACAACTCCGGATGAGAATGTACCTGTGAGCAATGGTGATGAAAGAGTACTCCGCATTCCCCAGAGCTCCAGAATTGGAACTTCACCATCAAAGTTTGATATCATACCCAGGACATTAAGACTCTTAGGCACCGTCTTCCAATACATACATGATAAAAAGGTTCAGGAGTTTGCCATAAGGGTTGGGACAATCATATAGGTGCTAGGGCTTGACATGAGCAGCTGATTGATTGGATGGGGATGCTACGCCCCCCCCCCCCGCCTAGCATAAGTAAGGGCCGAAATGTTGCATGTCATGGACAGCTCGACCACCAGGATTCGATCTTTAAGTATCACAAGTCGCCACCCACGGCCAACAGGTGGCTACATCGAGGGGATTCTACTCCTCTGCAGAGGTGCGATCGGTGTATTCTACAGCCCCAGCCGACGGGGCGGTATTAAATACAAATAATACAAATACCAATACATGGTGATAATGATGAGTATATTAGATATAAGTAAAAAAGTAAAGTACGTGAAGTGACCAATTGTGGGTATAAGCCGGACAGCGAGGAAGTCATTCCCCTTTTCACTAGCGCTAGACCAGGGAAATTATTTCTGCGTGTGTGGTGGAGCGACACACCTACCTTCACCAAGTACAAATTAAGCATCATGGTGATAAATATTAGTATATTAGATATAAGTAAAAAAAAAAAAGTAAAGTACGTGAATGGCCTATTGTGGGTATAGACCAGGGAAATTATTTCTGCGTCTGTTGTGGAGCGACACACCTACCATCAACTAGTACAAATATCATCGCCTATCATTAATTCGGCTTGCCTACTTTAAAGCCCTGCTGTAGGAAAAGGACCCCATTTCTTTAGAGAAGCCAGCATGTTCACGTGGATCTCTTTAAGTAATAAGATACTTGATGTTCGAGGGTAGCGGATGGCTTCTCAGCGGGAGATACTGATGCCAATGGAATAAAAATAGAATAAAAAGTTACGAGGCAAGAAGGCTTATTGAATGTTGGTCGGATTTCATTAATTTTATTCTGGCTTCCCGATTTTCGGAGCTTCAAGCCAATAGGAATTGGCCAGAGATTGTAAGAATTGAAGACTCAGCTAAAACGATTCCACATCGCAATAAGAAGAAATAAAATTCATCATCATCATCATCATCATCATCATCATGTCGCACCAGCAGCGCAGATATCCATGACAATCTATCCCTATCATTCAATGATCCCGGGGAGGTCCTCTGCGCAACATGCAGTGTCCGTACAGAGCTGGTTTACATAGGTCTTTGCTGGACGATCCACACTAGCATGTCCATGTGCTGGTTTCCACAGAAGGACGTCGCTTATCAGTTCGTCCTTTTTTCACACCTGCAGAAGCCGGTGGTTCACTGGAGGCTGAGTGACAGCAAATCTTCTCAGGTGTCCAGGACTCTTCTGAGTATTCCAGCCGATCTCAACAATGCTGTAGTCTGGATGGTCTCGATTCTTCCTCTGATTTTCAATTTATCCAGACTCTTTTCCAACCCCTTGGGGATTGTTCCAAGGGCCCCAATTACAATTGGTACGACCTTCACCCTCATGTTCCACAATTTTCTCAGTTCTCTGGCAAGGTCCAAGTATTATTATTATTATTATTATTATTATTATTATTATTATTATTATTATTATTATTTCCTGAACCCGTGGAAATTTAAAATTTTAACTCGACATTAGAAAGTTGAAAAGATGAAAACTGACATTTTGATGCTTTATATACTATCGATCATTACAACACTCTCATCTTCTTTCACAAAAGTTCATTTTCTTTCAAACCAAAGATACCAAGATTTTGTTTTTTAAAATTTTCCAGTGTTATATGGGGATGGTTTCAATGTGGAAGGGTGGTGTGCGCTAATTGGTTGATCGTTGACAAGTGATAGAAAGGAGACAGAACAAACAGAAAAAAAAAGTTAATTCAATTTCCGAAGAGTTGTGTTTGAGACACCGGTCGGTCGCATTTAGAACAACCCTGAGGCCGCAAAATTCTTTCGCAGAATGATGGTAATTTAATGGTTGGCACAGAATTTCTCCGCCAGCCAAAATGGCTACTCGAAGAAAACTTACAGTCTATCAGAGCTGGCCTGAACAATAAAAGTTGATAACTTGAAATAGATCCGCATTTAAAGAAAAACCATCAGCTTTTAAGTTGGTTTGGTTAGTTGGATTTTACGGTATGTCTACCCTTAACATTATTTAGATTATTCGGACTATTGTCCTCATTTTCATTGTTACCTGTACAACGTTTCGGCCCATGTGCCTTCCGGCCTTCTTCGGGTATTTATTGTCGGACTCGGGAGCCTTCTCGAACTCGGGAGCGTTCTCGAACTCGGAAAACTTTTCGAACTCGGGAACCCTTTTGTCATAATCGGGAGCCATCACGGACGTTGAACCCAGCCCTTTATTCAATCCACGAGGGTATCCTGTTCTCATTCCGCTAACCGTAGCTGGGACACAGGTGTTAAACAGTGTGGATAGTTAATGTCGAAACAAGTCATTTTGATAATAAAAGGAGTCAGGTTGCTTAAGGTGTCTGCTATTGCTTAAATGGTCACCCATCTAAGTGTCGAACAGGATAATTGCTGCTTAACTTCGGTGATCTGGCGGGTACTGGTGCCTTTCCTTTTGACTTGATCGTAATTGAGAAGAAGAAGAAGAAAGAAGAAGAAGAAGAAGAAGAAAGAAGAAGGGGAGAGGCATTGGAAACAAAAAAGAATTAAATAAAAGAAAAAAGAATCGGAAGAAGAAGAGAAGATAGAAGAAGAGAAGAAGGAATAGAAATAAGAAAAATATGGAACAGCATCTGATGGTAAGGTTCAATTTCTGGAGCTCTGGGGAATGTGGAGTACCCCTTCATCATCATTATTCCCAGACCTACCCCGAAACGGAATGGTAGTACCTGTTACATAAAAACATAAAGAATGAGTTTAAAAAATGAGATTTAAAAAACTAACATGTATTAGAAGAAGAAGAAGAAGAAGAAGAAGAAGAAGAAGAAGAAAGAAGAAGAAGAAGAATATAACATGTAGAAGAAGAAGAAGAAGAAGAAGAAGAAGAAGAAGAATATAACATAAGAAGAAGAAGAAGAAGAAGAAGAAGAAGAAGAATATAAATATAGAAGAAGAAGAAGAAGAAGAAGAAAAATATAAGAAGATAGAAGAAGAGAAGAAGAAGAAGAAGAAGAAGAGGAAGAAGAAGAATATAACATATAGAAGAAGAAGAAGAAGAAGAAGAAGAAGAAGAAGAAGAAGAAGAAGAAAGAAGAAGAATATAACATATAGAAGAAGAAGAAGAAGAAGAAGAAGAAGAAGAAGAAGAAGAAGAAGAAGAAGAATATAACATATAGAAGAAGAAGAAGAAGAAGAAGAAGAAGAAGAGAAGAAGAAGAATATAACATATAGAAGAAGAAGAAGAAGAAGAAGAAAGAAGAAGAATATAACATATAGAAGAAGAAGAAGAAGAAGAAGAAGAAGAAGAAGAAGAAGAAGAATATAACATATAGAAGAAGAAGAAGAAGAAGAAGAAGAAGAAGAATATAACATATAGAAGAAGAAGAAGAAGAAGAAGAAGAAGAAGAAGAAGAAGAATATAACATATAAGAAGAAGAAGAAGAAGAAGAAGAAGAAGAATATAACAATAGAAGAAGAAGAAGAAGAAGAAGAAGAAGAAGAATATAAACATATAGAAGAAGAAGAAGAAGAAGAAGAAGAGAAGATAGAAGAAGAAGAAGAAGAAGAAGAAGAAGAAGAAGAAGAAGAAGAATATAACATATAGAAGAAGAAGAAGAAGAAGAAGAAGAAGAAGAAGAATATAACATATAGAAGAAGAAGAAGAAGAAGAAGAAGAAGAAGAAGAAGAAGAAGAAGAAGAAGAAGAAGAAACACACAATTTAAAAAAACTCTTTAAGCTTACATATATTTATGTCTGTTTCTGGATGATGGTCGTGGTGATAGTGGTGATAGTTAACTCATATAATTTACATAATATCAAACCGATAATCCCCATGGCAATAATTTCGATGCTGTTTACGTTTTTATTCTTCTAACGTTGTTATTGATTCATGTCAAACTCAGAGTTTTACAGCATCACTATCGCATAACCAATATTGATGTTAAAAAACTATATTAAGCACATTTTTATCAATTCAAATTGTCTGAGTTAGGAATTTTTCCCAATTATGATGCAGTTGTCCTAGAAACGATTTGAATATCGCAAGATTTAGTTATTTACCCAAAAGTAGCAGACTCTGAAAATAGATTCCAACATTTGCCTACCCGTGAGGTTCAAAATGGACGACGCTTTCAAACTGATTACAGCCATATCGGTTGGAATATTAGATTACGCCGACTGCACCTCTGCAGAGGGATAAGATCCCCCACAACCAGTAGGGCCACCTGTTGGCTGTGTGTGGTAACCCGTGATGTTTAAGGATGGAACTCTAGTAGCTGCGCCGTCCATGACATACAACACTCCATTTTGTCTCTTACTTAGGCAACCAATCAACCAACCAACCTAATTATTGATTTAATGGTTGATTTGAATGGCATTACGACGGTTAAACTGCATCTGATATCAAAGTTCTGGAGCTCTGGGGAATGTGAAGTACCCTTTTATCACCATTATTCCCAGGCCCACCCTAAAAGGGATTGGTAGTACCTGTTACATAAAAACATAAAGAATAAGTTTAAAAATGAGATTTAAAAAACTAAATAAAAAAACTAGTAATACTTAGTTGCATTTGTGTTGTTTTCATATTAATTTGTTGCTTTAGTGATGTTTTAATATTAATTCGTTGCATTCGGAATCTTTTAGTAATACTTAGTCGCACTAGCGTTGTTTAGTAATACTTAGTTGCGTATGAGATATTTTAGTAATAGTTAGTTGGATTCTAGATATTTTAGTATTACTTAATCGCTTTAGCGATATTTGCTAATACTTAGTTGCATTCGTGATGTTTTATTATTACACTAGTCGCACTAGCGATGTTAAGTAATACTTAGTTGCATTTGCGATGTTTTAGTAATACTTATTTGCATTCGTAATGTTTTAGTAATGTTACATAATCATTAGATACCTAATGATTATGACAATAGTGTAGAAATCATATTAGTGCAACTAATGGCCTTGAGGGTGAGTGACGGCGCTTGACCTCGATCTCACCTTGCGTTCTGGGGATAAACCGTGAGAAACGGAACCCCGATAGAAGCCCCTTCCGATTTAAGGGGTAAGCAACTCAGTTAGTCAGAGTTAGAAGAGAAGCCAAGCTAGCAAGATGTGAGTCTCACTGCGCAGATGTCTGGTCTGGGGATCTACGAATAAAGTAACATCATCGTAAATCGAAGTCTTGTGGTTATTACTAAAAGCTAACAATGACACAGGGCTTCTGATAACAAGAAATCCCTAGCAACAGAAACCAGACACGGAATCCTCAATAGAAGACCAGACGAGACCTTAGAAGATATACCAGGCCGGAAGAATAGACGACAGAGAAGAAAGAGAAGCATATAACATATAGATATTTAGTGCCAGTAAAGAAGGGTATACAACAGTAATACTTATTTGCATTCATGATGTTTTAGTATTACTTAGTCGCGCAAGTAATGTTATAGTAATACTTATTTACATTTGCGATGTTTTAGTAATACTTATTTGCATCCGTAATGTTTTAGTAATACTTAGTCGCACTAGCGATGTTTAGTAATACTTAGTTGCATTCGTGATGTTTTAATATTATTTCCTTGCATTCTCAATGTTTTAGTAATACTTGGTTGCATTCGAGAAGTTTTATTACTTAGTTGTAATCTAAAGATTTTAGTAATACTGAAT
>CM042150.1:29742628-29762628 GCA_023376005.1 Doryteuthis pealeii | reverse complement strand
AACAATGATATTTTTTAAAACCAGTATACAAATTAACGACACTAAAAACCCGTCCTCTGGGACGGGGTCCGGTGGTTTCAGGCCACTGGACTATTAGTGATAATTAACAGCCTTGATCTCAGGGCGTTATCCCCCCAGGCAACACCTGCCCCTTGATTTAAAGGGACAGGGCCGGGTTTATTGCCCAGTGCCTGAGACGCATCTTTGAGGAGGAATGCCGACGGATCAACGCATTTTTTGCATCCGCTATTCATGAGCTTCGGTTTGTGGGTTGTCCCACATTAATAGGGCCTTGTGCCTAATCCGTACACGTGGGTTACGTGGTAAATACCACACTATATATTATGTAAACATGTGATATATAAGATACATTGCATGATTTTAAACACACTTATATTACGGGCTTTTTTTAGGCAAATCTAACTCAAAATTTCATAGAGACATCGTTAATAACTAAGTTTAATTCTATTCTATGTATTAATAACACGATTTTGAATATAAATTAAATACTCTTTGATAAAATTTCGCAATTCCTGCGAGTATTTTTTTATTTTTTTTTTTTACGTAAGCAGTGACGTAGTTTCGGTTACAGACAGACATACACCGAATCTACATTATAAGATATGACTTAAAAATGGTCGATTGATTGATTAATTGATTAATTTTAACGCGAAAAATGTATCTGATACTATTCATGCAACGAAAAACTTTGTAGAAACGATAGAATTTAACACTTTGCCAACTAAATTTCCCCTATGGCTGTATCAAATTTTCTTGATATTCTTTACCTGTATGATGGGATATTTCAAAGTTCACTATCTATCCGCCTCAGAACTTATTCTATTAAAATAAAGTCCTATTATTATTGTAATCTGAGTCCTTCTGCTCAATTATAATGAACTAATCATCAATTTTTGTACTTTGATTGAGTATGGTATACGTAGAAACAGGCAGCGGCGGAAGAGTCGCTGTAAGCGGTTTAAAGTAGGCAATGAGTTAAATATCTACGTATCTTTTTCTGTCTAAAACATTTTTGGTGATCAAAAAAAAATGATAGATTGTTTGATTTTAACGGCATGACAACGGACCTGGCGTTACTTTATGCCTAGAGATTTTTTGGTTGGTTGTTTTGTTTTACGGCATATCAACGCTTTTCGGGTCATTCAATGCCAAATAAAGTCATTTTGATAAACAAAGGACTCAGGATGCTTACAGTACATACTGTTGCTTAAGTGGTCACCCAATTAAGTATTGGACAGGCTCATCACTGCTTAACTTCGGTGATCTTGCGGGAAGCGGTGCTTTCAGCGGGATTTGACCGTAACCTCGAGTTTTCTGGTTGTTGATTGGTTGACTTGATTGTACGGCATGGCACTCATTGAGTCATTTTATATCGAAGATGTTGTTTTTTTTACTCAGGCTTGATGGGTACTTAATTTTCTTTCATTAAACACATTTTTAAACAAATTTTCTTTAAATACTTTTTCCTATTTAACCCATAGATGGGACCTTAACAAGTAATACCACACCGGGTCAGAGTCGACCTGGGGGTAATGGTGATGAAGGGGTATTCCACATTTCTTAGAGCTCCAGAATTGGAACTTCACCATATCAGATAGAGTTTAATGCCATACCCTCAGCCACCACCTTCTAGCATATATGATAAAAAGTCTTGGGGAATTATGTTAAGTTTTTATGGGCCATCCTTTGGCCTTAAAGTAGGAGCGCTTCTCCAGTGGAATTGGATCCCTGGGAAAGAGTCCCTCGATAATGAATCCTTTGGTTACTCTGGTAAAGAGTGCTCAGTTCTTGGTAAAGAGTCTTTCGATGATAAATACTTTTGTTACTCTGGTAATCGTATACGTCCTTCGTGGGTATTGGTAAAGATCCGGCAATCCTATGTCCGTCTTCAGTGAGCGCAGTTGTAATTATGACCAATGTGGGAGGTTTAAGTATTCTATTAGCAACGCAGTATTGCTAGTGATTGGTTTCAAGAATAACTCACGTGACCTGGGCTAGTCTATAAATCTAGGTGAAGAAATTAGAGCACACCTTACATGTCAGAAAATTTCCAACAGCTTATAAGGGCAATAGGGTTGGAACAATCACATAGGTGCTAAGGGTTGACGTGACCAGCCGATTAATCAGATATGGCCTCTCCGACCACCCATCTTTCCTAAGTAAGGGCCAAAGTGGAGTGTTGCATGACATGGTCTACTTAACCACCAGGATACCGTCCTTAAGCATCACGGGTGGCCACCCACGGCAAACATTGTGGGATCTTATCCCTCTACAGAGGTGCAGTCGGTGTATTCTTCAGTCCAAGCCGACAGGGCATACACATACTTTGTATGCTGATGCTTAGTTACTAAGTCACATAAGATGAATTTCTTTTTTATCATATGAGTGCTAGAAGGCGACGGCTGAGGGTCTTCATGTCCTGGGAATGACGTTAAACGGAGGTTTGGGGAATGTAGAACACCCGTCCATCACCATTGCATCCAGATCCACTCTGACCCGGAGTGGTTGTATCTGTTCGGGTGCCATCTATGAGTTAAATAAAAGAATGTGTTTATAAAAAAAATGTCATTCATAAGAAGAATATAATGATGAAAGTCTGATTTGGTTAATGGTAGCTCAAACCTCTGTGAGTTATTTAATGTCATCCTTGTTGAAGAACAGTAGTTATTTGTATTGTCCTGGGTATGACATTAAACTATCTAATTGTGAGGTTCCAGTTCTGGAAGTCTGGGGAGTGTCGAGCACCCCTTTATCATCCTTGCTCCCTGGTCCACTCAAACCCAGAATGGTAGTAATTGTTAGGGTCCCATCTAAATAGAAATTTAGATAGAAAAATGTGTTCATAAAAAAATTGAGTATCCATTAAGAATGAATTTATTTCGAAACTTTGTCTGCATTAAATGACCCCACCGAGGTTGATATACCATAAAACAAACCATATTATATTTTTCTCTTGTGATTTTCAGTAATAATCCTTTCTTTTTATCATGTGCTAGAAGGCAGTAACTGAGGGTCTTCATGTCCTGGGAATGACATTAAACTCTATCTGATGTTGAGGTTCCAGTTCTGGAGAATGAGGAGCACTTGTTCATCACCATTGCTTCTATCAGTCCCATGTATGGGTTAAATAGAAAAATGTGTTCATAAACAAAATTGAGTATCCATTAAGAATGAATTTATTTTAAAACTTTGTCAGCATTAAATGATCCCACCGAGGTTGAAATACCGTTAAACAAACCAAACCAATTAATGTTTAACATACTGATACCTTAACAAACACCATGGATCTACGTCTTTATTTTTTCTTCCTTTTAATCAACGTTATTTTAGCAAAAGTCCAAATGAAACAAAATTTAACTTTATAATTATCTAAGACATTTGCATGGTTTTATGTTTGAATCTTTTATTAACCTTTCATTTTACATTGCCTGGTTTGCGTACTTTACTTTTTGTTACAATTTGTGTGGCCATTTTAGGGCTGTAGTTGAAATGGAGATTCTTTGTGGCATAAAGTTTGATCCTGTTATGAAGTAGAAAGATGTTGTATCAGTTTTAATCCTTGTCTATTGATCTGTCCTCAAAGCTGTTGATTTCAGAATTTGTCCTGTCTTGAAGTAGAAAGGAATTGTATCAGAGTTGATCCTATCTTGAAGTTGAAAGTTGTATAATCCTTGTCTGTTGATCTGTCCTTCCAGCAAATAATTTTAGGACAATTTATCAACGCGTTTTTGTTACAATTTGTGTGGCCATTTTAGGGCTGTAGTTGAAATGGAGATTCTGTTAGGGTCCCATCTAAATAGTAATTTAAATAGAAAAATGTGTTTATAAAAAAATTGAGTATACATTTAAGAATGAATTTATTTCAAAACTTTGTCAGCATTAAATGACCCACTGAGGTTGATATGCCGTAAAATATGCTAGAAGGTGGTGGCTGAGGTTATGGCGTTAAACCCTATCTGATATGGTGAAGTTCCAATTCTGGGGCTCTGAGAAATGTGGAATACCCCTTCATCACCATTACCCCCAGTTCGACTCTGACCCAGAGTGGTAGTACCTGTTAAGGTCCCATCTATGGGTTAAATAGGAAAAAGTGTTTAAAGAAAATTTGTTTAAAAATGTGTTTAATGAAGGAAAATTAAGTACCCATCAAGCCTGAGTAAAAAATGTCAGCATTAAATGACCCACTGAGGTTGATATGCCGTAAAACAAACCAAACCAAACCATAAGATGTATTTCATTGTGCATCAAACAGTAATTTCTGTACATTTTCCAGATAATTGAGTGATAATGAATGATTTTATCCGATCAGCCACTACGGTCCCGCCAGACTATCTCCCAGTAAAGCGATTACATTACATTATGAAATCAAAGAGATATCGGTAAGTTAGTACATAATCCGGAGGATTAAGGTATCATCTTGTCTGATTATCGTTTGTCTACAAAACAAGACGCTCAGAAAATGGACGAAGATTTTTGATGACGTCACTAACAGCAGTTCAAAATGGCTAGTTGCCTTCGAAATGATGCTGGATCCACTCCGGGTCAGAGTGGACCTGGGAGCAATGGCAATGAAGGGGTATTCTACACTCCACAGCAGTTCCGTTTAGTGTCATCCTTACTTGTCGTCTTACTCCTTTGCACTGAATACAGTTAGCGTGTTCTAAGATCCACTAATATATATATATATATATATATATATAAGTGCTTAATTGGAGTCGTACCTAATTTAGAAATTAATTAATTAATAATGAATTAGGCGGGAATACCTATTAAATGTATGGCTAAACAAATCGAGAAAAATCAATCTCTGTATGTACATTTCGGCCTATTAGGCCTCATCAGCAGAGCTATAGATCGGAAGACCGCCCTGTGCGTGATTTGAAACCGGACTGCCAAGCTGACAGGCAATTAATAAGTCATCTTAATAATTAATAATAATTATTAATAATTACACACTCACACACACACACACACACACACACACACACAATATATATATATATATATATATATATATATATGTGTGTGTGTGTGTGTATGTACATGCACACAACAGCCGCAAACATACAGACATACATATCTTCTATCTCTTCCCTACATTTGTCTAATGATGAAGAAGCGTTTATGCTATATAACAAATATTGATTTTTAAACATAATATCCTCCATTGTCAATGCACTTAATTCATGAATCAATATTAATCACATTGATTGAGCAATGGCAATGAAGGGGTATTCTACACTCCACAGCAGTTCCGTTTAGTGTCATCCTTACTTGTCGTCTTACTCTTTTGCACTGAATACAGTTAGCGTGTTCTAAGATCCACTATATATATATATATATATATATATATATATATATATATATATATATATATTTGGAGGATATATGCTTAATTGAAGTCATACCTAATTTTAAAAATTAATTAGTTAATAATTAATGAATTTAAACGGGCATATATGTTCAAATCTAAGGTTAAACAAATCGAGAAAATGTCAATCCCTGTATGTACATTTCGACCTATTACAGGGATTGAGATTTTCTCGATTTGTTTAACCTTAGATTTGAACATATATGCCCGCCTAAATTCATTAGTTATTAACTAATTAATTTTCAAAATTAGGTATGACTTCAATTAAGCACATATCCTCAATATATATATATATATATATATATATATATATATATATATATATATATATATATATATATAGTGGATCTTAGTGTAAAATATTTTGGAACAATTTTCTAATTAAATCAAAAACAGCAACCATGTACCTAATTTAAAGATTAATTCGGATGTGACGTTAAATTGCATTGAGTGGTGAGGTGTCAATTCTGGAACTCTGAAAAGTGTAGAGTACTCCTTCATCATCGTTACTCCATGGTCCACTTTTAGGGTCCCGTCTGCGGGTTAAATACATAAAAAATAAGTTTAAAAATGCGTTTAAAAATGAGTATAACAAATTTGATAACTGTTATAGGTGATACACCCTATAGGACTAATGGAATGCGCCGACAGGTTACTATAAATAACTGGGATAATTGTGGCTTGGAAGTAAGCCAATGCGAGCAAGCCAATACTCTATTGTTGGACGGAGTTTTCCACATCTCTCTATTGTATTTATCTACTTTCTGTTAATACATTTTTCTACTTTTGTTACCCGTCGTTTTGTTCTTATTTGACCCCTTAAAACCTCACAAGAATAACTCAACAAGAATAACTGAAACAAAAACGTCTTCGGCATAAAATAACCCAAGGCTTGACATGCCGTAAAATCCAACTAACCAACCAACCTTTTGTTGTGACAATATCAATCAATCAACAACATTGAAAATCCAGAAAAGGTTTATTCCTTTTTGTACAGGAATATAAATAATAGAATCAACACGCAGTTCTCTAACAGTATTACTAGTGACTCGATTAGTAGTGACTCGACTTCAAATACTACTACGTAACTCGAATATGAATAACCTCGCGTATTCGTATCTTTATATGTGTTTGTTTGGACGAGTTCATCTCCGAGGGTTAGTCAAAAAGTAATGCCATTTTCTTTATTTTATGTGAAGATTTTTTAAAATAAAACTATGGCCTATATCCAGACCCTAACAAAACTCAGAGCAAGAATCCGACGAGTAAGACCCAAATTGCTAATCGACAATGCTCTCTTTCTGCATGACAATGCCCTACAACACACAAGCATCAGGAGAAGGGAGAAAATCGCCTCATTCGGGTGGATAACTTTACCGCATCCTCCATACTCACCAGATTTAGCGCCTTCAGACTATCATCTCTTCGGCCCCATTAAAGAGGGTTTGTGAGGCAAACATTATTCCGGTGATGAGGAAGTGAAACCTGTTGTGAAGAAATGGCTCAACGAACAGTCAACAGAATTTTACGGGGCAGTGATACATGCTCTCATTCGAAGGTGGAACATTGCTATTGAGAGAAACGGTGACTATGTTGAGAAGTAGGGATGTGATCCACAGAGGACCAGCTGTTGTATACTCTCTTTCCTTACTTTCTTACTTCTATTCTTCTAGCGTCTCTTCTAGCGTCTGGACATCGTCTTGGGGACTTCGTGTCTGGTCTTCCATTGGGGATTTCTCTTTATCAGAAGCCCTGTGTCATTGGTAGTTTTTAGATAATAACACAAGACTTCGATTTAACTTAGATCATATTTTATTCTGAAATCCTCACCAGACTACCTGCGCAGATTGAGTCGGCTCGTGCATAACACGACTTACCACCGTCGTGGATTTTTGCCTATCTGACTAAAAATCTCTTTCTAATCTAAACCTGAAGAGGGTCTTCTCCACCGATTCTCACGGTATCCATCGGAAGGATCAGGATGAGGTCAAGCCTTGTCATTCAATCCTTCAAGGCCGTGGGCTGCAACTTATAACAGCCATTTTGATTTCTACACTACTGTACCTAAATATTAGGAATCTAATAATTATGTAACACAGTTTCATTGTGATGTGCGATACATTTTCCAGTGTTGGTAATTATAGCTGTCGTAAACAAAATGGCATTACTTTTTGACTCACACTTGTTGGTGAAATATATTTCCTTACAACATCCTATTACTTAAAAGACCGGTTTTGCTCGTAACTTACTTACTAACTTTCGAGGGTGGCCAGAAATTCATCTCGTACGTCACGTACATCGAACTCATTATTCATTGGCCGGAGATGTATTGATTTCGGAACAAAAAGAAAAATGGAAAAATGAACAACAGACTATTTTGATATTGATTCTAACCTCCACTATTCGAACCAACAAAAGAAATCGAAAACACCGCCCCCCCACATTTTCAGCAACAACAATAACAAAAAAAAAAAAAAAAACAGAAGGAAAGATAGAAAGAAAAGAATAAGAAAAAGAAAGAAGAAAGAAGATAAGAAGATAGAGAAGAGAAAAAGATAGAAAAGAAAGAAGGAAAAGGAGAAAGATAGAAAAGAAGAAAATAGAAAAGAAAGAAAAGAAAGAAAGAAGAAAGAAAGAAAGATAGAAAGGAAGATAGAAAGAAAGAAAGAAGATAGATAGAAAGAAAGAAAGAGAAGAAGAAAAGAAGAAAGAAGAAAGATAGAAAGAAAGATAGAAGAAAGAAGAGATAGAAAGAAAGAAAGGATAAGATAGAAGAAAAAATAGATGAAAGAAAGAAAGAAAGATAGATAGAAAGAAAGAAAGAAAGAAAGAAAGAAAGATAGAAAGAAAGAAAGAAAGAAAGAAAGAAAGAAAGAAAGAAAAAAAATAGAAAGATAGAAAGAGAGAGCTGCTATAGATAACAATAGGCGATACATACTTCTAAACACACACACACACACACACACACACACACACACATACATTCGCGCATACGTACGCACACATACACACAGGCACCCACATACACACACAGACACACACATACCTACGTACACACTCACAGAGACTCGCACACTTAAACTCCTACCACACATACACACATGCTTACGTATGCACACACACGCACACACATATACACACATACACATACTCGCACTCATACATACACATACACATACACTCACATGCACACTATTATAACTATGTATTGCCTATTGGAAACTATAGCAACTCACACACGCATACACATATGCACACACACACAGACGCCCATACACACACACACGTACGCACACATACACATACGCACGCACACGCTCACTCACGCGTATAAAATACCGATTCATACGCGCATATACACATACACACACGCGCACATAGCCGCTCTATTTCATTTATTCTTTCTTTCTTTCTTTCTTTCTTTTTTTTGTTGTTGTTGTTATTATTCGGTTTCTTGCCGAGATTTTGGATTTTGGCCAAGGAGATGAGTTGGTGAAATTTTGACAATTTCCGATGGACGGAGGCAAAAAGGAAAAGACGCTGGAGAAATTTTTATTTATTTATTGATAAATGCCTCGCTTTCATAACACAATTATCAATTAATCATCTACTGGGTCGAGAGTCCGAAGAAGAATTGGCAAGAATTTAATATTAATTTCTCTTTCTTATTTTTATTATTTTATTTTCATCTTTTTATTTATCGTTTATTTATCTCCGACGAAAGGTGGGCAGTAACGGGCACATGCACTTATCTGTAGATCTCGGATGTACGTAATGCACCCCCCCCACACACACAAATGCATACACACTATCACACACGCACGCAGACACACAAACACACACACACACACACACACACACAGACATCACACACACAATTATACATACATACACATAAACACGCACACATATTGTGTAAAAATAAAATTTCAGACAAAACTATTTCTACTTTTATTGAGTTTACTCAAAGAAATCTCATATATATATATATATATATATATATATATATATATATATATATATATATATATATACAACGTAAAAAATGTTCGACGTCATCCTTCAAAACCGTTTATCCTAAGCGTCTCATAAATTTTCGAATCTATTTCTAAGAACGCTAACTTTCCATTCAAAACATTGTAAACAAACCGATCACAGTTTTATTATTATTCTGTGATAATTTTTTACTTTTCCTTATATGAACAAAAGCCCTGAAGAAGATCTACTAAACAGATTCAAACAATGCAGCGTTGGCTGAATAAATACCACTCATTTTATTTGAACCTGTGTTTTTTCAAATTTTTTCAATATAAATATATATATATATATATTTTTTTTTTGGGGGGGGAGATTATGTGCTTAATTAAAGTCATACCTAATTTGTTAATTAATTAATTTTAATTAAATGAATTAGGCGTGCATATCGGTTTAAATGTAAAGCGTAAACAAATCGAGAAAAAGTCGTAAGTTTACGCTTTACATTTAAACCGATATGCACGCCAAATTCATTTAATTATAATTAATTAATTAACAAATTAGGTATGACATTAATTAAGCACATAATATCCCCAAAAATTGTCGGCCTTCGCCATTTCAAATACATTGTTTGACCACTTCATATATATATATATATATATATATATATATATAATATATATATATATATGAATGCTGACGTGGTGTAATGGTTATCACGCTAGTTTTGTAGGATCCATTATTATTGACTAATGTGTTCGATCCTCGTTGTACAGTCCATAAAA
The DNA here is from genome assembly GCA_023376005.1 of Doryteuthis pealeii. Classification (NCBI taxonomy): domain Eukaryota; kingdom Metazoa; phylum Mollusca; class Cephalopoda; order Myopsida; family Loliginidae; genus Doryteuthis; species Doryteuthis pealeii. Next base: position 29,752,476 of record CM042150.1, on the reverse strand, counting down.
AAATCTTCACTTTAAAAAGACCTTGTGTTGATCCGATCTGGTAGGAGATCAGGGAAATAAAGCTTCAGGGAGAAGCGATGTATTTGGAAAGGCGACAAAGACACACTGAGACAGAGCGACTTGGGCGACACGAGGAACGAGTGAACAGATTGGCGCCGCCTAATAACTAAGACGAAAAGAAAGATGGCATAAAAAGTAACAAGAAGAGAAAAATGGGAGAAGCGTGTGACAATCTGTTGCTAAGATGGCCGATCGTCAGAAAAAAGAGCATTTTAACAGGCATACTCGATTTCATGACAATTATCCGATAAGTTTCGCTTACTTTGATACAAGCGGACAGGATATCTCATACAATTTTCCTACAACCATATTTCATCATCATCCTCATCATCATCAGCAGCAGCAGCAGCATTAGATCACGCTGACATCACGGGTACCCATGACTCTTCCTCGCCACAGATCCCTGGACCGATATCGAACCTGGAACCTTTGTTTTCCTACGCGGACGCTCTACCGATTGAGCATATATATATATATATATATATATATATATATATGAGGAAAAATGAGTAAAGAAAAGAACTGTTGATGGATAAAATGAATTTAATCGATATCACTTTAATCGATATCATTTACACATGTGTTTCGGTCAGTTTATCAAAATGTATACGGATTACGCTATTATTATTATTAAAATAATCAGATGAAATTGAAATAATGATAATTAATAATAATAGGAAAAATGTTAAAATATTCCGTACACAGAGAGATTTAGCGTAATCCGTATACATTTTGATAAACTGACCAACACACATGTGTAAGTGATATCGATTAAAGTGATATCGATTAAATTCATTTTATCCATCTACAGTTCTTTTCTTTACTCATTTTTCCTCATATTGTCGGATTCAATTCCCTTTCCATTCTTACATATATATATATATATATATATATATTATATATATATATATATATATAATATATATATATATATATATTTATATTTTTTTTGCAAAAGGCAGTTACAATGCGTATATCGTATAAAATTCGATAATTAATGAAAATAATAATGACAAGCGAACTCGGCAAATATCGCCCCCAACGTAGAACATCGTACAGCAGCTGTTTCAACTTTATTAAGTCTCATCCCGGTTTCGATTTATGTCGGAGGGAAATCCTAAGTATACATCGCTGATGAGACTTAATAAAGTTGAAACAGATGCTGTACGATGTTCTACGTAGGGGGCGATATTTGCCGAGTTCGCTTGTCATGATTATTATCATCGAATTTTTATACGATATACGCATTGTAACTGCCTTCAAGCAAAAAATATAAATAATAATGTGCTTTACTCAACAATGCTTCTAAAGCAAATTATCTTAATCTCATATATATATATATATATATATATATATATATATATATATATATATATATATATATATATATATATATATATCCTGTTCATATCTACCTATCTGTCTATCTTATTCATTCTTCTGTTTATATCTATCTATCTATCTATCTATCTATCTATCTATCTATCTATGTATCGGGTCGATCTATCTATCTATCTATCTATCTATCTATCTATCTATCTTAATCTCTTCACATGTAGCTATCGTTTTATCATCTTCCTTTCATATCTATCTATCGATCTATCATATTCTCTTATCTATCTATCTATATCTTCCTCTTCCCTCTCTCTCTTTCTCTCTCTCTCTCTTATATTATATATATATATATATATATATATATATATATATATATATATATATATATTATATATATATATATATATATATATATATATATATATATATATATATATTATAAACATATCAAACGTTGCAATAATTAAGTTGCCAAACTGTGGTATATCCACAGGTCAGCTAATATACATTATTTATAAAGGAAAATCAAATGCGTTTGCAAGTCTTTAGCTCTCATTAAAATCTTCCATTTTCATAATGAGGCAGACTAATTACCTCCCCAGCCCCTGTCAAGTTGGAAGCAATTTTCTACAGACCAAAAGGAACTCATTTTATTTTCTAAAATTCCTCTTATTCAAAAGAAAATCTGATATGAATATTAATGACTCATGATGTAATTTAATTTCACCATAAGAGACTTTAGAAATGAATATCAATAAAGATGATGTCATCTAATTTCCTTATGGACAAATTATTTTCTATTGAAAGATTACAGAACGATTTTAATGAATTTTTTAAAAACTCATTTTTTTTTCTAGATGGATTGGTTGGTTGGCTGGTTGGTTGGTTGGATTTTACGGCATGTGAACCCTTGGGTTATTTTATGCCGAAGACGTTTTGTTTCAAAATTATTTTCTGTTGAAAGATTTCAGAACGATGTCAGTGAATTTGTAAAATCTCATTTTTTCTATTTAACACATAGACGGATTGGTTAATCGGCTGGTTGGTTGGTTGGTTGGTTGGATTTTACAGCAGGTTAACTCTTGTTGGGTTACTTTATGCCGAAGACGTTTTGTTTTATCCATTCTTGATGGTATAAGTTTTTTTAAAACTCAAATTTTTTAAACACATTTTTAAACTTATTTTTTTCTATTCAACCCATAGATGGGACCCTAACAGGTACTACCAATTCAGGGTCAGAATGGATCTGGAAGTAATATCAATGAAGTGTTTTCCACTCTCCTCAGAGCTCCAAAATTGGAATCACAACACTAGATACAGTTTAACGTCATACCCAGGGCACTCAGACCCTCAGCCACCGCCTTCTAAAATACCTAACATAACTAACACAAAACAACCTACAATCCCCCGACGATGACGACCGACGAAACGGTTGAAAGCGCTTGGGTAAAAATATGGGACAATTCCTATACCAGATGAATCCTGAACTAAGAAAAATAACTAGATGAGTAGAAAAGCTGCAGATAAAGATCACGGAAAATAAATATAGTGCTTTTTAATAATACTTGCCTATATATATATGTAGTATAATAAAAAATTGAAAAAAACACAGATTTAAATGAGTTAAGTGGTGAGTTTATTGGCCGACGCTGCAGTGTTTCGATCTATCAATTAGATCATCTTCAGGGCTTTTGTTGGTATGTGGAAGGTGATAAAAAATTTTTGTCTCAGAATAAGGAGAAAGGCAAGTAATAGTCCTTGTTTATCAGTCTGTTTAAAATTTGAAGTCTGAGAAAAAAGAACGTTGAAAAAATGAACGGTTTGAAATATGACGTCAAATATTCTCATTTGCGGTGTGAGTATTAGAATGTGTAAGTGTTTGTATCGAAAAAAGCATTGTGTGTTTTTCATGTGTTTATGAATGTGTGGTTGCGCGTGGGTGTATAAATCTTTTGCGATAAACGGAATCGAAACAAACCTCAAGGTTGTGTGTGTTGCCTATAATATACTGGCCTATATATATACATATATATATAGTGTGAACAGAAATTATTATTAAGACAATCAGGAATATTTCTTGTATGTTGTTTAATCTCAACTAGTTTCGACCTTCGGTCATCTTCAGGAGAAAATTTCTTACTTGAAGAAATTGTTGATACATTATTGGAAAGGGAGCATTATAGAAGAGTTATAAATGTTCAAGTGTTATAGTGGGTTTAACATGCTGTTAAAATCCGGGTAGGCGAGTGTGTTTGATAGTAGCATGTTTATTCGTTCCGTGAAGAACCTCTATGAGGTAGTTTGTTTTTTAGATGCTCTTATATATGTGAGGGAGGGGTTTATGGGCGTTGTGTGTATGACTGTATGTGTATACATGTATATGACTGTATGTGTATACATGTATATGTATGTGTGTGTTTACATATACTGTGTGGGTGTGGGCGCGTGTCTGTATCACGGTACTGTGCGTGTGACTTCTAGATTTTTAATTGGGTCAGGAGTGGCTTGTTTGATGTTTGATGTGTGGTGGTCAGTGTTTGTTTATTTTGGTGACCTCGGCCACCCTCGTAGGTGTAGACAGGTTTATTATCCACTGTTAAAGAGGACTTGTTTTATGATTAAAGCTGTATGGATGAAAGGTTTTTAGTATTTTATCCATCTGTATTCGTGGCTCTCTATTACCGTTTTGGTGTCAGTGTTTGTTAGAATTCTTTCAATGAGCATATACATACATATATATATATATATATATATATATATATATATATATATATATATATATATATATATATATATATATATATATATATATATATATATATATATAAGCCTATTATGAAAGAATGTAGAAAAAAGAAACTGATTTTAGACAGATCCTCAACGTTAAGTAACGTTCTTGGTCGTCATTAGTAACAAGATTCGTTATAAATCTCTATAAGCGATAGTTTGTCCGGCCAAATGCGATGTGGACAACGATATTGTCTGAATAAAATATAGTCATTATGTGCCAGCAGTGTTAAGTAACAAGTACGCATGCGTCAATAAACAAGCAGCTATCAGATTGGCAATTAATGGAGAGATCAAAGTCGTTGGCAAAACATTCTACAAGTTGAAAGTCTCCATAACGTGAACATTGTTCGATTGAATTCTCTTTCATGAAAGAGAAAAGAAAAAAAATGATATATTGCCAACCGGTGATATTGTCAATATTAGATTTAATGAATGTGATATACAGATATTCATATGTGCGCTTATTGAAGCACCATCTTCAAGTGTTAAATAATCTTCATACAATGACTGCTATTTACACAGTAGTATTGCAACCAACAAAACCTTCGTTGACTCTGGGTTCAGGCATGGTTTCGGGGCCGAAGCATCATTACAACTAACCCTGAGCGTCCCAGCAGTATCTCACGATACCACCAGACTTTGTCGGTTTGATGTCACATTGTAGGATTGCCATATCCATGCTGATGCGGTTAGAGCTTTATCCTGGATCTTTTTTATATATTTCTTCTTGTCTGGTGGAGAAAGTCCAAGTTTAGTCAAAAATGCTAAGGCTGAGTTGGCATCCGGCTTCGATAGGAAATACATCCGTTATCTATCCATTTCTCGTAAATCCTCATATACACTTTGTTTTGGGTATACGAGGTATGCCAGAAAATTTCCAGGACTGGTGTCACAAAAGATTTATTTCAAATCTAAACTACAAACTCCAAGTTATTCCCTTCAAAGTAAACCCACTGGAATCTAATGCACTTTCCCATGCTTCTCTGTCACGCTTGCATACACTCCTGGAAGGATTCTTCCTGGATTCTCCGTAGCTCAGTCGTCATAGCCTTTTTGATGTCGAGCACATCCTCAAAACGAGTTCCCTTGAGCTTGGGGAAGAGATAAAAATCGCATGGAGCCAGGTCGAGAGAGTAGGGAGGTTGCTCCAGCACAGTGATGTTCTTCTGGGCCAGGAACTCTCGGATACTCAAGGCATTGTGGGCAGGTGTGTTGTCATGGTAAAGCAACCACAAATTGTACTGCCACATCTCTCGCATCTTCTCATGCATGGAACGAAGCAAAGGTGGCAGTATCTCTTTGTAGACATCGTCTGGCCCCGTGGCAAGAACTCGCAGTGGACGATGCCCCTCAGATAGAAGAATGCGATCAACTTGTAACTTTTCTGACACACCTCGTATAAATAGCGAGAGTTATTTTCTTCTTACGAGGGGATGAGGGCATTCGTATGTGTTCCCCGCATCTTTTCTTACTTGTCTTTCTTACGTATCCATGTCCGGATGAAACTACGAAAATAAAACAATTAACGACAAAGTAAGAAAGATAGAAAGAAAGATAGAAAGAAAGTAAGAAAGATAGAAAGAATCTGATCTCAATCAGTTATTATCTATTCATCTAAGTTATATCTATCTATCTATCTATTTGATTTATATTCAAAGATATTTAAAAATCAAAATATACATAGAAATTGCATTGAAATTTTACTTAAAAAATTACAGCATTTGTAAATCTCAAAAGTATGGAAATCAATACACCAGGGTTTTTTTCGTCCCCCCACTTTTACCCAGGCGATGCTGGGTAACCGCTTCTCGTATAAAATTTGAATTTTTTTACTTGAATTTTAACAGCAAAACTCATTTTTTTATGTCTATTATTAAAAATAAACATAAAATTTCAACGATTTGTTTACTTTTTTTTTAACGAAAGAGCATGGCAAAAAATTAATTTCTATACCGCCTGTGTGCGTATTTGTTTTCTGGCACCCTTTTTTGTTGTCTATTTCTTGACTAGCTAGGACATTTTTTCTAACTAGTCCGGTCTGTTATCTTCCTTTCTTCTAAATGTTCTTTCTTGTGTCTGTAGCTTGACTTTAAGATGCTAGTCTGGCTTTAACATGTTAGTCTGAGTTAGTGTCGCCATTACTCAGAGACAACACGAGGCTTATATTTTAGTGATCACATTTTTTATTCAGATCAAGACTTTCTCAACCGCGACGGAGCCGAAGTCAATAAGTTTTTACGACGTATCCAGCCTAACTGACCGAATAAGCTCTGGGCCTTCAACCTCACAGTCAACCGGAAAAAAGATTATCTAAAGGTTATTTTCCATCAATCACATAATCCCACGGATTTTGAATTTCAACTTTTAATTCAAAATCTAACACGACACTAACCATCCAAAAAAAAAAAAAAAACAAACACCCTCCGCCCCCCCCCCAAATGGAGAGATAGATAGATTAATTCAGCCTAATCTATTTATCTATCTTCTGTTCATATCTATCTATCTATCTATCTATCTATCTATCTATCTATCTATTTCTTACTGTCTGTTCCTTCTAACCATCTCAGTCAGTTATTATATATTCATCTAAGTTATATCTATCTATCTATCTATCTATCTCCTGTTCATATCTATCTATCTGTCTATCTGTGCATCTCTCTCTCTCTCTCTCTCTCTCACTCTCTGTCTATCTATCTCCTGTTCATATCTATATTCTGTTCATATCTATCTATCTATCTATCTATCTATCTATTGGTCTTAATCTCTTCACATCTAGCTATCGTTCTATCATCTTCCTTTCATATCTATCTATCGATCTATCATATTCTCTTATCTATCTATCTATCTCTCTCTCCCTCTCCCCCATCTCTCTCTCTCTCTCTCTCTCTCTCTCTATATATATATATATATATATATAGCTAGTTAACTAGCTGGCTAGCTTAGTCTGTTCAAAATGACTAGTATCGACGAAATGTTGTGCTGGACAGATCAGTTCATGTTGTCAGAATGGGAGACAACCACATCTTAAAGAAGAGCTGTCCAATGGCCAGCGTGTAGGAGGAATGCCATGAAAGAGACACACAAATGCCTTAAAAGACACTCACTTCATATGATCAATCAATCAAGCAATCTTAATAAATAATTAACTAAATAGAGTACCTCTTTTTTGATAATTTTCACTCAACTATTGTATTGTTTCAACTGTCTTATATAAAATTAATAATTCATAAATTTTGTGTCATTCATAAGAAGAATATAATGATGAAAGTCTGGTTTTGTTAATGGTATCTCAAACCTCTGTGTGCTATTTAATGTCATCCTTGTTGAAGAACAGTAGTTATTTATATTGTCCTGGGTATGACGTTAAACTATCTGATGGTGAGGTTCCAGTTCTGGAAGTCTGGGAAGTGTCGAGCACCCCTTCATCATCCTTGCTCCTGGTCCACTCAGAGCCGGGTGGTAGTAATTGTTAGGGACCAATCTAAAAAGAAATTTAAATAGAAAAATGTATTCATAAAAAAATTGAGTATCGATTAAGAATGAATTTATTTTAAAACTTTGTCGGCATTAAATGACCCCACCGAGGTTGGATATACCATAAAACAAACAATATTATATTTTTCTCTTGTGATTTTCAGTAATAACCCTTTTTTTTAATCATATATGTGCTAGAAGGCAGTGACTGAGGGTCTTCCTGTCCTGGAATGACATTAAACTCAATCTGATGGTGAGGTTCCAGTTCTGGAGAATGTGGAGCACTGCTTCATCACCATTGCTTCTATCAGTCCCATGTATGGGTTAAATAGAAAAATGTGTTCATAAAAAATAAATTCAGTATCCATTAAGAATGAATTTATTTTAAAACCTTGTCAGCATTAAATGACCCCACCGAGGTTGATATGCCGTAAAACAAACCAAACCAATTAATGTTTAACATACATATACCTTAACAAACACCATGGATCTATGTCTTTATTTTCTCTTCCTTTTAATCAACGTTATTTTAGCCAAAGTCCAAATTAAACAAAATTTAACTTTATAATTATCTAAGACATTTGCATAGTTTTATGTTTGAATCTTTTATTAAACTTTCATTTTACATTGCCTGGTTTGTGTACTTTACTTTTTGTTACAATTTGTGTGGCCATTTTAGGGCTGTAGTTGAAATGGAGATTCTTTGTGGCATAAAGTTTGATCCTGTTATGAAGTAGAAAGATGTTGTATCAGTTTTAATCCTTGTCTGTTGATCTGCTGTAAAAAAAAACAAACAAAAAAAAAAGTTATTTGTCCAATCTGTTCGGCATGGGTAGGATGTGACACTATTGAGTAGTGTCGGATATTGTAAAGTTTTTAAGTGCCATCCTTGGCCAGTTGAAAAGGTCTTAAAGAAAGTCCTATGTTATGGAATCCTTTGGTAAGCGTGTAAGTCCTATCCTGCGTATTGGTAAAGGTCCAGTGATTTAATCCTATGTCCGTCGTCCATGAATGTTACAGTAATTATGACCAGTAGGGTCGGTTAAGTATTGTATCAGCCTCAGAGCACTGCCAGTGATTGGCCAAGAAATAGATCACATAATCTCGCCTAGCCTATAAGTAGGAGCGAGTATCTAGCACAGACCTTATATACAAAAGAAATCTCAACAGATATCATCTTTTTAACTTACCCAGTTGCCATGTGTAGGATGTGACATAAAGTCCCAGTTACAGGTCATCCAGTGAGAATCAAACTCGCTATTCAGTAGTAATGGATCTGTGAGACCAGCTAACAAACCATTACACCGTATCAGAGGCGTGCCTCAAAAGATTTACAAAAATAACATTTAAAAGGCACGCACTTCCTTTGAAATAAACCACCAGCAATGGACAGTATATGCTATCAGGGAGTAGCACGGGCTTCTAAAGGTAATTCGTTTCTGAGAGTTGTCCAACAGCCACTCTGTCAGAGGAGTGACATAAAAGAGGTACAAAATACCCTTAAAAAGCTCCCATTTTCTATGATCGCTTAATCAATCTTAACAAATAAGTCTATTAATAATGGAGATTCAGTCTCTTTTTGTCTGTAACGAAAACTATGTCACTGCTTACGTCACACCACCCTGTCGGTTGGGGCGTTAGAATGCACCGACTGCACCTCTGCAGTAAGACTCCCCCAATGGGACCACCTGTTGGCCGTGGGTGGCGACCCGTGATGCTTAAGGATAGAACCCAGGTGGATGAGCAGTTCATGACTTACAATACTCCACTTTGGCCCTATCTTGGGCTAGACAGGCGGTCGGAGAGGCCCCCTTCGATCAATCGGCTGGTCACGTCAAACACTAGCACCTATATGATTTTCCCAACCCTATTGCCCTTATGGCAAGCCCCAACCCCTTTTTATCATATGGGTGCTAGAAGGCGATGGTTGCAGGTCTACATGTCCTGGGAATGACGTTAAACTCTATCTGATGGTGAGGTTCCAGTTCTGGAGGTTTGGGGAATGTGGAGCACCCCTTCATCACCATTGCTCCCTGGTCCACTCTGACCCGGATTGGTAGTACCTGTTAGGGTCCCATCTATGGGTTTAATAGAAAAATGTATTATAAAAAAATTGTATTATCCATTAAGAATTGATTTATTTCAAAACTTTATCGGCATTAAATGACACACTGAGATTGATATACCGT
>CM042150.1:29727628-29735128 GCA_023376005.1 Doryteuthis pealeii | reverse complement strand
CGTTGATTGGCTGAGGTTTAAACCACGTGGCCTCGCTTAGTCTATAAATTTAAGTGGTGGATTGCAGCACGCCTTATATACCCAAAAATAATCCAACATAAATACCTATTAGATATCTGATTCTGACATGCATTGATATTAGCAGACAGTAACTGTCATTCTTGCCACATGTCGCTGTTTATATATATATATATATATATATATATATTATATATATGCACACGCTCGCGTGCATATATATATATATATATATATAATATATATATATATATATATGCGCGCGCAAGTATGTGTGTGTGTGTGCGCATGCGTGTGCGTGCATATGAATATATGAATATAATGTAATTATGTCTTTGTCAGCGAGCCAAGCTGGACGTACTTCACATCAAAAGAATTCCTCATCTTATCGGATTCAGTCAGTGGATATTAATATAGATTTGTTGCTTCCGTCTGTCCAGCTGCGCCCTTCTCCTTCTTTTCCCCTCCCTCCCCCTCTTTCTCTTCCATCTCTTTTCTTTCTATCTATTTTGTTTCTTTTTCTTTTCCCATACTTCTATTACAGTTTCTTTATCCACTTGCCCCTCCCCCCCCTCTATGTCCTTTCATGTTCTTTTCTTTCGTCTCTTTGTTTTTAGCCTTGAAATTCGTCTTTCCCTCCTCTCCCGTTTTCCTTTTGTCACTTTTCCTTCTCATATCTTTCTTAGTTTACCTTTCTCCATTTCTTCGTATTCTTTCTTGCTTTCTTTCTTTCTTTCTTTCTTTCTTCCTTAGTTACCTTTTCTTTATCTTTCCCTATATACTTTCTTTCTTTGTTAGTTACCCATTCTTTACCTCTTCAAATTATTTCTTTCTTTATTAGTTACCCATTCTCTGTCTCTTTATATACTTTCTTTCTTTCTTTCTTTCTCCATCTTTTCACTTTCTTTCTTCTTTCTTTCTTTCTTTCTTTCTTTCTTTCTATCTTCTTAGTTACCTTTTATTTATCTTTTCATATTCTTTTGTTTGTTTCTTTTTTTGTTTGTTTTCTTTCTTTCTTAGTTACTTTTTCTCTATCTTTTCATATTCTCTTTTTTCTTTTCTTTCTTCTTAGTTACCTTTTCTTTATCTTTCTTTCTTTCTTTTCTTTCTTTCTTTCTTTCTTAGTTACCTTTTCTTTTATCTTTTCATTCTTTCTTTCTTTCTTTCTTTCTTCTTTCTTTAGTTACCTTTTCTTTATCTTTTCATATTCTTTCTTTCTTTCTTCTTTCTTTCTTTCTTTCTTTCTTATTACCTTTTCTTTATCTTTTCATATTCTTTCTCTTCTTTCTTTCTTTCTTTCTTTCTTAGTTACTTTTCTTTATCTTTTCATATTCTTTCTTTCTTTCTTTCTTTCTTTCTTTTACCTTTTCTTATTCTTTCATATTCTTTCTTTCTTTCTTTCTTCTTTCTTTCTTTCTTAGTTACCTTTTCTTTATCTTTTCATATTCTTTCTTTCTTTCTTTCTTTTTTCTTTCTTTCTTAGTTGCCTTTTCTTTATTTTTTCATATTCTTTCTTTCTTTCTTTCTATTCTTCTTTTTTTTTCTTTCTTAGTTACCTTTTCTTTATCTTTTCATTTCTTTCTTTCTTTCTTTCTTTCTTTCTTTCTTTCTTTCTTAGTTACCCATTCTTTACTTCTTCAAATTCTTTCTTTATTTCTTAGTTACCCATTCTCTATCTCTTCATATACTTTTCTTTCTTTCTTTCTTCTTCTTTTCTTTCCTTCTTTCTTCTTTCTTTTCTTTCTTTCTTTCTTTTCTTTCTTAGTTAACTTATTCTTTTGTCTTCCATTCTTTCTTTCTTTCTTTCTTTGTTACCCATTCTCTATCTCTTCATAGTATTTCTTTCTTTCTTTCTTTCTTCCATCTTTTCACTTTCTTTCTTTCTTCTTTCTTTTCCTTTCTTTCTAGCTAAACATTATCATTCAATAATATTTTCTTTCTCTTCCTTTCCTCTAGCTACACATTATACTTACTCTTGACTTCTCTCTGATATTCCTTACCTCTCTCTGTCTCTGTCTCTGTCTATCTATCTTCACGTCTTTGTTTCTCGTCTTTGTTTCTCCCCTTTCCTATTTTCCTTCTATCACTTCTTTCTTTCTTTCTTCCTTTCCTTTTTTCTTTCTTTCTTTCCCACTCGCTAAACATAACTCTTCAATCTTATTCCTCTCTCTCGCCTCTCTTTTTTCCTCGTATATTCGATCTCATATTTCTTTCTCTTATTTCTCCCCCCCTCTTTCTCTTCACGTTTTAGCATTGTTTTTAGTCTTTTTGTTATTTTCCCCCTCTCCTGTTTTCATTTTAAGACGTTCCTTTCTCATATCTTTCTAAGTTATCCTGTCTCCATATTTTTATATTCTTTATCTATTTTCCGGCTGCTCTTTCTTTCTTTCTTTCTTTCTTTCTTTCTTTTTTTCTCTTCTTTTCTTTCTTTCTCGCTAAACATTTCTATTCAATATTATTTCTTCTTCTTTGCCTCTTTCTTTCCTCTTATATTTCCTCTTATATTTTTTCTAATATTTCCCCCCCTCTCTTCACGTTTTAGCATCTATTTCTCAACTTCTCACTTTCTTTCTTTCTTTCTTTCTTTTTTCTTCTTTCTTTGTATTCAATCTTATTTCTTCTTCCTTGCCTCACTTTCTTTCCGCTAATATCTAATTTCTCATATTTCTCTCTCATATTTAATATCACAATATTCTGGTTTCTCTTCCTTCCCCCCCCCTCTCTCCCTCTCTCTCTCTCTCTCTCTATATATAATATATATATATATATATATATATATATATAATATATCTTTATTTTTTCTTTTACTTTAATATTCATTTTCTCATATTATCTCTCATATTTCATATATCTTTCTCCTTCTCTCTGTCTCCGTCTCTGTCTCTCACTCTTCTGTTCTTTCTCTCTCTTTTCTCCCTCTCTCTCTCTCTCTCTCTCTCTCTATATATATATATATATATATATATATACATCTTTTACTTTCTTTCATTTATTCATCCATTCTTTCCTTCTTTCTTTGTATTCAATCTTATTTCATTTTCTCATATTCTCTCTCGTATTTCATATCTCTCTCCCTCTCTGTCTCTCTCTCCCTCCCCCACTCTCTCTTCTGGTTTCTATCTCTCTCTTTCTCTCTCACTCTCACTCCCTCTCTTTATTATTTACTTTTATATTTACATTCTAATATTTCTCTCTCGTATATCGTATTTCTCTCTTCTCGTATCTCTCAGTCTCTTTATCGAGTGCCATCTTGTCTAAGAGAAGGCCCATTGAGATGCTTGTGAGTAGAGGAATGTTCTTCCTCTCAACCATGGAACACAGCCAAATTCCTTTAATCAACTGAAAGGAATCAGTTTGTCTCTAATCAGCCAGTCGCTTTTGGATGTCGATTATCCGGACGCATTCATTGCTTTCGCGTGTATCCAGTATTTCTACGCTCCGTTCTCTGTCTCCGGACCGATGGAAATCCAGATAGAGAGCTCTGTGGATGTTCTTCGGCACCAAAAATGACAAATAAATAAGAACTTTCTACGAATACATAGAAAATACTCGTAGAATACATGTACAACGAATAAAAAATACGAAATACAAAAGACGTTCACCAAAATATACGAGATCTTATAAAAAGTAGCAAAACCGAATCTTTAAAATATTCAACTTTCTTCAGAGATATACAACTGATACAGGATCCGGCAAAATCAAAATTGCCCTTCAGGCAGGTGCTAGTAGTAATAAAGTATACAAGGTGTGTCAAAAATACCAAGATTTTTTGTACTTTTTGACATTTTAATAGAACGTTAATTTTTATCAGAATACAAGGTGTATCAAAAGTACAACAGTTTAAATCTGATTTAACAAACTACACTACCTGCCAAATGTTTTTAAGAAAATTATTTTACGATGGAAACGGAGACATTACTATTAAGATTTTTGTGACCCTTTTAGGCCTCAAGTGAGAGTACTTTACAGCGGAGATTCCTTGTGTTAAGCAGAGCGCGATCTTTAGTCAAGAAACCTTTGGTTGTTCATTGGTGTCCCTTAGTGTTGGGTTAATCCTTTGGTTGTTCCTTGTATCCCTTAGTATTGGGTATGATCCTTTGGTTGTTCATTGGTGTCCCTTAGTGTTGGGTATGATCCTTTGGTTGTTCCTTGGTCTCCCTTAGTATTGGGTATGATTGGTGTATCCTTTGGTTGTTCCATGGTCTCCCTTAGTATTGGGTATAATCCTTTGGTTGTTCCTTGGTGTCCCTTAGTGTTGGGTATGATCCTTGTGTTGATCAAAGTCGTTGGTTGCAGGTACGTTCGTCAATATCGAATAACGTGCAAATGAACGGCTTTTTATATCGACGATTAGATAGTTAACTAACCACGTCTAGCTGTTGATTGGCTGAGTTTAATCCACGAGACCATGCCGATTCTATGAGTTTAAGTGGTGGTTCCCAGCACAACCTGTATACCACAATAACTCAACAAATTATCTACAAGTAATCTTGATCCATTTTACTAGACCAAGAGTTGTACTGACCAATTTTTTGACTCTTTTTCATGTTTACCTAAAAATGCCTTTACAAAAAGACTCTGTTCAGAGCTGACTTTACAATCTCGATGATAATAGATGGATTTTAGGAGATTTTCCAATGTTATACATTGTAAGTTAGAAATGTGGTAAAACTATAATCAGGATCACAATTAACTGAAATGACACATAATATATGGTGTAATGGCCAGCAATTTAGATTCACAGACCATTGTTAATGAGTTCGATTCTCATTATGCGCCCCATACTTCTGGCCAGGTGCCACATCTAAGTTAGGCTTAGTAAATAACTATATATATATATATATTATATATATATATATATATATATATATATATATATACACCACACACACACACACACACACACACACACACACACACAACATATAATATATATAAGTTAGGGTAGCGTGGAAATAGAGTCGCTGTTGACTCCATGTCCACGGTATCTTAAGTTGGATATAATTGCTCTATTCATGAAATTGATTACTGTTTACTGTATATGCTTAAATATAGCATCCATATTATACGCACACACACACACACACGCACACACACACAACACACACACACACACACACACACACATATATATATATATATATATATTTATATTTGCTATATTTATAAGTAAATAGTCATCAATATCATTGATAGAGTATCAGTATAAGTTCGGGAAGAGTTCGGGAAAACATGAAGTTAACGGTGCATGGCAACTGTCAGTTTCTCGCCAGTTTCAACATAGGTTGAGTAGTCCCAGCTACTACAGCTGCCACCCACCCGTCCTTCGGGACGGGGTCCAGTGAGATTCGGCCTTTGAACCGGTGGGATGCTAAATTAATAGCGTCGATCCCAGAGGGCCGTCCCTCCAGGCAATACCTGCCTCATTGCACTTAAAGGGGCAGGGCAAGTTTTATTGCCCAGCGCCTGAGGCGCCCCCCTTGAGGGGGAATGCCGAAGGGATCGATGCAATTTTTCTACCTACCACCCGAATTGTGGGTGGTCCCCACATAAAACGGCCTTGTGCCATATCGTGTGAAAGTGGGACACATGTAAATACCAGTAAAAAGGGCCACCCCATTGTGGTGTAATGGTTAGCAAGCTAGTCTCGCAAATCCACTACTACTGAATATTGAGTTCAGTTCTCACTGGATGCTCCATACTTGCGATCTTGAGTCTCATCCTACCCATAGAGGACGGGTTAGGTAAATACCTATATCACTGCAGTGGATAGAGTTGGCGTATTTTAGGCACCGCTGTAATTGATCTCCGAAACTAACCTCCTAATTAAGACGCCCAGACGAGGTCCCCTCGTTCGATTATGGTCGTCACGAACTCAAGCAGATGTACAAATGCAGCACAGATACAAATGTCCTTATATTCGTCTCTGCGTCAAGATTGTAATCGTTACCGCATCCAATCAAAACGCTTTACGCAGTGCAAAAGAGAATGGCGTCGCTATTGTATTAGGTTCACAAGCGCTGCTTAAGAATCCGAACACGGATTAGCGCCAATTCCTTAGATTCTCTGTTCGCTCGGTATCTGCTTTCAGACAGGATTCTATTGTTTGGACGGAAGCTACTAAAAGATGTTGCTTTTGAAGTTCTAACAATATAGGTTTGTTCTTCAAGATGACGGGTTTAAATCCAAAACCGGGCGTCTCACTCTTCATTTCTTTTTATTAAGCAACAATACTCAGTCACGCGTCGTCACAAATGACCGTCAGAGATTCCATTAAGCAGAGCAGACATTAAAAAAACAAAACAACAACTTACACTCACAATATAGCTGAGATCTGTCTAGAAAGTAACGAGACTATTTTTTTATTTTTCAGGTTGGCAAACCTGATTGAAAACTAACTGATCAAAGTTAACCTTGTTTTGTTGGTTGGATTTTACGGCATGTCAACCCTTCTCTGGTTATTTTATGTCGACGACATTTTTGTTTTATTCATTCTTGTTGGGTATTCAATTTTTTAAAAACTAATTTTTTAAACATATTAAAAAAATTATTTGTATCTGTTATGACCTATTAAAGGGTCAATAAATAGTAACTCAACACGGGTATAAAAATGTAGAGAACAGATTGTATTCAGCAATATATATCACATACAATGGACGGGTTTCCTTGTTCAGCATACACGAAGACTGTTTCTAGAACTCCTCGACTGAGTAGCTTTACTCTGCCACATATGTACCCTTTGGGTAAGTCCATGTTCGTGTCATAGGTGAGTCACCTACAACAGTATCACTAAGCCATAGATAAGAGAAAATATGTACTACCAATAAGAAAATGACTTAGATGTAATCGCAATGAAGGGGAACTTCACACTTTCCAGAGTTCAAGAGTTGGATTTTACGGCATGTCAACCCTCGGGTTATCTTATGTCAAATAGATTCTTTTAGTAATTCTTGCTGAGTATTCAAATTTAAAAAAAAAAAATTTTAAAACATATTTTAAACTCATTTAAAAAAATCTATTTAATATATAGATGAGAGCCTAACATCTACTATCACTCTGGGTCACAGTGGACATAGAATTAAAGGCAATGAATGGGTACTCCACACTCTCCAGTGCTTCAGAATTGGAACCTCACCACTAGATGCGGTTTAACCATACCCAGAAACCTTAGTCACCGCTTTCTAGCACACAGAAGAAGGGTTGACATAAGAGCAATTGCAGAATGCGTTCGGGTCAATCATATAAGTGCTTGGACTTGACGTGGCTGATTGATCAAGGGAGGCCTCTCCGATCGCCCGTCTAGCCCAAGTAAGAACCAAAGTAGAGTATTACATATTATGCATTGTCAAGCCACCATGATTCCATTCTTAAGCATCACGGGTCATCACTGAAGGCAACATCTGGTTACATTAGTGAGTAGTCTTACCCCTATGCAGAGGTGCAGTCGGCGTATGTTATAGCCCCAGCCGACTTGGAACTCGT
>CM042150.1:29660128-29722628 GCA_023376005.1 Doryteuthis pealeii | reverse complement strand
GGGTTAATTTCATTACTATAATTAAGAAATTCATAGAAAAAGTTAATGTGTAATTCTAAGTTATATTCTAAAGGAAAACAGTAGAAAAAAGTGACAATTTAGTATATTTAAAAGTTTAAAGAAAGGAGAAGTGCTGTCGTGCCAAAATGTTGGCCATACATAATTTTAAATGTACAGGGTTTACATTATCGCTAATTTAGTATGTATAGAAACAAATAAAAATTCTATGTCTAATATTCAGACAAATATTTATCCCCAGGGTATGACATTTTTATAACCGAAAAGAAAAAAGTTAAACATAGAATTTTGACACGGGAAAAATATGGAGGCGCCTGTAGGTTAATAGTTATCGTAATGGATACGGTGACACAAGTTCAATTCCTGGACGAGGTTGGTTGTATAAAAATATGATGTGGGGTTCTTATAATACATTAGAAGGTTCAGAGTAGCCTTCCAACGTAGGTGCATTAGATATATAAGATAATTTGGACAAAGGTGTAAAACATAACAATGCAGACTTTATTGTCTGAGCACATGAACGAAGAACAAATACATGAAACACAATAAGAGAATACACAAAAGATACAGAAACAAATAGGACTAAAGTCCTAAAGAACTAAGAAAGTGTTCATCAAGAATTCACTTACTGATAGTTGAGGGACAAAGCCCACCACTTAAGAGATAGAGACACTAAGCGTCTAACACATGTTTAGTGGTTGCTAGACCAAGGGAAAAGAGAGTTAGAATTCATAGGCGGCTGTTTGAATACTCGGCCACCTCTGGGCGAAACCCTCGCAGTAAGGGAAGATAACCCTTATGGATACATGTCCATCCCAGCAGGGGCGGAGAGTCGCTACAGTTGCATTTTACAAAGCACTAATATTGTTGTGAGGTTTTAAGGGGTCAAATAAGAACAAAACGACGGGTAACAAATGTAGAAAAATGTATTAACAGAAAGTAGACAAATACAATAGAGAGATGTGGAAATTACGTCAGACGAACAGAGTTATTGGCACTCGCATTGGCTTACTGCTAAGCCACAATTATCCCTGTTATTTATAGTAACCTGTCGGCGCATTCCATTAGTCTTATAGGGTGTATCATCTATAACAAATATGAAGGACATGGATCCAACTATTCTCGCTCCAGCTATGGGTAACTAGTAGGACACTCTGGACTCTTTAACCCTGGTTAAGCAACTAGGAGAAAGAAGACTTTCAAGTATTATAGTCGAATCCTAACAATTTATACATCATTATAAGATTTAAAGTATTATAATTTAATAATGATAATCATTTCTTTGGACATTTATAAACATTATTTAGCTGGAGATCTCTCAATCTCTCAATCTCAGACTCTATCTATCTATCTATCTATCTATCTCAGTCTGTTCAGAGCTCTCAGTCTCTTCACATCTATACTGGCCTGTTAACATATCTATCTATCTATCTATCTATTTGTATATATAAAGATAAACCTAATAAAGAGTCGGATCTTAGCCCTGAAGAGCACTTAGCGAAACTTTTAGTGGGTTTATCTGACTCATTAGGTTTATCTTTATTATTGGCTCTACTTAGGTATTGAGCAATTTTTACTAATTAGCTTTCGTTTCCTGGCGGTTTTGTATGAATATATATATCTTATATATATATATATATATATATATATATATATATATATATATATATATATATTGTTTTTCTTTTTGCCAAATATTGTACCAATAGATTATTTTTGGTTGGTATGATCATCTTGGTCTTTTCTTTTTTCCAAATTTGTTTTCCCCAGGTGATATTTGGTAGTATATTTTTATAATCAAACTATTTGCTGTTTTTTTCTCAGCGCGAGGATTTACCAACAAGTTTGGTATATATATATATATATATATATATATATATATATATATATATATATATATATATATATCAGAGTGTCTTCTATCTATCTATCTATCTATCTATGTTCAATTGTTCCTATCTATCTATTTATACTTGTTCTTATCTGTCCGTCAATATATCAATCTAAAACTTGTTCCTGTCTATCTCTCCATCTATCAGGCTCATACTACTTCTATGTATGTATGTATGTATGTATGTATCTATCTATCTATCTATCTATCTATTTGTTTTAGTCTGTTCATATCTATCTATTGTAGTATGTGCATATCTATCTATTAATCTATTTATTTTTTCTAGTATTTAAACGAGGCCAAATTTAAAGAGTGGTACTAGTTCGTTTGATTCGGGGAACCTAAAACATTTAGAGATCGTACGAGATCCCTAATGTACTGCAAATGAAGAAAACGTCTATTTTCTTTAGAGTGGGCGGCAAATCTCATCAAACAGATCGACAAAAATCCTTCTTGCATAATATTAGATAGGGACGCCATTGATGAAGTTAATAACAAAGATTTGCATCCATATTTTGAAGATGGACGATTCTGCTTGGAGGCATTGCTTCTGCTTCTTGGAGAATATAATTGGTCTAGCACCGTCCATTGAACTATGGAGTGGACAATTATAAGATTTTTTAGTAGAATCTCTCTCGAATGACAAACTCGCGAGCGATGACGTTGCATCTGCG
Organism: Doryteuthis pealeii; assembly: GCA_023376005.1. Classification (NCBI taxonomy): domain Eukaryota; kingdom Metazoa; phylum Mollusca; class Cephalopoda; order Myopsida; family Loliginidae; genus Doryteuthis; species Doryteuthis pealeii. The sequence goes on along the minus strand of CM042150.1, from coordinate 29,720,045 downwards.
TGAGTATTCCTTACCAGATATAAAATATATCCACCAAATTCTCCATGTGAATGCCCTCGTTTCTTAACCTTAATATTGGCGCGGCGGTAGTGATAGTGGTAGTGGTAGTGGGAGGCGATTGTGAGAGAAGAACACGCATGCGCACTGACATGCGTCGTGTCGAGATTGATAAAACAATCAGGTCGGCCATTGCTATGACTAAACTACACAGGCGGAAAACGAATTTACAAACACGTAGAATACAAATTTCAATTAACCCGGTATTACACGTATAGTGAGATAGAGTCGGTGTAGTGACATCACTTGAATGAATATATTCATAATGGAGATTCGCTTCCGGTTTTTGTCTGTAACAAAAATTACGTCACTGCTTACGTCACATTACCCAAAATCGTCATAACATAGAATAAAATTTATTCTACGATTTTTGGCATGTTCAAATTTTGAGTGTATTTATTCAATAAATACACTCAAAATTTGAACATGCAACATTGGACAGTCCTCATTGTTTTTTAAAACAAGTTTTAATAAATACATGACTGGTATTATACGTCTATATATAATTTGTTTTATTTTAATACATATTTAAAGTTTACATTGCAAATTGTTTTATTTTTTAATCCTTTAATGAATTTGATGATTTTACTTACTTAGGGTACAAACTCGCTGACATTGAAATTTTACTCCCAATCCTCAGGCAATATGTTTCAAAAATCTATTTTTACATCGCCCGGAGGGTGTTTTTTAAAATTTTGTACTAGTATCTATAATGTAGTCAAAATGAATGGTTGTATTCAAATGAAAAGCTATAGCCCCGTCGGCGGCTCCCAGTGTATGCATGTAGCATAGTTGTTATATAGCCCTCTGCTATCCTCTTCGGACGATGGAGATAATCACTTCGAATCTCACGTTCTGTTTTATTATTTGGACGACCCATCTCCACTCTATCGTTATAGGCACCTAGCTGAACAGATATGTGCTAGGGCTTGAGGAAATCAGCTTATTAATCGGTAGGTCTTCTCCGACCACCAATCAAGCCTAAGTAAGGGCCAAAGTGGGGCGTTAAGCTGTTAAATTTTAAGACGAGAAAGTATGTTTTTCTGTTAATGAAATTTAATCTTTTACTAAGAAAATAGAGATAAATCACAGCGTGGCCAAAAAATGTTTTCAGTAATATATATATATATATATATATATATATATGATGTTAATACTCCTGTTAATTAATTGTACAAACGTAATCATCTTGTCATACCCACTGGTTAATATATATATATATATATATATATATATATATATATATATATATGTATATATATATATAATATACACACATATATATGAGAAGAAAATATTTTTAAAAAATATAACACACACGAGTATTAAATTCATATATATATATATATAATATATATATGTGTGTGTGTGTGTGTGTGTGTGTGTGTGTGTATTTAGGTAGCATTTTTTCTTGTAGGTATATATTATTAAATAATGCAGCCATTTTCTGTCTGCAAGTTTTGTTTTTTGTATTTTTTCGTTTCCGCCAGATATTACATAAATAATCCGCCAATATGAAAAAAACAAAGACAAGTCTTGCAGACAGAAAATGGCTGCATTATTTAACAAATATATATATATTATATATATATATATATATATATATATATATATATTATGAATTTAATACTCATGTTAATTAATTATACGACCATAATCATCTTGTCACACCCTCTGGTTAAAAATTAGACCGTCTAAATTGTCCAAGATGAAATGCAAATATATAAATCCTGATTATCTGGTGTTGACTATCTGCTGAATTCATATTTTTTATGATTGTCGTCACCTCAGCTAAATAAGGGGTCGTTCCGTCATAAAGAAAAGGAAGAAAATGGACATGCAACACATAAAAATTATAATAACAAAAAATGAAAGAAAGATAGAAAGAAAGAAAGAAAGAAAGTAGGGGAAATATAGAGAGCGAGCGGGTGGACACGCGGAAGCGATAAGGCTAATATGTTTCAATCGAACATAATGAAAGATGAAAATAAGAAAAAAAAGAAAAAAGAGTGTATGTGTGTGTGTGTGTGTGTTGTGAGAGAGAGAGAGAGAGAGAGAGAGAGAGAGAGAGAGAGAGAGAGAGAGAGAGAGAGAGAAGATAGAAATGAGTATCTATTCTTTTAAAATGCCTAGAGTTATTCCAAGCAGAATTTTGAGAGAGAGAATTAAATCAAGATAATCATGCTTTTTAAATATCGATATAATCGCAATAGCTCTTAAGTAAACATCAAACGTTGTAATAATTAATCATACTGTGGAATATCCACAGATTCTGCTAGTATATATATATATATATATATATATATATATATATATATATATATATATTATTAGTTTACAATCATCGGTTATATTTGTAGACCTTAAAGCAAGAAGAAACTTGTTTCGTGGGGGAACACGCAAACTTTCCTGTGAAGTCAGATGCATTAGTTCACATGCGAACGTATCCGCTTCCGGTGTTATTAAGTGCAAATTACTAGCGACAAAGTTCGAGATACTGATACATACTTAATGATATCAGAAATACGTAAGATATATCCTGCAGCCTACTGTAATAAGACAAATTCATTCATTAGTATATATATATATATATATATATATATATATATATATATAATATAATATAATATAATATAATGAAATAAATATATAAAGGTTTTATATATCTATTTATTTGGCAAAGGAACATTCACGACCATATTGGTTTCATGCGAGGCAATCGTCAGGTGAAGATGTTACAAATGTATATAATATATATATATATATATATATATAATATATATATATATATATAACATTTGTAACATCTTCATATATATATATATAATGAATAGAGAATAAATGAGAAAAGTATTGGCATAAAAAGGTGCTCAATGCTAATAAAGCAGAGCAGTTTTACAATCAATAGTAAGGATATTATGGATATTATGAACTCATAACTATAAGTTTCATGCTTAAGCAATCTTCAGATGTCAATAATAATGATATTATGAAGATTGCGTAAGCATGAAACTTATAGTTATGAGTTCATAATAAACATAATATCATTATTATCCATAATATCATTATTATTGATTATATATATGGGCCGGGTTAGCTCAGTCGGTAGAGCGTTGGGCTAGAAACCACAAGGTTCCTAGTTCGATACCGGTCCTCGCCAACTCAGCGTATGAGTAGCACAGGAATCTGTGCGGTAACGTAAGGAGCTGACGGTAGGTGTGGCGCTCTACCGCAGACGCTAAAAATAATCTCCTTGGTCTAGCGCAAGTGAAAAGGGGAATAGACTCCCTCGCTGATTGGCTGATACTGACTTTAGGCCACACCGACGAATTTACTTTACTTATATATATATATATATACATATCTTATTATAATGGAGATTGTGTGTTTGTCTTTCTGTAACCGAAACTATATTACTACGCATTTCACAGTTCCCTTAGTTATTTACATCATATTCTCCATGATTTTATTTTTATTTAAACCTCAATGAATAATAAAATTGTTTTACATTATCAAGACTGTTGACCATATCTACATACTAATAATACGCAATTATATTTATATATACAACAAAATAGTGGTTTACAGTGTGAATGGGAAGGCTAATTTGCATATTGATCTTAAAAAATTGATTTTAATAAATATATGCTAAGTATTATTGATTTCTAATTGTTTGGTTTTATCTTATTGAATATGAGCAAAAATCTCTGGGATAAATCTTAAAAGAAATTCATTAAGAAGAAATAACTGTAATATTATCCTTTACTTCCTATTTTAAGTAAAGAGTTAAATTAGGAAAATTTACCAATGAAAGACGGGAGTAATGGAAAGTGATGGAAGAGTTAGTTTCAAAGCTGTTCTATTTTTCGATAATATCCCCTCTGTTCCAAATCTTTTTATCTGCATTCTTATTTAGTGTTATTAGCCTTTCTAATTTAACATGATATTTTATTATATTAACACTTAAAAACTTACACCCGTAGGGTGCATAAATTTGTTTGTATATATATATATATATATATATATATATATATATTAGCACAGAGTATAGTTAACACAATCTAACTTGAGTTATTGGTATGCCAATATATGTAGTATTATTAGGAAATTCCTTAATATCTGTGATAGAGCAATTACATAATTACCTATACATATATAAAGGTCGATTGGTATGTATGTATGTATGTATGTCCGGAAGAAACTACGAAAATAAATTAACGACTAAGTAAATGCATATACACATTTACTATCACCAGAGCTTGCTTTATGTGCAAAAATAATGAAGTTTCTATTAATACCCAAGAAGATATTTAAAAGAAATAGTATTTAAGGGAATTGAATCCGACAATATGAGGAAAAATGAGTACGTTTCTTTTCTTTACTCATTTTTCCTCATATATATATATATATATATATAATATATATATATATATATACACTTTTTGAAATATTTAGAACTAAATGCTGATTTTTTATCATTATTCTCTAATTACTAACATTTTAATCATAGCAGGTTCTGAAAGTAAATTTTGAAACTTTTTACTGCATATGTGATTTTTCTGCCATCACAGAATGTAAATGCAATAATTTTATTAAGAAATAAACAGAATTATTTATGCACACACACACATACACACACACACATAGCTGTATAAAAATATTAAACAAATTATCTTAAATGTAAATGAATAAACAACTAAGATATAACTAGCAACTGTACAATAAAAAGAAACATGTCTATTACAGGGGAATTATATGGGGGGAAAAAGAAGACATATACCAAGCAAAGATGAAAAGAAATTAGTATTTAAATAATAAGAGAAGGGAAGGTCATTGTTTGTGTTCGTGTTTAAAACATAAATCAAATATGTAACACCAAAACAATCAATGGATCTGCGAGACTAACCAGGCTTCGGCGAAGGGAATAAGATTTTTGGATGTTTGTTTTTTACTCAACGTCCCCGTACCTAATATGGTAAAGGCGTATCAGTATCATTGACAGGTTAATTTCGCAGGGATTGTCCGGTGCGTATCGTGACCGAAGCTGTATAGTCTCTGATTATGCCTGCTGAAGTTCCGGTTTCGATTTCTGTCGGAGGGAAATCGTTAGTATACATCGCTGATGAGACTTAATAAAGTTGAAACAGTCTGTACGATGTTCTACACACCGAACAATTCTTTGCCAAGATTCACTTGTCATGAATATTTTCTATAATTATCGAATTTTATGCGATATACGCATTGTAATTGCCTTCAAGTAAAACATAAATAATAATATATACTTTATCAACAATGCTTCTAAAAAACAAACATCCACAAATAAGTATATATTAAGTTTTGTATGTATATTTAATTACATTGATGCTTAGCCAATCTAAAATTCTTTAGAACAAAAAATAAATAACAAACACACACAAATGACATATCAAATTAACTACACCAGATGAACACTAATATAAACAACCATAAAAGTTTGGAGACTCTAAATTTATGAGTTTATTACCCAGCCACCCAGGAACAAAGACAACTGCTAAAACACAGATGTTAAAAATGAAATTGCTCTATACTCCACTCCCATCGAACGGGAAGGGAGGAGTTAGATACTTGTTGTATATATATACATGCATATACAAATTCATATTCATATGATTAATCAATGCCTGAAAAACATATCAGAAGATCTGAAAACACGTGTCGCAAATGTAAGATAAAAATACAATTTTTTTTTTCTAAAAGCATAATCCAATTTACGGACCTTCTTTTATTTATAGAATATTTAATTTCTCCTGTTTGACACATAACAACAATTATAATATATATATATATATATTATATATATATATATATATATATATATATATATATATAGAGAGAGAGAGAGAGAGAGAGAGAGAGAGAGGAGAGAGAGGGTGAGAGTGTGTATGTGTGTATGTGTGTGTGTGAGTGTGTGTATGTGTTTGTCCTATAGCTACTTAAACGTTTCTATTGCTTATAGTCGTGAAGAGATCTATTCGAAACCGTGGTAGACTCATATTCTTTCCATAAATTGTCAACAAAATATATATATATATATATATATATATATATATATATATATAATATATATATGTGTGTGTGTGTGAGAGAGGTTTTTTTGGGGGGGGGGTTGTGAAGTAAATTTTTCAGTTATGCAATTCAAATTATCTTGATCTACCATCTGATGAGACGAAATTTTTGGGGAGCTATATTAAATCAACATAGATTTACAAAGGCCCCAATTTTGGTCGAAATAAATTTATTAGAGAATTAGGGTGTTGAGTTTTTCCTTCCTTTCTAAGATATATATATATATATATATATATATATATATATATGTGTGTGTGTGTGTGTGTGTACCCTAAAAATAAGTTTAGATTTCGTACAAGGACAAAATGTGGGACTCTAACGTGACGTTCGAACTCACTTCTTATTAGTAATTGATCTGCACGTTAACTGTTACATCACACAGAGAACCCTCCAAACCTAAGCTTAGATTTCGTGCAAAGCCAAAAACCTGGGGCACTTGGTGAGGATAGTACTCAGTATTGGTATTTATTAATAACTGATCTGCAAGGTTAGCTCACTAACCACGTGGAGGTGCCTGTAATTCATTGCTCGTAAATCAAAGTATTAAGCATATGTTGTATATTTTCCCTTGCCTATCACAAAATACAAGTGACCCTGGATGCCGTTCCCAACTTAAAAATAGTGTCGACTTGTTATTAGATTATGCGAAGATGAAGAGTCCTCGCTTTAATATAATCAGCCTCAATATTTGGCAAGGATATTTGGTCCGTGACTTTCTATTGGCTGCGAAGTTTTGCAGCGCCATCTGTATGTGATATGACGATCTATTTTGTTTCTCTCTTCAGAGATTATTTGTCTGCACAAGAAGACTAAGTCTCGTTCTGGTTACTTAGCAGAAATGGCGGATAAAAGTTAATGAGCGTCTGACTTATTTTGTCGACATCTTCGGAGCAATGAATGAACGATGACCAAGAAGCAAGATGATCATGAACACTGACACATCAATACCTACATGGCAAAACTAACAGAAATTATGGACAAACTGAGGAAGGAATGGTAATGTATCAGCAGAATCTATAATTATAGTTCTTGATGCATATTAGTTTTATTCTAACCTTTTAAAATCCAACACACACACGGGATATACGTTGATATGAGCAAGGCAAATAAGAAATAAAAAATAAATAAATAAATAAAATAAAATAAAATAAAATAAATATAATATTAAAAAGCAAAACAAAATAGAATCTAGCAGGCTCTATAATTACAATTTTTAATAAAAATTAATTTCATTCTAAGCTCCTAAATCAAACACACACATACACACATATTAACGTATATGAACAAGGCACGCACGCAAACAGAACACACACATCCTACACATACACACACACACACGGTGTTGGGACTGAACAAATACACCGCACACACACAACAGGGCAACAGGTGATTTTGATAGACAGTAAATTTACACACCCGCACCCATAAACAATCAAACGGTATCTGGAATGTTAATCTCAGACACATATTAATAAAAAAGAGATCAGATGGTCCTGTTAATAAACAAAAAAACATGCTTAGAGGGCAAGCCAAATCTGGAATAATAATTAACAAAAAAGGGGAAAAAAAGCAAATGAACAGAAACATAAACGCGCACACACACACTTACACACACACAAACATACACATAAACAAGCACCCCGCCCCACAGAATTTGGAAGACATGAGACAGAACAAATGAACGGCCACTAGCAACAACTTAAGTTCTGTTAATCTCCTGTAGATGAGATTTTTATCCCGAAATATTGCGAATAAATCACAGGTTAATAAACAACACCATAGTTACCTTCTTTTTTCTTTACACTTGCATTGTGATAGCCTTCAAAACCAACCAGCAAACCAATATAAACACAATGCTTCAGGCAAAAAAACCTTTTATATATATATATATATATATATATATATATATGAGAAGTAAACAAACAAACAATGTGTTTGATATGGCTTAGCCGACAATTTTGGGGAGAATATGTGCTTAATTGAAGTCGTACCTAATTTTGAATATTAATTAATTAATTGATAATTAATGAATTAGGCGGGCATACCTATTCAAATGGAAGGCTAAACAAATCGAGAAAAATCAATCTCTGTGTGTACATTTCAGCCTATTAGGCCTCATCAGCAGAGCTATAAACAAAGTAGTCTTCTGTCTATAGCTCTGCTGATGAGGCCTAATAGGCTGAAATGTACACACAGAGATTGATTTTTCTGGTTTAAAAACAAGCTCTGATGATGATTTTTATAAATCGAAATATTGTTCAATATTAGCTATGAATATGATATAAAATATTTTCATTTTAACAGTATTGTGAGTTTTCATATCCTTATATATATATATATATATATATATATATATATATATATATGAGATTTATCCAAAACTTGGTAGTAAGGGATGATTCTATATGTGATTTCTAAGATACACTGTTTCAATATTGTATGATCCAGTATGTATAAATACAGCGAATCTTTAAATCACTGAAGAGAGCTCAATGTATAATAAGCTTTTTAGATTATATACAGAGCAATATTTATCATATAAAGGAAGGAAGAAATTTTGGTCGAAATAAATTTATTATGGAATTACGGTGTTGAGTTCTTCCTTCCTTTATATGATATATATATATATATATATATATATATATATATCTATATATAATGGAGATAGACTGCATTTTTGTCTGAAGCCGAAACTATATTACTACTCAAGTCACAATTCCTTTAATTATTTACGTCAAAATTCTCCATGATTTCATTCTTTTAAACCTTCAGTTATTAATAAAAATTGTTTTACATTATTAATACTGTTGATCATATCTACGTACTAATAACATGCAATTGTATTTATATATACAACAAAATAGCGATTTACAGTTTGAACGAGAAGGCTAATTTGCATATTGATATTTAAAATTTTATTTTAATAAATATGTGCTTGGTATTATTGATTTCTAATTGTTTGGTTTTATCTTAAGAAATATAAACAAAAATCTCGTAGATAAATCTTAAAAGAAATTTATTTACAAGAAGAAATAACTGTAATATTATCCTTTACTTCCTATTTTAACTAAATAGTTAAATTAGGAAAATTTACCAATGAAAGAGGGGAGTAATGGAAAATGATGGAAGGGTTAGTTTCAAAGTTGTTCTATTTTTCGATTATACCCCCTCTGTTGCAGATCTTTTTATCTGCATTCTTAGTCAGTTTCATTAGCCTTTCTAATTTAATATGATATTTTATTATATTAAAACTTAAATACTTGCACCCGGAGGGTGCATATATTTGCTAGTATATATGAAAAAACAAAGGATGTTTACAAATGCATGGGCTCATCAGGAGAGAGTGTGCAAAACGTTTCGGGGCACACTCTCTCCTGATGAGCCCATGCATTTATAAACATCCTTTGTTTTTTTTCAATATATCATATTCACACTGTCGGATTAATTTCCATTTTATTTCACACACACACACACACACACACACACACACACACACATATATATATATATATATATATATATATATATATATAGATAGATAGATAGATAGATAGATAGATAGATCATGTACTTAATACATATGAATAAACTGAGTTAGATAGATAAATCAATAGATAGATAGTGTTTCTAATCATGTTTCAGTCGAAGTTTGGTACTTATTGCTTTAAAATTTATGTCCACTTAGCACTTTTTGAACCATTCTTTAGGAAATTCAAAAGTCTATCCCGACGCATAGTTAAGTATATTCCTTCTACGATCAAGCTATATTTGTTGAATGTTCTCCGAGGCTAAATTGCAAGCATTCGTGCTACAGAAGTCTTTCCAGAGCATAGATAGATAGATAGATAGATAGATAGATAGATGTGAAAAGACATGAAGAGTTTAATATAGATAGATAGATAGACAGATAGGAAGGAAAGAAATTCAACACTAAAAGAAGCTGATGATGCCACCGTCCTGTTTCTGACGTCTTCATTGACATGTGCCATAATTTGATCTACGTTGCAGAATTTCTGTTTTGGCAATTCAAAGAGCGGAAACAGAAATATGGAAATTCTACTGCCAGGAATTACCGGAATGGAAAACCTGATTTGTGTAGGAATAATTTTTGAAACCAAAAAAAAAAAAAAAAAAAAAAAGAAAAAAAAGATTCTTGTTCATAATCTTACAGAATTATTTCTCGGAGGGAATATTCAGGTATTAGTTATTGAAGAATTCAGAATATTTGCTTTAGACGACCTCAACGGTGCATTCACTTTATACATATTTTACCTTAAGCCTTCAACTAACCACGGGTCTACAAGTAAATAGATTCAAGAAAAAATATAAAAAATGAAAAAAATATTTAATCAAATACAATTTACTTTACAACCGCCTACGGACGCACATACGTATTTATCAAGAAAACAGTCGACAAATAGTAATTCATTGAAATATACTAGAAGTACTTAACCATATTGGCTGGTTGGTGTTAAATGGAATATCAACCCTTGTGGGTTATTTGGAGTCAATATTTATGGATTTGAGCTCTCTAGTGATCGTAAAATATATACCTATGTATGTATCCATCAGTTAAAACTACAGCAAAGGGGTTAAGGAATCGGACAGATGAAAAGTCAGTTTCGCTCCCGGCTAGAAGTAGTTGCTAAGTTTAACCACACTGAAGTGACATAAAACGTCAAAACACTGTATTTGTGGATGACTATATATATATATATATATATATATATATATATATATATTGTAGAAAGGTATGAATCCTATATATATATATATTGGGAAAGGTATGAATCCTACTCTCCCTCCAGCTATGGGTAAATATTAGGGCAGACTGGGCTCTTTAACCTTGGTTAGGTAACCAGTCTAGGAGAAGGAAAACTCTGAATTGAAACCTGTAAAACTCCACCTAAGAAATTGACCTTGTGTCACATCCTGCTCGTGTGGAGTGGTTTGGTAAAATATATATATTGTAGGCAGGTGTTATTAAACAACACGGCTGGTTGTTCTTTTATATACTGATGTGATGACGACTGAGGAAACAGTCGAAAGCGCTTGGGCTGATAGAATGGGAAGAATCCTATTTCAACTGGATTCTAACATTAGAAAGATTGCCAGAAGACTGGAAAGGATACAAATCAAGATCATGAAAAAGAGATGTTCCGTATTGTTTAACACCTGCCTACAAAAGAACTTGCTGCCAAAATATACAGCATTTAAACTACATATATATATATATATATATATATATATATATATATATATATATGAGTGTGTGTATGTGTGTGTGTGTGTGTGTGTGTGTGTTCATAACATAAACAGTTAAAAATTTTTCCATATCATTTTCAAACCAGGAAACGCTTTTCAGTTTTTAAAAAGGATTCCATCTTACGACGCCATTAATTTCGGATATTTCTCTTTCATTACCCGTTTTTCTTTTAAAAAATCAAAACATTCTGCCCTGAAGAAGACCAACATTTTACACATGTTTTTCTATGATTATTTTATTTCATATTTAAAGAAATTTCAAATAGAATACTATTTTTATAAACAAATTCCCGCTGAAACACGTGTCAGCCTATTAATAAATTTCATCCATACCAATATTATATATTCTTCCATATATCTTTTCAATGTATCAGACGGATTCATTTTCATTTTCCTTGCTGTATGTGTGACGATGGCCTAGAGGTTAGGAACTCTGATTGATGATAATTTGGTCGAGTTTCGATCGCGGATGGATGTAGCCTACTATGTCTAGCCACACTGAGGGGACGTGATACATCGAAACATGGTGTCTGTGAGTGACTATATATATATATATATATATATATATATTATAAAAAAGGAAGGTCCGCAAAATATATTTTGTTCTCAGAAAAAATTAAAAAAAAAAAAATTCTTTTTGTTTTACATGTGCAACACGTGTTTCAGATCTTCTGGTATCTTCTTCAGGCTTTGATTTGATAATATTATCAATCAAAGCCTGAAGAAGATACCAGAAGATCTGAAACACGTGTTGCACATGTAAAAAAAAAAGAATTTAAAAAAAAAAAATTTTTTTTTCTGAGAACAAAATATATTTTGCGGACCTTCCTTTTTTATAAAATATTGAATTTTCTCCCGTTGGAACCAGAACAACACATATATATATATATATATATATATATATATATATATATATATATATATAAATTCATCTATTTTCGGAATACTTCATTATTCTATTTTTACACACGCACCCACGTATATATATATATATATATATATATATATATATATGTGTGTGTGTGTGTGTGTGTGTGTGTGTCTGTGTCTAAAAATAGAAAAACAAGTATACCGAAAATAGATGAATTTATTTTTGATGGCGTTCAAACATTTCGATTTATATTAAACCTTCGCCAGGACAATGCAAAATGAACGGAACAATTATTTTCGGAACAATGATGGGTGTTTTTAAAGTGATGGGAGTTGGGAAATCTATTTAGAGAAAAGGTTCATAAGCGTAGTTTGTCAAATGTTCATTTTGAAAGTCAAGACGTGATTGGTACACGCGAAGATGAAAGTCAAGACGTGATTGTTCAGACAATGATTTTTTTTCCATTCTTTTGCCATGACATGGTGAAGGTTTAATATAAACCGAAACGTTTAAACGTCGACTTCACCATAAAAATAAATTAATCTTCTTTCTGAATACTTTGTTTCTCTATTTTCTACATATTGTCGGATTTATTTCCATATTTTACTCTCTCTCTCTCTCTCACGCACACAGACACAGACACACACACACACACACACACACACACACACACACACATATATATATATATATATATAAATTTCCATTACGACACAGTAGTTTTACAGTAGTCGTAATTTACAGGGATCAATGTGCCCTCTTATTGAGTCACAGAGCAAAAATATATCAGGAAAAAATACCGAAGAAGCTTTAGAATGAAAGCATAATAGACTATTTCAAGAGACTTTCAGTGATTGTTACCCTCCGGCCACCAGTTTATTATGTTATCAATCTAAATCTTCGTTTTTTCCTAATATATATGTATATATATATATATATATATATATATATATATATATATATATATAGTCAATTTCCTACCTCAATGACCATTACACACGCGCCACTAATATAAAGATGCTAAAGATTTCACTTCTGCGTCACTGGAATAATGTTTGCCTCTCAAACACTCTTTCATGGGGCCGAAGTGATGAAAGTCTGAGGCAAACATTATTCCAGTGACGAGGAAGTGGAATCTGTAGTGAAGAAGTGGCTCAAAGTACAATCAACATAATTTTACGGAGCAGGGATACATGCTCTCATTCGAATGTAAAACCTTGCTATTGAGAGAAACGGTGACTATGTGGAGAATTAGGGATGTGATCCACAGAGGACCAGCTTTATTTTAATGTATGATATATTTTCCTGAATTGGTAATTATACCTGTCCCAAACGAAATGGCATTACTTTTTGACTCACCTCTGCGGAGAAGTAGATATGCGATCCACAAAGGACCAGCTTCATTTTGATGTATGATATATTTTCCTGTATTGGTAATTATACCTGTCCTAGATAAAATGGCATTACATTTTGACTCACCTCTGTGGAGGAGTAGATATGTGATCCACAGAGGACCAGCTTCATTTTGATGTATGATATATTTTCCTGTGTTGGTAATTATACCTGTCCTAAACAAAATGGTATTACTTTCTGACTCATATTCGTAACAGTTCTTGAAAGTTTGTTTGAAATTGGGTCCAAAATATGAGAGCGTTTAGTGTACGCACGGACAGACACTTGATGAATTATATTAAGATTAAACTGACAATGCAGGCAAGTGTTAAATTACCGAGGCTTGATATTATGCATTATCAAGTAATTTCATGGAGTCATTTAATTGCCTCTTAGGGAAAGGAGTTAGCGATTAACTGAGAAAGTCAATTTAGTTCCACCAGCACAGATGAAGACAACACATGTTAATGCTGATACTGTTGTATAACTATTAACCTTAGGGAATGTTTAAAAGGATCACAATAAAGATATCATCATTATCGGGAAAAAATGATGGAACTAGCACAGAGGATACTTTTGATATTTGGGACTGTTGTCCTCATCTTTATTGTGGCATGTATAAACGAAATGTTCAGGGCACTTTTCAAAGTGTGTTTTAGACTAATTTAATAAACAATACCCGGAACATTTTATTTATATTCAAGGTGTGTCAAAAAGTATCGAGATTATTTTGTACTTTTTGACACACCTTGTATTCTGAAAAAAGTTCAATTCATTCATTCTTCATTTCTATCTCGGTAAATACACCTTTAAACGTGGTAGTTTTTGACACACCTTGTATTCTTAAAGAAAAATGATTGGAACGTTATTTTTTCAGAATACAAGGTGCGTCAAAAAGTACAAAAATTCTCGATACTTTTTTGACACACCTTGTATACCAAAATAAAGGTGAGGACACCAGTCCGTTCGACATGGGTAGGATGTGACACAAGGTCGCGGGTATGGGACATCCAACGGAGATCGAACACACTATTCAGTAGTAATGGATCTGTGAGATGAGCTTGCTAGCAATAGTACCACGGTGGGACGTGCATAATAATAATAATAATAATAATAATAATAATAATAATAATAATAATAATAATAAGGTGCATGCGCATGTTTGATCGGCATCAGCGTGTGTATTAATTTGAATACGCGATTATATACCGTAACTCAAGCTTATTGCCGTCTACATTAAAACTCACTATTATAATGCAAATTCTCTTATGACAAACTCGCAACTCTTTTTCTCATATCAATACTAGAAGGCGGTAACTTAGGATCAACCATCAGTTTATCAATACACACAAAATTAATGCAAATTACTTCTACCAATTAATGTATATTTAAAATTTCTACCAATTAATGTATATCAACCAGATATACATTAATTTAATGAAATGATCTAAAATGTCTACCAATTAATGTATATTTAAAATTTCTACCAATTAATGTATATCAACCAGATATACATTAATTTAATGAAATGATCTAAAATGTCTACCAATTAATGTATATTAAAATTTCTACCAATTAATGTATATCAACCAGATATACATTAATTTAATGAAATGATCTAAAATGTCTACCAATTAATGTATATTTAAAATTTCTACCAATTAATGTATATCAACCAGATATACATTAATTTAATGAAATGATCTAAAATGTCTACCAATTAATTATAAAATTTCTACCAATTAATGTATATCAACCAGATATACATTAATTTAATGAAATGATCTAAAATGTCTACCAATTAATGTATATTTAAAATTTCTACCAATTAATGTATATCAACCAGATATACATTAATTTAATGAAATGATCTAAAATGTCTACCAATTAATGTATATTTAAAATTTCTACCAATTAATGTATATCAACCAGATATACATTAATTTAATGAAATTATCTAAAATGTCTACAATTAATGTATATTTAAAATTTCTACCAATTAATGTATATCAACCAGATATACATTAATTTAATGAAATGATCTAAAATGTCTACCAATTAATGTATATTTAAAATTTCTACCAATTAATGTATATCAACCAGATATACATTAATTTAATGAAATGATCTAAAATGTCTACCAATTAATGTATATTTAAAATTTCTACCAATTAATGTATATCAACCAGATATACATTAATTTAATGAAATGATCTAAAATGTCTACCAATTAATGTATATTTAAAAATTCTACCAATTAATGTATATCCAGATATACATTAATTTATGAAATGATCTAAAATTTCTACCAATTAATGTATATTTAAAATTTCTACCAATTAATGTATATCAACCAGATATACATTAATTTAATCAAATGATCTAAAATAAAAATCATTTATACCAATTTAGTGTCTTTTTTTGTTTTTTTACGGCATATCAACCTCAGTGGGTCATTTAATTCCGATAAAGCTTTGAAATAAATTAATTCTTAACGGATACTCAATGTTTTTTTTATGAACACGTTTTTCTATTTTACCCATAGATGGGACCCTAACAGGTACTACCACTCCGGGTAAGACTGGACCAGGGAGCAATGATGATGAAGGGGTGCTCCACATTTCCTAGACCGCCAGAACTGGATCCTCACCATCAGATAGAGTTTAACGTCATTCCCAGGACACGAAGACCCTCAGCCACCGCCTTCTACCACCCATATGATAAAAGAAGGGGGCTTGCCATCAGGGAAATAGAGTTGGGTCAATCATATAGGTGCTAGGGCTAGACGTGACTTGTCGATTGAGCGGAGGGGGCCTTTCCGACTGACCGTCTAGCCTAAGTAAGGGTCTAAGTGGAGTGTTGCATGTCATGGACTGCTCAGCCACCTGGGTTGTTCCATCCTTAAGCCTCACGGGTCGCCACCCATGACTAACAGGTGTCCCCATTGGGAAGTATTACCCCTCTGCAGAGGTGCAGTCGGTGTATTCTAACGCCCCAGCCAACAGGGCGGGCTAATTGTCGAACTCTGGTCAGCATGAAGTACCTCTTCATTTCCATCACTTTCAGGTCCACTCTAATCCGGAGTGGTAATATATGTTACGATCCTATTTTGGGGTCAAATAGATCTATTTTGTAAATTAATGAAGAAGGAAAACTGAATTCAAAACTGTTAACCTCTGATTGAAAATAGCCTTGTGTCGCATCCTGCTCGTGGCGGAGGGATTGGATAAATACAAATACAAATGGGTTATTTGCCTCTCATCCCACTTATGTGGGCCCATCCACAAGCTGGTTGGTGCAAAACATGCGTTGATCCCGTCGGCATTCCCCCTCAAGGAGGGTGCTTCCGGCACTGGGCAATAAACCCCGTCCTACCCCTTTAAATCAAGAGGGCAGGTTTTGCCTGGGGGGATAGCCCTCTGGGATCAACGCTGTTAAATTACATTAACAAACACAGGCCCCCGAAAGGTCCATGTTATTAATACAAATACAAATGTATGAAATGGTATTTTACATAACTAAACGAGACCCATTTAGTTTACCTAAACTGAATCATTATTCTTTTCCTTTAACCGTATATAGTAGGCACAATATTCCAGCCATAAATCGAAATTTTATAATGTCTTTTTTTCCTTTCTGCTTATTTTCACTGGAAAATCGTGTTTACATTTGAAGTACGGGCAACGGTCTCCAAGGGGAGCTCTAGGCCAGCAAGCACTCCTTGACTTAACGCCCAGTTTCCAGCATGTTAGTAAGCACTTTTTACCACAAAAAAATTAAACAAGATAATCTTCTCCCTAAATACACACCTATTAGACGATAGATGTAATCCCAATGATCATCCGCCCTGTCGGCTGGGGCGTTAGAATGCACCGACTGCACCTCTGCATTGGGAAAGACTCCCCCAATGGGCCACCTGTTGGCCGTGGGTGGCGACCCGTGATGCTTAAGGATAGAGCCCAGGTGGATGAGCAGTTCATGACATGCAATACTCCACTTTGGCCCTATCTTGGGCTAGACGGGCGGTCGGAGAGGCCCCCTCCGATCAGTCGGCTGGTCATGTCAAACCCTAGCACCTATATGATTTTCCCAACCCTATTGCCCTTATGGCAAGCCCCAACCCCTTTTTATCATATCGGTGATAGAAGGCGGTGGCTGCGGGTCTACATGTCCTGGGAATGACGTTAAACTCTATCTGATGGTGAAGTTCCAGTCTTGGAGGTTTGGGGAATGTGGAGCACCCCTTCATCACCATTGCTCCCTGGTCCACTCTGACCCGGAGTGGTAGTACCTGTTAGGGTCCCATCTATGGGTTAAATAGAAAAAATTATTTATAAAAAATTGTATTATCCATTAAGAATTGATTTATTTCAAAACTTTATCGGCATTAAATGACCCACTGAGGTTGATATGCCGTAAAACAAAACAAAACAAACAAACAAACCAATGATCATAACAAATATTATATCAGAGTTGTCCATCCGTACAGTAGATATTACCGAGTCTTTCTTTCGGCTGATACTTTAATCATGCTTCCCATTCTGGACTTCTATCGATCAGTTTTGCGTTGGCTTTATGACAATTAATGAGGAATAACTCGATTCGTTTTGCTATTATTAACAAGGGGAAAAAGAATCGATGTTGAATAAACATGAACTGGTGACATTATAATTTTATGCGAATCAGAGTTTCTCATCTCCGCTTAGAGCAAATATTGTTAGAGAGTTTTATGGGGAATACACACGGCAAACCACGGACAAGTACGGAAGACAGTAAAGGTAAAAATAAATGTTTCTTTTGGATAACATTTAATACTCTGTTGCATTATTGTGGGGTTTGTTGAAAAAAGTTGGCGGAGTCAAATACAATAGATGATAAGAGGAAACATAAGACATGTGGCCACAGATAAAATACCACTCATTTTATAATTAGTGCGTTGTGATTATATTCCTTAATTACCATGGTTCTCCTACTATGTCACTTATAAAGAAAACAGTCAGATAAGGGTAAAGAATAGGCTAACGACACAACAACAAGGCTTATAAACCAAAAGACGTAAGATACAATACAAATACAAAGTGTAACTTGTGGTACAAATGAGTGTAAGTTTTACAATGTATTACAATAGAAAATGCATGTAAAAGTACGGTTGTTGCAAAGTCACAAATAGGAATGTATGTAAAATGAATGAATTGTATGAATTGTATTGCGAGATAATGCCCGCGACTTATCTAAGTCCAGGTAGAATGTCTTGCTAATTCGTTTGTTTGATTTTACGCGTCGTCGGCTCCCCATGCTGTTCAAAAGACCCCATCGTTCTCCCAACGCCTTTGCTGTGTGAAACATACGTCGTGCTTCGACGAGAGTCCCAGCTGGAAGAGTGCGATTTAAGGTATCAGCCTCAAAATTGACGGTCAAACTGAGCCTCGTGACGTGTGCTCTGATTGGTCGCTGACAAAGGCCCTTAGCCAATTGCATGAGGTTCCTCAGCCGTTTATGGCTAAGACCTCTGAGCTCTGTTGCTATGGTGAAAGGGAGGTCCTGTAATTGTTTTTCGCTTATGATCTTCATTATTTGCATAAGGTGAAAATAAGGTAATATTATTTTCCACACGGTTGGGGCAGAAAAATACACCAACTGCATCACTATAGAGGTGTAAGACCTCCCTTATGGGAGGTCTTACACCGAAATGGGACCACGTGTTAGCCGTGGAGTGGCGAACCGTGATTCCTAAGGACGGAATCTGGTGGTTGAGCAGTCCATGACATGTAACACTTTTGTCATTACTTAGGCTATACGTTCAGTCGATCAATCGGTTAGTCCCGTCAAGCACTAGCACCTATATGATTGTCCCAACCCTATTGCGCTTATGTGCTAGAAGGCGGTGTCTGAGGGTTTTAGTGTCCTCGGTATGACGTTAAACTGCTACTAGTGGTAAAGTTAAAATTATGGGATCTGGGGAATGTGGGGTACTCCTTCATTGTTATTACTCCCAGGTCCACCCTGACGCGGAGTGATAGTACCTGTTAAGTTCCCATCTATGGGTTAAATAGATAAAGAATGAGTGTTAAAATATGTTTGCGTATATATATATATAATATATATATATATATATATATATATATAGTATGAACAAAAAGTAATAAGACAATCAGGAATAATTCTTATATGTTGTTTATTCTCAACTAGTTTCGAACTTAGGACATCGTCAGGAGAAAATTTCTTATTTGAAGAAATTGTTTATAGATTTTTTTGAAAGGGAGCGTTATAGAAAAACTATAAAAATTGAAGTGTTTTTGTGGGTTTGACATGCTATTAAAATCCGGGTAGACGAATGTGTTAGTAGTAGCATGTCCATTTGTTCCGTGAAGAACCTCTATGAGGTGGGTTATTTTTTTAATGCTCTTATATATGTGAGGGAGGGTTCATGGGAGTTGTGTGTATGACTATATGTGTATACATATAAATGTATGTGTGTATTTACATATATGTGTGGGAATGTGAGTGTGTGTATGTATCTCGGTACTGTGCGCGTGACTTCTATATATATATTATATATATATATATATATATATGCGATGTCTTCGTGGCATTTGCGGTATAAAATGGGATGATAGAGTTAAGAATAGTTCAATACTAAAAATGTAACAACATTGCGGGCATTGGAACCTCCTTACTAGCAAAGGGTCAGCATGGGTGGGTTGGTCACATTATCAGAATGAATGAGAACAGACTTCCATATATATATATATATATATATATATATATATATATATATATATATATAAGGTGTGTCAAAAAGTATCGAGATTTTTTTGTATTTTGACACACCTTGTTTTCTTAAAATATGAACGTTCCATTCATTGTTCCTTTCTCTATTGGTAAATACAGCTTTAATCTCAATACTTTTATGACACACATTCTCTCTCTTTCTCTTTCTCTATCTATCTATCATCTATTCTCTCTCTCTCTCTCTCTCTCTCTCTCTCTCTCTATATATATATATATATATATATATATATATATATATATATTGTGTGCGTGCCTGCGTTTGTGTGTAATTTTTCGTCGACCAGACATTTTTTAAGCACGCAAGATATAAATAACCCCCCAAAAGATTTACTGACAGATAATCAATATTAAATAAAATAAAATAAAAGGGAAAAGAATTGTTTTTGATTTTAATGTTGTTTGCTTCAAGGTTTTTTTTTCTTTCCTATTAATCTCAGAAAGTTCCGATTTCTCAAAAGAGAAAGAAATATCAACCACGCTTAAAATGAACAATGATATCTAAGTCCATTCGAAAAATGTTCCAGTAGTTTTTACCACGATATATCTTGTATAGGGCTGGTTTAGTTCAGTCGGTAGTACACCCGCCTACAAATCGCAAGTTTCCAGCTTCGATACCGGCCCTCGCCAACTCAGCGTATGAGTAGCATTTGGATATATACGGTAAAGTCAGGAGCATATGATAGGTGTGGCGCTCAGACTCAGATGCCAAAACAATCTCCTTGGTCTAGCGATTGGGAAAAGGAGAAAGACTCCCTCACTGTCTGATGACTTTACTTAACTATATCTTTATAGGGCTGGTTTAGCTCAGTCGGTAGAGTATCCGCCAAGGAATCGCAAGTTTCCTGCTTTGATACCGGCCCTCGCCAACTCAGCGTATGAGTAGCACACGGATCTGTACGGTAAAGTCAGGAGCATATGGTAGGTGTGGTGCTCAGCCTCACAAATTTTTCTTAAGGAGATCTCACCCTTTTTTGCATACATGTCCAGTACCTAAACTATGACCCACCCCACTGGTTGAAGAAGTACTTGCTTGGTTACCTCACTTTGGGAATGAACCCCTCCCCCTTTAGAGGCGTCAGGTACGTTTTAGAACCCCACTGGTTGAAGCAGTATTATCCAACCACTGAAAGAAAATATGATAAGAAAAAAAAAACTTTACTTACATTTTTTAAAGTACCACATTCCTTTCTGAATATCTTCATGCAGTAAAATATGAAATAACTGGGAACCGGACCAACACCAACAAGCACTATGGCCCAGCCTACATTATAAGCCCATTCCGGATACACGTAGTTTCCTAAGGTTGGATTTTTGTATTGCCATATACTTGTACCAAAAATGCCCTGGAAATACATGGGGTAAAGCATAAGTTATTTAAAGAATGTAAAAAAAGAAGATAAAAATAATCAACAGAAAAACAAAAAAACAAAAACAAAAAAACAAACAGACAAACGGAATAATAGAAGAAAAACAAAATAAAAGGAAGAAAAAAGAAAGAAAATAAGAAAGAAAGGGAAATTGAATAACATGTATATATATTTACCAACCCCTCTGCACGAGCAGGATGTGACACAAGGTCAATTTCTTAAGCGGAGTTCAACAGGTTTTGAATTCAGAGTTTTCCTTCTCCTAGACCGGTTGCCTAACCAAGGTTAAAGAGCCAAGTCTGCCCTATTATTTATCCATAGCTGGAGGGAGAGTAGAATTCATAACATTTCCCAATAGTATTAGCGCTAAAACGAAATGCAATTACCAAGTCCAGGATTTGAACTCGGCGCGACGAGTCCATTTCCCATGACTTTAACCATTACACCACTTGCTTCCTATGAATATGAATAACATGTATAAATACTTCGGTATAATTTTGATTTTTCGGACAGTTGTCCTCATATCTATTTTGGTATGTAAAATCACAACGTTTCGGCTGCTGTATCCAATAAAAATGAAAATAATAATAATAATACTGTGACAGAGAACACGAGGTGAGTGGCGAACGTCAAGGCCTGCCATATTCTCGAAGGAAGCGGGCTAGGCTTTGCATGACATGTCGGACTTTAGAATCGAACCCGCTTCCTTCAGAATGCAAACATTGTCACCGAAGTCGAGAAGCTACAGTCCCGGATGTAAGCGCCAGGTGCTCGGATGATAGCTGGATTCCGGCGGCCGGGTTTGGCTCGAGAATCTCGTGTGTGGGGCGCAGACACCCGGATGTTGGGGAGAAACTAGTATAAGTAGAACTGGGGTGGCGACAGGAGTCAAGTCTCCGACCTTCCTCAGGTGTTTCCTGTGTATCCAAGCATAGTAATGCCTCAACCTGGGATATCATTTTGAGTAATTTGGCTGTTAAGCAAACAAGGCAACCGAAATGCTGTAATTTTACATACCACAATAAAAATGAGGACAAGAGTCTGAAAAATTAAAATTATACACATCTCAAAAAATCAGTCCAAATACTTCCGTATCGTCTACCGCAATAATAAAATTGCATGTTTATTGGTATATTCATTTTTTGTCTGTAACACTTGATTGGTTGATTTATTGATTTTAACAACATTTCGAAGGTTATTTAATGCCTAGAGGTTATGGAATTGCGTTCATTGTACGTTCATATTTGTTTAATTTTCAATGTTCTTTTTATTCAAGTATAGAAATGCTATTCATTGTAAAAGCAAAAAGATTTCCAACATTGATCATAGAATTTCAAGTTGTTTCTACACTTGCTGTTAAAATATGAGATCATTTGAATGAGAATTGGTCAAATTATCACATTACGAAAATATATCAATTTTTCTGATAGATTGTGTACATTTCGAATGATATCAAAATATTAATCATACACACACACACACACACACACACACACACACATATATATATACTAGCTAAAGTACCCGTCCCTGACCGGACTAAAAAAAAAAAAAAAAAAAGAGAAAGTGGGGTGATTTAATTTGGCGGACCTGAACTTTTGGAACCCCACGCCCTCTAAAATTTTCGTTTTTAATTATTTTTTTTTCAACGGATTATTATCGATTGCAAACCAATCTATCCGATTGTAAAAAAAAAAAATAAAAAAAGTTATTTATTTTTCGAGTTTTCAGTTGTGCTCATTTCCCCGTATAAGTTTATAGTAATCGAACCCCCATATCGAAACCGCTCTATCTTAACAGTTGGGCTGAATTTGCACTAAGGTATCAAAATTAAGGTGACACAGAAAAACAGAACCCACAAATTTTTTAATAAAACTGTTAAATTCAAGTAGGGGGTTAGGATTTGGGGTTAGGGTTTAGGGTTAGGGGTTGGTGTTGGGGTTGGTGTTTAAGGTAAGTTTATGGAAAATAAAATAAATAATTTGGGTTCTGTTTTTTCTGGGCCACCCTAACTTTGACACATTTGCGCCAGTTTCCTTTCGAGCAGTTCCGATATGGGTTCGATTTACTATAAACTTATACGGGGAAATGAGCACCCCTGCAAACTCAAAAAATAAAGAACTTTTCAAGAATTTTTTTAAAAATCTGATTGATTGGTGTGTAATCGATAATAATCCATTGAAGGAAAAATAAATATTTAAATAAAATTTTCTTTTTAGCGGTTCCGATAAGGGGGTTCAATTTACGATAAACTTATACGGGAAACTGAGCACCCCTGAAAACTCGAAAAATAAATAACTTTTTGAATTTTTTTTTTACAGTCTGATAGATTGGTGTGCAATCGATAATAATCCATTGAAAGAAGAAAAAAAAATTAAAAACAAAAATTTTAGAGGATGTTCCAAAAGTTCAGTCCGCCCTTAATTTAAAAAAAATCTGCCTATTTATCTATCATTAGAATTATGATAAATTAAAGAACACATTTTCTCATTCAAGTTACGTACATTAAAATCATTTTTATTTTATGTTTAAGGTAAGAACATATCATACACGTGTTTTGTTATATACGAAATGTAACTACATCGTATTTTTATTATAATTTTTGTTTTATTTTTATTACAATACGAATACAACTATGTTTACTTAGTTACGAAATAAGTAGTTATAATTTAACTACCTATTTTTGTAAAAGGGCTTTTCTTTCTAAAATTCTTTTGTTTTTTAATTTTTTCGTATATATACAAAGTTGAGTTATATTATATTTATTAAATAAACGAAATAAAATTTATTAAACAATAATAAGCGCTTATTATTTATTTAATAAATAATAAGCGCTTATTATTGTTTTTTACTTCGCTCTTTCTTACCAAATAAATATTTGTAAGATAGATTATTTCATTTCATTTCTAACTAAATTAATATTTTAAAGACAGGAATAAAAGATTGCGATATGAATAGATTTGATTTTTCGTTAAAACATACTTTTGCTGTCCGAAGCAAAATAATTTTTTTCTAACTCGCTATAAAAAATAATTCAATTGATAAAGACTCGTACAAATTATAAATTGAGCAAGATTATTTTCTCTTCTTTTCACGAAAAAGTTTCACTGAAACTCCAGTTTGAAAATAATAATAGTATTTGGGGACAATTTTAAATTCAGTTTTAATTGCTTGATAAGTTAGAAATAGATTGTAATTTATTTCTTTGAATTTTTTCTACATGACAATTCAAAATCTAGTTCTTTAACGATAAAGAGAATGCAATATCTATTTTTGCTTACATTTTAAAACGTCTTCATTAGTTCTCTAAACTATTAAGACTTTTTTTAAAACCATTAGTATTAATTACAAAACAACTCGTTTTATCATTTTTTTTTATTTACATTTATACAACCCTATACTGGTGACTGATTTTTATTGACATTTAAAATCTTATTTTAAAAAAATGTAACCGTAAACTTGTGTTTTGAAACAATTTTCATTTTTCTACAATTTTTTGTGCATGACAACAATTTAAATTAAGTGTGTGTACATTGTACAATAAAAGTTAGTTTCAAAACATACGATAAATATAAATAAATATTTAGAAGATTATAAAAAAACGAATTTATTTTACGTTAAATTTTCATTGTTTCTTCTTTCTTTCTTTCTTTCTTTCTGCTGCTAAAACAGTCAGGCGAGTCGCTAACATTTTCGGTTGTTCTTTCTTTCTTTCTTTCTGCTGATAAACAGTCAGGCGAGCCTCCGCTGATAGACCAAGTATTAGCAGCAGCAGCAGCTATGCTAATGGCTTTCGAAAAATCGTTTGATTTTTGTTTGATTAATCGATTAAATCCCTTAATCAGTAAAAAATCAATAACCAAATTTGGAATTTTTCTTAGTTAGAACGATATCAATGTGTATGCAAGATTTTGAATCTGAGTGACCTCCCATTTTTTTGTTATACGTCGACACGTACATACCAAAATCTCTGTTTTATATATTAGATATATATATATATATGGGAGTAAATATGGAAATAAATCCGACAATATTAAGAAATTTGAAAAAACAAGTGTTCCAAAAATGAGATGAATTTATTTATCGACGCTTAAACGTTTCGGTTTCTTTAAACTTCCGTTAATTTCTTCACCCCTTAATACTTCCTGATGAAGGTTTAGAGAAACCGAAACGTTTAAGCATCGATAAATAAATGCATCTCATTTTTAGAATACTTGTTTTTTCAAATTTCTTAATATATATATATATATATATATACAAGGTCTGTTTAAAAAATATCGAGTTTTTTTGTACTTTTTGACACACTTTGTATTCTGAAAACAAAAGTTAACGTTCGATTCATTCTTCGTTTTTATCTTGGTAAATACAGCTTTAAACCTGTATACTTTTTTTGTTGCATCTTGTATTCTGAAAAAAAAATGAACGGAACATTTTTTTCTTCAGAATACAAGGTGTGTGAAAAGCACAAAAATCTCGATACATTTTTAACACACCTTGTATATAATATATGTATGCGCTCTCTCTCTCTCTCTCTGTATAAATGATAATTCTTGTAATAGGTGTATAGTTCTTTTTTGACACACTGATATATATATATAGTATACTTAGTATATATATATATGTGTGTATGTTGTGGTGTGGTGTGTGCGGATTGGGTTCTTTAAACTTCCGTTAATTTTCTTCACCCCTTAATACTTCCTGATAGAAGGTTTTAGAGAAACCGAAACGTTTAAGCATCGATAAATTAATGGCACTCATTTTTAGAATACTTTGTTGTTTCAATTTTTAAATATATATATAATTATATATACAGAGGTCTGTTAAAACAATATCGATTTTTTTGTACTTTTGACACACTTTGTATTCTGAAAACAAAAGTTAACGTTCGATTCATTCTTCGTTTTTATCTTTGGTAAATTACAGCTTTAAACCTGTATACTTTTTTTTGTTGCATCTTGCTATTCTGAAAAAACAAAATGACGGAACATTTTTTTCTTCAGAAACAAGGTGTTGAAAAAGCACAAAATCTCGAATTACATTTTTAACACCTGAATAATTAATATATGTTTATGCGCTCTCTCTCTCTCATCTCGATATATGATAATTTTGTAATAGGTGTATGTTCTTTTTTGACACACCTTATTATTTATATAATAATAGTATATAATATTATATGGTGTTGTGTGTGTGTGTGAATTGTCGTGCGGGTGTTGCGTGCGTGCCTCTCTCTCTGTCTCTGTCTCTGTCTCTGTATCACATCGCTACTGTATCTCTCTCTCTGTATAACGAGATTCTGGTAATAGCGTAGTATAGTCTCTTTTTTGACACACACTTGTATATATTTAATAATGTGTGCGTGGTGTGGTTGTAGTGTGTGGTAGGTGCGTGCCTCTCATCTGTCCTTGGTCTCTGCTCTGCCTCTCTCTCTCTCCTCTCTAGTATAATCTCTCTCTGTATAACGAGAATTCTTGTAATAAGGTTGTATAATCTTTTTTGACACACTTGTATATATATATATAATATACTATATATATATATAATATATATAAAAAGTACTTGGTAATGTTGCTTGAAGCATTGTAGTATGTATAAAATAATAAAATTCGAAGAGGCAAGTACAATGCGTAAAAAATAAAGACAAAATGATGTTTATATGTCTAATCCGTTCCAAGCAAAGTTATCTCAGAGTGTAGTTTTCAGAACCGCCCCTCCGAAAAAAAACACCGCACACACACACACAGTGCTATACTATATTATGTATATGCATGTGTGATGTGTGTTGGCGGTGTGTGGCGTAGCGTACCCCCTCTCTCTCTCAGTCTTTAATTACTTTATATATATTATATATATCTGTATAATGAAATCTGTAATAGGTGTATAGTATCTTATACATTACAACCAAAATCTCTTCTGACTTCAGAAGACTTTTGATTGGATAAGTGATAAGAAATATATACTCTAGACTCGTTGGAGGATATTACATCGGTTTGGCACAAAGGCATATGGGGACATAGACATTTTCTAACTCGGGACTCGATAGACAATACGACAAGACACTATTAAAAAACCTAATATTTTTCATTCGCTCGCCAGTGTGGTTGGGGTGACGAGTGGGAGGGGTATTTCTACAAGCTGAGAAACTTACATTAATCCACGATGATTGACTGTTTGGAGCGAAGATGTAGACCCTTTCTACAATCGATCGATATTGCTTAGTAAGCTTAGTTAGGTGGTGCACCAAGGCTAGAGATTATGGGACTGATAAGATTAATGCATACTTCAAAGATGGCATACTCAACGATGATTGACGTATTGGGAGGAAGATTTGTAGACCCTTTCTACAATCGATAAATGGTTGCTAGAAGCTTAGTTAGGTGTGGCACAAGCTAAGATATGGAGCACTTGAGTAATATCGCATACTCAAAGTGCATACTCACGATGATTGACGTTGGGAGCGAAGGATTGTAGACCCTTTCTACAATCGATGAGATATGGTTGCCTTAGTAAAGCTAGTTTAGGTGGCACAAGGCTAAGATATGGAGCACTTGATAATGTACTGCATACTCAAAGATGCAATCTCAAATCGTGATTGACGTTGGAGGAGCGAAGATTGTAGACCCTTTCACAATCGAATCGATTAATTGTTAGTAAGCTAGTTTGGTGTGGCAACAAGGCTAGAGATAGTGGAGCACTTTGAATAATTACTTGCATATCAAAGAGCTACCAACGATGATTGACGTTGGGAGCGAAGATTGTAGACCTTTCTACAATCGATCGATATAGTTGCTTAGTAGCTTAGTTTAGGGTGGACAAGCTGAGAATGGAGCACGTTGATAATACTGCATACTCAGAAGAGCATACTCAACGAGATTGTGACGTTTGGGAGCGAAGATTGTAGGACCAACTTTCTACAATCGATAGATATTGTTGCTTAGTAAAGCCTTAGTTTAGTGTGGCACAAGGCTAGAGATATGGAGCACTGATAATTAAAATCTTGTCTACTCAAAGAATGCATGACTCAACGATGATGACGTTTGGGAGCGAAGATTGTAGACCCTTTCCAATCGATAGATATTGTTGCGTAGTAAGGCTTAGTTAGGTGTGGCACAAGGCTAGAGATATGGAGACCTGAATAATTAATGCATAGTTCAACGATGATTGACCGTTTGGTAAAGCGAAGATGTGGAACACTGTTCTACAATCGATCGATATAGTTGCTTGATAAGCTCTAGTTGTAGGTGTGCACATAGGTAAGGGTATGGAGCACCCGATAATTATTATTACTCACCGAAGCTATCAGTTAATAAAGGTTAGTTTAGATGCTGGCACAATGCAAGGGATATGGAGCTCCCGATAATTAATACATACTCAACGAAGATAGCAGTTAATTAGATTTAGTTAAAGATGTGGCATGCAAGGCGTAGAGAGATTGGAGCCCTGATAATCATTACTCAACGAATTAACCAATTAGAGAAGGTTACTTAAGTGTGGCACAAGGCTAGAGATATGGAGTACATCATAGAATCAACTAACTCACAGTGTGGATCGACCTCAGCCGCAATGGTTTGCTAGACTAGCTTGATAATGATACATACACGACATATATATATTTGTTACTATATTTAGGTGTGACCACAAGCTTTGGATATGAGGAGCGCTTAAGAGATTCGACCACTAAAAATGGTTGCTTAGTCTATCTCAAATTGAACGATACTAAACGAAAATTAGCAGGTTATTCGATTAGTTTAGTTTTGGCATTGTCAAACACACAACACACATACAACACCACACACCACACACACACACACACACACACACACACACACACCAGACATATATATATATATATATATATATATATATATATATGATGATGTTCTTTGAACAAAGATGAGGACACCTAGAATAATTTATCAATTTAAATAAGATTTAAAACAACACAAAATATTCCTCACTATAATTTGGGTCGTTATTCCTTATATATAATATATAATATATAATTATATAGTATAATATATATTTATGTATATTATATATATAGTTATATCACGATATATATATATACAGATATATATATATATTTACATAATATATATTACTATACATATATAACCACACATTATAATTACCACCATATATATATATACACACATATATAATATATATATAACAATATATATATTTATACTATATGCTTATGGAGTCTACCTAGGTTTTGAAAATTAATTAATTAAGTAATGAATTAGGCGGAATACCTATTAAATGTATAGGCTAAACAAATCGAAAAATCAACTGAATTTTCTCGTTTGTTTAGCCATACATTTAATTAGTATACCCCGCCTAATTTCATATAATTAATTAATTTTCAAAATAGTACGAACTCCAATTAGCAACTTATCTCGCCAAAAATTATCCGGCAAAAAGCATTCAAAACAAACCGTGTTTAATATATTATATATACACACACCGACCACACATATATAATATATATATATATATATATTACACACTAAATAATATATATATATACACGCCTTAAGCACTATATATATATATATATATTCTTTTGTGGGATACCAAGTTCCTGTAAAGGTGAGTTTACGCTGGTGCCTATTCTCTACCAGTATTTTGGTTGTAGAGTTCAGTTCGTATGAGAGCTCAATGCCTAATTTTTTAAACAGAGAAAATTCATTTGTGAATAAAAAAGACCTTGAAATACCAGGGGTTCGTGATTATGGACCATTTCCCTCGTGGCGTATCTGAGAACCAGAGCTTCGTCGACCAGGTTTTTTTTATTTTATTCAGACTGGAAATGGCCAAATTCAAGTTTACATTAAATACATTACTCCCGCCCCAGGGGCAATTATTATGTCTAATTTTTCTTCAATGCGCTTTTGATTCTCAATTTTTTTTGGTTTCATTCCGGCTTCTTCCATTAGTATCGGTCTTATGCCTTCTTTAATGTTCGTGTTAAATTTTTACCAGAATTCCTATATCATCTATAAACGCCATGAGTTGTATCTCTTAGGTCTTGATATAATAATATATAATATTATAATTATATATATTATATATTACCAGAACTTCATCTATAAAACCACTGAGTTGTACTCCTTAGTAGAGGAGCTGCACAAGAATGCTAACGGGTGATCATGAACAAGAGTGGAAACAGCACCCTCCATTCGAAAGCAGCTGTACGGCACCTGACACGTATCACCCAAACCATCGAGTAAGACGGACAAGGACAACGCCGGAACATGCTGGAGAAGCAAGGACAACTCTAGCGACGTCCTCTGGGAAGCCAGCACATGGGCACGCCGTGTGGGCCGACGCAAAGCGTACGATGATCAGCCTGCGCGGATACAGGATGCTCATAGAGGACCTGCCTGGAATGATTGAACGATAGGGACAGGAGGAGGAGAGATGTCATGGATATCCCGGCTAACGGCGGACATAGTGATGATTGACTGAGATATATATACTATATGTTGCTGTGTGTGTGTACGTATGTATGTATGTATGTAGTAGATGTGTTATGGTTGTGTGTGTGTGTGTGTTATGAGT
The DNA here is from genome assembly GCA_023376005.1 of Doryteuthis pealeii. NCBI lineage: Eukaryota > Metazoa > Mollusca > Cephalopoda > Myopsida > Loliginidae > Doryteuthis > Doryteuthis pealeii. Next base: position 29,688,632 of record CM042150.1, on the reverse strand, counting down.
GAATTCGGAACGAACGTCTTGTCCCGAATAGAAAAGTATTTATATAACAATAACATGTTATTGAAAATAGATATAATTATAAAGATGTTGACACGTTTAGAAAACACTGAACAATTGATGTTTTTATATATATTTCTCATTTACATGTTGTCTTTATTGGTTAAAATTAAATAATAATATATACTTTGTATCGGACAACGACTTTCGTTCCCACCCCCCTCTCTCTCTGTCTCTCTCTATACATCATAATCATATTCATCATTCATCGTTCGGCATAGCACGGGGCATCCATGACAATTTTCACGCCCCCCTATCATTCATACCCCGGAGCTCCTCTGCGCAGACATCCAGCCATCCTCAAACATAGTTGGTAATATAGGTCATGGCGCGGGCGGCCCACACTAAGCACTCCCACGTGTTGCTTCCACAGGAGTATGTGTCATTATGAGCTCGTCTTAACTTCTCCGCGTGTCCCCAAGCTAGTCCGTCTTATCTCGTGATGTTTGGGAGATGGGAGGCCAAGTGGCCATACAGCTGCTCCTTGTGGGATGCTGTTTCCAATCATGTTTAAGACGCACGCAAGCATTCTTGTGCAGGCCCATCTAGCTTCTTTCAGACGCGCTTCGTTAGGTTGGTTGGTTGGTTTGTTAATTTTAACGGCATATCAACCCGTCCAGGGTTATATCATCCTAGCAAGGGCTTCGTTAGGGTCAGGGGGTGCATCCATACCAGCAATAATGATATAACAAGCCTGGAAGTATTATATAGTGTGGTGTGTGTATGCGTGTGTGGTGTGTTGTGTGTGTGTGTTGCGTGTGTGTATGTGTGTGTGTGTGTGCTACAGAAGCGGCCACCCCTTTCACTGTACAGCCAGAAAGCCTTGTATTGGCTAAACAATTTCAGGATCAATCGTTAAACACATTAGAAGACTGAACACACGAAGCTGAATTCGTCTAACCTCAGTGGCAAGGCAGTGGGGGTGAAGGTTAAAGCAATTCGAAACCTTTTTAAAACTAAAAAAAATAAAAAAACAAACAAACAAAAAACAGTAGCCAATCAACGTAAAAGTGGGAAAGAGAGAGAGAGAGAGAGAGAGAGGAGAGAGAGGAGAGAGAGAGAGGAGAGAGCGGAAAGATGGATGTGAGAGAGAAGAGAGAGAAAGAGAGAGAGAGAACGGAAAATATTAGATTACTGAGAGGAGAGAGAGAGAGAGAGAGACGAGAGGGGAGAGAGGAGAACAGAAAGATTGGAGTGAAAGAGAGAAGAGAAGAGAGAGAGAGAGAACGGAAAATGGATGTGATGAGGGAGAGAAGAGTGAGAGGAAAGAGAGAGAAAGAGAGATAGAACGGAAAATGGGTGTGGCAGAGAGAGGAGAGAGAGAGAGAGAGAGAGAAAGAAGAGAGAGAGAGAAGAGAGAGGGAGAACGGAACTATGGGATGAGAGAGGAGAGAGAGAGAAGAGAGAGAGAGAGGTGAACGGTAAGATTGATAACAGAGAGGAGAGAGAAGAAGAGAGGAGAGAGAGAGAGAGAGAGAGAGAGAGAGAGAGAACCGGAAAGATTGGATGTGTGTCTGTGAGAGAGAGAGAAAGAGGAGAGAGAGACGAAAGATGGATTTGGGTGAGAGAGAGGAGAGAGAGAGAGAAGAGAGAGAGAAGAGAGAACGGAAATATTGGATATGATTGAAGAGGGAGAGAGAGAGAAGAGGGAACGGAAGATTTGATGGAGAGAAGACGGAGGAAAAAAAGAGAGAGGGGAAAAAAAAAGAAAAAAGAACAGGAGGAAAAAGACAGGAAAAAGACGGAGAGGGGAGGAGAGACAACCCCCAGAGAGAGGGGAGGAGAGGGAGAGGGGCATGCCCCCAGGAACCCAAGAGAGGAGGGGGGCCGAGAGAGAGAGAAGGGGGAGAGAGGAGAACGGAAATATGGGGATGGCGCAGAGAAGAGAGAGAGAGAGAAGAGAGAGTGAGAGAGAACGAAATATTGATATGACTGACGGGAGAGAGAGTGAGAGAGAAAGAGAGAGAAAGAGAAGATAGAACGGAAAGATTGGATTTGTTGGCAGAGAGAGAGAGAGAGAGAGAGAGAGAGAGAGAGAGAGAGAGAGAGAGAGAGGGGGGAACGGAACGATTGGATGTGACAGAGCAAGAGAGACAAGAGAGGAAGAGAGGAGAGGGAGAGAGAGGGAGAGAAGAGGAGAGGACAGAACGGAAATTATGGATGTGGTAGTAAGAGAGAGAAGAGAGAGAGAAGAGGAGAAGATTAAAGGGCGGAAAGATTGGATATGAACAGAGAGGAGAGGGAAAGAGAGAGAGAGAGAAGAGAGAGAGAGAGAGAAGAAGAGAGAGAGATAAAGGAGAGAAACGGAAAGATTGGATATGACAGAGAGAGAGAGGGAGAGGAGAGAGAAGAGAGAGGAGAGAGAGAGAGGGGGTGGTTACATTCTCTTATATCATGTCGAATTCGATCAAGTGACTTTGTAGATATTTGAAAAATCCCTCCGCTCTAATACAAACAGTAGTATTTGCAATATTCACAAAGATGATGGCATGTGACCAACATCTGGAGACCGTTTCGTGTAATTTTTGAAAAAGTTTGCCAATAATATATTTGAAAAGGAAATAGATGTCTACTGTTTCTATTTGTATATATTGGAATGATTAGATTTATAGAATTTGAGTACATATCATTATTAGTGTGGACATATAATTTAGGGTGTAAAGGGGCGTTAGCTAGTTGGTTGCAAATTTCAAAACTAATATATATATTATATATAATATTATATTATTATATATATAAGAACAAATGTAATAATTATTTAGTAAAAAGTTAGTTAATTCTCTTCTAAGCCGAAAATAAATCAAAAGTAATATGATCGGACCGGTTGAGCCAAGAATACGCTAGAATATATATAATATATATATATATATATATATATATATATATATATATAATATATGTATATATATATATATGTGTGTGTGTGTGTGTGTGTGTGTGCTCCCATAGATTTGGTATGAGCTCGTTAATTGATAATTTAATTAACTCTCACTACTAACAAAATATAAGCAATGATCGTTCCCGGAATTGATTCTCTCAGTGACGTTAAAATACATAACAAACCTATGTGATAATAGTTTTTAAAAACACCAGTCCCCGTACAGCGGTCAGCGACGAGGGATAAGATATTCAGCCTACCATACGGTCAGTCTGAGTTCAACCCTAGCCAAAACAGTTGTGTATAGCCACACCTGAAAGAGACGTGAAACACAGAAATACGTGTCTTGGATGACTTAAATATATATATATATATATATAATATATAGTAAAAATTTAATGTTAAAATTGAATGATTGGATGAAATAAAAATGAATGGAAATGAGGGGGTAAATGAAAAATCCTTTCCAAGGGACGCTCCTCAAAAGGATTAAAACACTTTGAGAGTGGGGTCCCAGATAGAAAGTTTTTCTCATCTATTATTAGATTCCTTTGAAGCATCAAGTTTAATTATTAGTTATTTGTGAAAATTAAATCCGTCTCTACCTTTGTAATAATCTGTTGAGAATGGATTTTAATTTTAGTATATATATAATATATCTAATCTGTGTCTGGTTAACTTCCGGTGAATATTGCTACATTTAACTATCTGAATTCAACATTAAAAACGGTCAAATTTACTTAGCTTTTTTTACAGTTGTAAAAATAAAATAAAATGAATTAAAATAAGAATATTATATGTATTAATGAATATGTTATGATAAAAAAAAAAGTCGTCGGGGCCGCCTAATATCGGTATCAGCCAGGACAGCGAGGGAATCTATCCCCTTTTCACTAGCGCTAACCAAGGAGATTATTCTAGCGTCTGGGGTAGAGCGCCAACACCTACCATCAGCTTCTCAGTTGACCCTACAGATCCCTGTGCACTGGTTGGCGAGAACCCTGTATCTAACCAGAACCTTGTGAATCGCTGCCAATATACATATTTATATAAAATATATATTTTAATATTATATATATATTTATATACTATATATATATTATATATATATAATCAAATGAATTAGCTTTTATATATATTAATCTAATGAATTAGCTTATTATATATTATATATATTATATATATCATATATATATAATATATATAATCTAAATTAATTTAATACCATGAAAGGAAAAGGCCTTCACATTAAAAAATGACAAGAAGAAGGCGAGTACCTCGCACAGATATTTAACGAACGGGATACGCAGATGATCCTGTACTTCTAGCACATACTGAATCCCTTGTACATAGCCTGGAAAAGACAGCACGGAACATCGGCCTATATGTGAACTCAGATTAAAACCGAGTCCATGAGTTTTAAAAAGACCTGCATTAACCATATGCGGATACTGGCAATGAATGATTAAGGAACGATTAGCGTGAGATTTGTCTTGATATTCCGACATTTGATGATAATATAATGATGATGATGTTATCTTATGGACACTAAGAATCGTCTTAAGTTCCATTGGTGAACCACATCATCAGACAGAAAAGTGAAAAAAAGTGGCCAATCAATCGTAATTGAATTGTGATGGGAGTCAGGGGTTAAGACCGAATACTCAGATACTCACACTCGGAAACACACACACACACAACACCACACACACACAATTATGCACTCAGACTCACACAAGATCATTCGGAAATCATCCGCCAGGGAGCACAAAGATTCTTGGTTTGATACTGGCCCTCGCCAACTCAGTGCATGAGTAGCATGGATCTGTGCGGGTAAAGTAGGAGCTGATGGTAGAGTAGGGCTTACCCCAAAAGCAAAAACATTTCCTTTGGTCAGCGCAGTGAAAAGGAGATAGACTCCCTCGCTTGTTCGGCTATACTGACTTAAGTAGCTGACGCCTTACTTACTTTACATCTTAAAAGTGAACTTTACGCGCACTCCTATCTATGATTGATTAGTCCCTTTTCACTTCCACTTCCGCTTGATTTCGCACATACATGAAACTCCAAAGCACACACTTCTCATCTTCTTAATTTTAATATTTTTTTAAGGTTTTTATGCAAACTTTGCTTTGCATTTCTTTTTCATATATATATTATATATATATATATATATATATTATTATAAGGTTAAATTATTATTATGTTGGAGAATGATTATAGAGGCTCAATTACTTATGTAAGCCTTTATTTATTTTATTTATAATATTTAAAGTCGGTCCTACCATGGTTTCTTGAATAACACTTGTTCGGTGTTATCTCTCAGAGGCGTTTGACTTTTGAAAAAAAAAATGGACAGTTTTAAACTCCCGGCACGTGTCACGCGTTCCGTTAATAGCTCCTGCATTTCGCTTTCATCATTCAACGGCATCACTATTTGTCGTCATTTCTTATTGTGATAAAAAAAAATTTTTTAAATTTTCATCATCATCATCAGGTCGCGCTGTTGCATGAATATCCATGACAATCCTCTCCATCCGTTCCTATCGTCACATTCTCGGGGGGTACTGTGCGATCCTGTTCCGCACAGAGCTGATCATTGCTGGTCCCGTCCCACATGGCGTGTGCCCATTGTACTGGCCTCACAAGAGGATGTCGCTGATGAGTTCGTCCTTGCTTCTCCAGCAGTGTCCCGCGGTCTTGCCGTTTACTCGGATGTTTTAGGTGATATGTCGCAGGGTGGCCGGTACAGCTGAACAATCGTGGGGTGTTCCACGGCTTGTCAGGATCACCCACAGATTCTTGTGCAGCTCCCATCTGTTTATCTCTAGTCGGCTTCTTAGGGTCAGGTGGTGCAGCCATACAGCAGCACTGACACGACAATAGCCGGAAGAACTATAGCCTTATAACCAAAATTTCTTATAAGATTAATTATGTTATGTTAAAACAAACAATATAGAGTTTGAAATATATCGTACAAATACATACCTGCAAAGGAAACTTGTGTTACCATCTTTATCTCACATTTCTCGAGTGTTTTTTTGGTGTATGGCATTAAATAACCCACAGGGTTATCAACCATTAAAAAAACAAAACCAACCGAACCCAACCAAAGCAAATGAAGTTATGAAATATATTTCATACCGAATTAAGAACTTAAAACATTTTAGAAATTCATCAAAATGACTCGTCAACATTAGTAAAGTAAAGTCGAACGGGCAGCCTAAAACTCGGTATCAGCCAGTCAGCGAAGGGAGTCTATCCCCTTTTCAATAGCGCTAGACAGGAGATAGTTTTAGCTCTAGGTGGAGCGTCAACCTACGATCAGCTCGTTACTTACCGCACAGATCCCTGTGCTACTCATACGCTGAGTTGACGAAGGACGGTATCGAACTAGAACCTTTTATTTCTAGCCTAACGGCTCTACCGACTGAGACTAAAAGCCGGCCATGCCGTAAACGAACGAACCAAACCATAATTATTGAGAACATTCGAAAAAAATTTCTTTTCAAAAGGAATTATTATACATCTTCTGCTTGATGATTGTATAGTCGAGAAACTAGTAGTCTTCAAGAGCCGTTGACTTGTGACTTACGCTTAAGGTATTCAACTTTGTTGCATTTTAATTTTATTGTAGAATTTCGGTGTTCTTGCTTTTCCAAATTACTTTTGGATGTCTATAATTATCCCTCGAATACTATATTGGGGTGGGTGAGAGTTCATATATTTTGCGTAGACTCTCCCACCTCACTTCCATCATTCTACTTACGTTTCTCCCACATTCGAGAAATATTGATGGATATTATTCTCTAAGGCATGAGATTTTCTTTCCGCCGAAAGAACATTGCATGGCCGAATAATCAATGCGACAGTCAACGAAGGGTTAGTGAACCCCACGTGTTTAGGTTATCACACACAACACACACACACACACACTCACACATATATATATATATATATTATATATGCATTTATATATATATATAGTATATTTGTTTTCGCTGTCGTTTATCGCCAAAAAGATTTATTACACACACAACATTACGCAACCACAAAAGATTTATATACACACACACACACACACACACACACACACGCGCGGCAATCCACCACACCTAAAAAATGCACAATGTTTCCTTCGATACACACACTTACACCGTCCCATACTCAACCGTAAATAGAATATTTGACGTCATTTTCAAAACGTCTCCCGTTTTTTCAAACTCAAAATCTTTTAAACAGACTAATACAAGACTACCCACTCGCTTTCTCGTTATTTCTGTTGATAAACATTCTTATTACCTTTCCATATACCAACAAATGCCTGAAAAGATGATCTAATTAATAGATCGAAACACTGCAGCGTCGGCCAATAAACTCACCACTTAACCCATTTAAACCTGTGTTTTTTCATTTTCTTAATAAACACACACCGCGGATTCATTTCCTTCTTCATATATATATATTAATATAATATATATATATATATATATAAATATATATTATATATATTTATATATGTGTGTGTGTGTGTGTATGTGAGAAAAATGGAAGTGAACCGAAAGTTATGTTGGAAGATAAATGGAAAGGAAATGTTGTATCGATAAAAAATTATTCATTGAAATTCGGCAGTGTTTCGCACCAGAGTTTGTCCTTGTATACATTTATCATTAGTATTTATTTTAAATATCAATATAAAAATTGGAAAATAATATCAAAATATTACCGTTTTTGAACTGAAATTTCATGTGCCTATTGTTATTAGTTAAGGTTGTTTATTTTGTATTTACAAATACTTAAATTAGGATACAATGTCATTGAAGGACAAACTCTTGTCCAAAAAACACGTGTTGCATTTCAATAAAATAATTTTTATCCCATACATTTTCCTTCCATTATCTTTCAACCATATAGATATATATGAAATAAGGGGTATTTGGGCAGCATTTCATTAAAAATTGTTGAATTACAAGAAAATCAAATTGTTTTTTCTTTTCTTTTCAATCTTTCTTAATATTTTCTTATATTATCATTTTTGAAAAGAATTTTATTAAAAAATATTCGAGTACTTTCATTTCTCCTTTGAAACCTATCAGGGGTGTTTAAAAAGATTTATCATTATTTGTATCAATTACATTGTTTGACTGTTCTTTGAGCCACTTTTTGACAAATTACCACATCCTCCATACTCAGCAGATTTAGCACCTTAGGACTCTCATCTCTTCGTCCGACTGAAGAGAACGAAAAGGTTTGAAAGGCAACCATAATACCAGTGACGAGAAGTAAATCTATGAATGAAGAAGTGGCATCAAAGAACAGTCAACAGACTTTAGGCAGGGATACATGTCTCAAATAGCTCCTTTCGAATTGAGAACTGTATCCCTGCCCGTAAGTTCTGTTGACTGTTCTTTGAGCCACTTCTTCATTATAGATTTCACTTCCTCGTTCACTGGTATTATGTTTGCTTTCAAACCCTCTTTCATCGGACCGAAGAGATGGAGAGTTCTAAAGGTGCTAAATCTGCTGATATGGAGGATGTGGTAAATTGTCAAAAGTGGCTCAAAGAACAGTCAAACAAGTAATTGATACAAATTTAATGATTAAATCGTTTAAAACCACCCCTGATTAATGTTCAAAGGAGAAAATGAAAGTACTCGGAATATTTTTTTATAAAATTCTTTTCAAAATGAATTATATTAAGAAAACTATTAGAAAAGATTGAAAAGAAAAAGAAAAAAAAACAATTTTGATTCTCTGTATTTCAACAATTTTTAATGAAAAAATGCTGCCCAATACCTATTTCATTATATATCTGTATATGTTGAAGATAAATGGAAGGAAATGTATGGATAAAAATATATTGAAATGCAACACGTGTTTTGACCAAGAGTTTGTCCTTCAATACATTGTATCCTATTTAGTATTTTGTAAATACAAAATAAACAAAATAATAATAACAATAGAGACACATTGAAATTCAGTATTAAAAAAAACGGTAATATTTTGAATTATTTATTTATAATTGTAATTTAAAATATACAACTAAATTAGGATACAATTGTTACAAGGACAAACTTCTTGGTCGAAAACACTCACGTGCCGGAATTTCAATGAATAATTTTTATCGATACAACATTTTCTTTCCATTTGATTTCCAACATAACCTTTCGAGTTCACTTCCATTTTCTCACATACACACACACACACACATATATATTAATATATATATATATATATTATATATACTTATATATATATATAATATATATATATATATGAGAAAGGAAATGAACCCGCGGTCGTGTAGCTATATTAAGAAAAATGGAAAAAACACAGGTTTAAAAATGGGTTAAGTGGTGAGTTTATGCGGACGCTGCCAGTGTTTCGATCTATTAATAGTCATCATTCAGGGCATTTGTTGGTTATATGGAAGGTAATAAGAAAATGTTTATCACAGAATAACGAGAAAAAGCGAATGTAGTCCTGTTATTTTAAGTCTGTTTAAAAGATATTTTGAGGTTTGAAAAAAACGGGAGACGGTTTTTGAAATATGACGTCAAATATTCTATTTACGGTGTGAGTATTGGGACGTGTAAGTTTTGGTGTATCGGAAGGAAACCATTGTGCATTTTTTAGGTGTGTGATTGCGCGCGCGGTGGTGTTGTGTGTGTGTGTGTGCCTGTGGTATATAAATCTTTTGTGTTGCTGTATTGTGTGTGTGTTATAAATCTTTGCGATAAACGACAGCGAAAACAAATACATATATTTATAATATATGCATATTATATATATATATATATATGTGTGAGTGTGTGTGTGTGTGTGTGTGTGTGTGTAACCTAAAACACGTGGGTTCACTAACCCTCGTTGACTGTCGCATTGAATCGTTCCATGCAATGTTCTTTGCGGAAAGAAAATCTCAATCCTTAGAGAAATATATCCATCATTATTTCTCCGAAATGTGGGAGAAACGTAAGTAGAATGATGGAAGTATAGGGTGGAGATTCTACGAAAAATCTATTGAACTCTCACCCACCCCAATGATAGTATTCGAGGGATATCATGACATCCAAAAGTATTTGGAAAGCAAGTAATCACCGAAATCTACAATAAATCTAAAAATTGCAAAAAAGTTGAATTACCTTAAGCGTAGTCACAAAGTTCAACGGTCTTGGAGACTACTAGTTTCTCGACTTATACAATCATCGACCGAGATGTATAATAATTCTTTTGAAAAGAATTTTTTTTCAAATGGTGTCTTCAAAATTATGTTTGTTCGTTGTTACGGCATGCCGGCTTAGTCAGTCGGTTAGAGCTTAGGCTAGAAATTTCAAAAAGGTTCCTAGTTCGGAACCGGTCTCGTCAACCAGCGTATGAGAGCACAGGGATCTGTGCGGTTAAAGTAAACGAGCTGATCGTAGGTGTGACGCTCCACCTCAGATGCTAAAACTATCTCCTTGTCTAGCGCTATTGAAAAGGATTTAGACTCCCTCGCTGACTTGGCTGATACCGAGTTTAGGCTGCCAAACGTCGACTTTACTTTACTAATGTCTGAACAAGTCATTTGATGAAAGTTTCTATGTTTTAAGTTCTTAATTCGGTATGAATAATCTAACTTCATTTGCTTTGTTTGGTCGGTTTGGTTGGGTTTTTAATGGATATGATAACCCTGTGGGTTATTTAAATGCCAAACACTCGAGAGAATGTGAGATAAAAGATGGGTACCACAAGTTCCTTTGCAGGTATGATTTTGTAGATATATTTCAAACTCTATATTGTTTTGTTACAACATAACATAATTCAATCTTATAAGAAAATGTTTGTTTATAAGGCTATTAGTTCTTCCAGGAATTGTCGTTCAGTGCTGCGTATGGCTGCACACTGGACCCTAACGAAGCGACTAGAGAAAACTTAGATGGAGCGCACAGAATATGTGGGTGATCCTGAACAAGCCGTGGAACAGCACCACGGACTTGTTCAGCGTACGGCCACCTGCCACATATCACCTTAAACCATCCGAGGTAAGACGGACAAAGACACGCGGACACTGCTGGAGAAAGCAAGGACGCAACTCATAGCGACATCTCTTTGTGGAGCCAGTACATGGGCACACCAGTGTGACCGACAGCAAAATTGATCAGGCCTCTGTGCGGATACAGGATGCTGCACAGATTGACCCACCGAGAATGATGAGCGTAGGAACGGATGGAGAGAGATTGTCATGGATATTCATGCCAACAGCGCGACCTGATGAATGATGATGAAAAATTTAAAAAATTTTTTTTAATCCAATTAAGAACAATGACGACAAATATAGCCGTTGAATGATGAAAGCGAAATGCAGGAGCTATTAACGGATCGCGTGGACACGTGCCGGGAGTAATACTTTGTCCATTTTTTTCAAAAGTCAAAACGCTCTGAAGACGAATAACACGGAAAAAGTGTTATTCAGAAACCAATGTGAGGAACCGGACTTTATAATTATAAATAAATAAATAAAGCTCTTACATAAGTAATTGAGGCCCTCTATAATCCAATTCTCCAACAATAAAATAATTAACTACTTATATATATAATATATATATATATATATATATATATAAAAAAGAAAATGCAAAGGCAAAAAGTTTGCAAAAACCTTTAAAAAAATTTAAAATTAAGAAGATTAGAAGTGTTGACTGGAGTCCATGTAATGTGCGAATCAAGCGGAAGTGAGTGAAAAGGGACTATCAATCATAGATAGAGTGCGTCGTAAAGTCAACTTTTAAGATGTAAAAAGTAAGTTAAAGGCGTCAAGCTGACTAAGTCAGTATCAGCCGAACAGCGAGGGAGTCTATCTCCTTTTCCACTAGCCTAGACCAAGGAAATTGTTTTGCTTCTGGGGTGAAGCGCGTACATCTACCATCAGCTCACTCACTTCGCCAGCATCCCAGTGCTACTCATGCACTGAGGTTTGGCGAGGGCCACGTATCAAACCCAGAATCTTGTTGCTTCCTTGGCGGATGATTTTACGAATGATCTTGGTTGAGTCTGAGTGCATTAATTGTGTGTGTGTTGTGTGGGTGTGTGTCCGAGTTGTGCAGTATCATGAGTATTTCGGTCTTTAACCCCTTGACTCCCATCACAATTCAATTACGATTGATTGCCACTTTTTCACTTTTCTGTCTGGATGATTGTGTTCCCCAACATGGAACTTAAGAAAACAGATTCTAGTGGTCCATAAAGCATACATCAGCATCATTATCATTATCATCAACATGTCGGATTATCCATGACAATCTCACGCTAATCGTCCTTAATCATTCATTGCCAGTATCCGCATATGGTTAATGCAGGTCTTTTTTAACTCATGGACTCGGTTTTTCGGATTTCACATTATAGGCCCGATGTTCGTGCTGTCTTTTCCAGGGCTATGTAGCAAGGATTCAGTCTGTGCTGAAGTACCGGATCATCTGCGTAGTCCGCGTTCGTAATAGTGCTGTGCGAGGTATCGCCTTCTTTCGTGTCATGTTTTTATGTAGGCCTTTTCTTCATGTGGTATCTATTACATTAGAATATATAATATATATATATATATATATATATATAATTAAATATATATAATAAGCTAAATTACATAGATTATATATATACAAGCAATACATTGATTATATAATATATATATATAATATATATATATATATATATATATATATTATAAATATATATTTTATATAAAATGTATATTGGCAGGATTCACAAGGTTCTGGTTTAATACAGGTTTCGCCACCCAGTATGCACAGGGATCTGTAGGGTTCAACTGAGAAGCTGATTGTAGGTTGTGGCGCTCTACCCAGACGCAGAATAATCTCCTTGGTCTAGCGCTAGTGAAAAGGGATTAGGATTCCCTCGCTGTTGGCTGATACCATATTAGCGGCCCCCGACGACTTTTTATATATAACATATTCATTAAAACATATATATATAATTTAATTCATTTATTTTATTTTACAACTGTAAAAAAAGCTAAGTAAATTTGACCGTTTTTATGTTGAATTCAAATAGTTACAATGTAGGCAATATTCACCGGATTAACCAGACAAGGATTAGATATATATATATATATACTAAAATTAAAATCCATTCTCACAGATATTACAAAGGTAAGAGACGGGATTTATTTTTCACAAAAACTAATAATTAACTGATGCTTCAAAGGAGTCTAATAATTAGTGAGAAAAACTTCTAATTGGGACCCCACTCTCAAAAAGTGTTTTTAATCCTTTTGAGAAGCGTCCCTTGAAAGGATTTTTCAATTTATCCCCCTCTTTCATTCATTTTATTCATCCATTCATTCATTTTACCATTAATTTTTAACTATATATATATATATAATATATATATATTATATATGAAGTCATCCACAACACGTATTTCTGTGTTTCACGTCTCTCATGTGGCTATACACAACTGTCTTTGGCTAGGGTTGAACTCAGGACTGACCGTATGGTAGCCGATATCTTATCCCTCGTCCGCTGACAGCTGTTAGCGGGGGCTGCGTGTTTTAAAAAAACTATAAAGTACATAGGTTTGTTTATGATTTTTACGGGGTCACTGAGAGATCAAATTTCCCGGGGAAAACGATCAATTGCCTTTATATGGCTTAAGTAAGTGAAAGAAATTAAATTATCAATTAAAGAGCGCATACCAAATCTATGGGCCACAACCACACACACACACACACACCATATATATATATATACATATATTAATATATTATAATTAATATATATATATATATATATATATATATATATTCTTAGCGTATTCTTGCTCAACCGGTCCGATCATATTACTGTGTTGATTTTATTTCGCCTTAGAAGAGAATAATTAACTTTTTACTTAAATAATTTATTACCATGTTCTTAATATATAATATATATATATATATATATATATATATATATTAGTTTTGAATTTGCAAACCAACTAGCTAACGCCCACTTTACACACTAAATTATATGTCACACTTAATATGGATATGCTTACTTTCAAATCTATAAATTCTAATCATTCTCAATATATACAAAATAGAACAGTAGACAGTCATTTCCTTTTCAATATATTAATTGGCAAACTTTTTTCAACAAATTACACGAAACGGGTCTCAGATGTTGGTCACATTGCCACCATCTTGTGATATTGCCAACATGGTTTGTATTAGAGGGAAGGGATTTCAATATCTACAAAGTTCACTTGATCGAATTCGACATGATTATAAGAGAATGTAACTCACCCCCTCTCTCTCTTCTCTCTCTCTCTCTCTCTCTCTCCCTCTCTCTCTCTGTCATATCCAATCTTTCCTTTCTCTCTTTATCTCTCTCTCTCTCTCTCTCTCTCTCTCTCTCTTCTCTCTCTCTCTCTTTTCTCTCTCTTCTGTCATATCCAATCTTCCGTGCTCTCTTTACTCTCTCTCTCTCTCTCTCTCTCTCTCTCTCTCTCTACCAATCCATTATTCCGTTTCTGTCTCTCTCTCCTCTCTTTCTTCTCTCTCTGTCACATCAATCGTTCCGTTCCCCCCTCTCTCTCTCTCTCTCTCTCTCTCTCTCTCTCTCTTCTCTCTCTCTCTGCCACACCAATCTTTCCGTTCTTATCTCTCTTTCTCTCTCTTTCTCTCTCACTCTCTCTCCCTCAGTCAGAGCCAATATTTCCGTCTCCTCTCACTCTCTCTCTCTCTCTCTCCTCTCTCTCTGCGACATCCATATTTCCTTTTCTCTCTGTCTCTCTCTCTTTCTCTCTCTCTCTCCCCATCCAATCTTTCCGGTTTCCCTCTCTTCTCTCTCTCTCTCTCAATCAATCCAATATTCCGTTCTTCCTCTTCTCTCTCTTTCTCTCTCTCTCTCTCTCTCTCACACAATCCTCTTTCCGTTCTCTCTCTCTCTTTTCTCTCCTCTCACAGACACAATCCAATCTTCCGTTCTCTCTCTCTCTCTCTCTCTCCTCTCTCTCTCTCTTCGCTCTCTCTGCTCTCTCTCTCTGTTATATCCAATCTTACCGTTCAACTCTTTCTCTCTTTCTCTCTCTTTTCTCGTCTCTCTTCTCTCATCCAATAGTTCCGTTCCTCTCTCTCTCTCTCTCTCTCTCTCTCTCTCTCTCTCTTCTCTCTCTCTCTGCACACCCAATCTTTCCGTTCTATCTCTCTTCTCTCTCTTCTCTCTCCATCTCTTCTACCCTCAGTCACATCCAATATTTCCTTCTCTCTCTCTCTCTCTCTCTCTCTCTCTCTCTTTCACATCCAATTCTTTCTGTCTCTCTCTCTCCCCTCTCTCTCCTCTCTCCTCTCTCCTCTCTCCAGTCAATCAATATTTCCGTCTCTCTCTCTCTTTTCTTCTCTCTCCTCTCTCACATCCAATCTTTCCGCTCTCTTCTCTCTCTCTCTCCTCTCTCTCTCTCTCTCTCTCTCTCTCTTCTCTCTTTTCAACCCACTTTACGTTTGATTGCAGTACTGTTTTTTGTTTGTTTGTTTGTTTTTATTTTTTGTTAGCTTTTTTAAAAAAGGTCGATTGCTTTAAAACCCTTCACCCCCACTGCCTTGCTCACTGAGGTTAGAGGGAATTCAGCTTTCGTGTGTTCAGTCTTTCTAATGTGTTTAATCGATTGAGTCCCGAAATTGTTTAGCCTAAATACAAGGCTTTCTAGGCTGTACAGTGGAAAGGGGTGGCGTTACTGTAGCACACACACACACACATACACACACGCTCCACACACACACACACCACACACACGCACATACACACACACACACATATATATACTTCCATGGCTGTGTTATATCATTATTGCTGTTGGATGCACCACCTGGACCCTAACGAAGCGCCTGCTAGGCATGATATAACCCTGGACGGTTATATGCCGTTTTAAAATTAACAAACCAACCAACCAACCTAACGAAGCGCGTTGAAAATAAGCTAGATGGGACCTGCACAAGAATGCTGCGTTGCAGTCTTAAACAAGTATTGGAACAGCTCCCACAAGGAGGCAGCTGTATGGCCACTGTGCCTCCCATCTCCCAAACCATACGAGTAAGACGGACTAGGATGCGGGACACTTGCTGGAGAAGTAGGACGAGCTCATTAAGCGCCATTACTCCTGTGGAAGCAACACGTGGCAGGCTGTGTGGGCCGCCCCAGCCAGGACCCTATATTGACCAAACTATGTGAAGGATGCTGGATGCTGCGCAGAGGAAGCTCCCGGGGTAATGATATAGGGGGGCGTGGAAATTGTCATGGATAGCCGTGCTACTGGCGCGATATGTATGATGATGATGATGATTATTGATGATATGAGAGAGAGACAGAGAGAGAGGGGGTGGGAAGAAAGTCTGTCCGAACAAGTAATATTTATTCATTTATTTAACCAATAAAGACAACATGTTAAATTTTGAGAAAAATATTTAAACAAAACATCTTCGTCGAGTGTTCTAAACGTTCAACATTTTATTAATAATCTATTTATCAATTAAATTTTATTGGTATATAAATACTATTTTTCTTATCGGACAAGCGTTCGTTCGAAATCACTCATACACACACCACACACACACACAACATTACACACATACATACATACATACATACATACGTACACACACACACACATTATATATATATATCGTATCATCATCATCATGTCGCGCCGCGTTAGACGGATACCATTGACAGTCTCGCTCATCCCGTCCCTATTCGTTCATCATCTCAGGAGCCTCTATGAAGCATCTGTATCCGCGCAGGGGCTGCAATGACGTCTTTTGCTGGTCGGCCACACTGGCTGCCCATGTGCTGGCTCCACAGGAGGACGTCGCTTATGAGTTCGTCCCTTTGCTTCTCCAGCAGTGTCCCGCGTGTCTGTCGTCTTACTCGGATGGTTTGGTGATACGTGTCAGGGTGGCCGTACAGTGCTTTCTCGTGGGTGCTGTTTCCACGTCTGTTCATGATCACCCGTAGCATTTTGTGCAGCTCCTACTAAAGAGTACAACTCAGTGGGTTATAGATAAGTATTCTGTAAATATATATATATATATATAATATATATATATATATATATATAATCAAGACTAAAGAGTACAACTCAGGTGGGTTTATAGATATATAGGAATTCTGGTAAAAAATTAACACGAGACATTTTAACAGAAAGGCATAAGCACCGACTACTAATGGAAGAAGCCGGAATTGACACCAAAAAAAATTGGCATTTCAATCAAAAAGACGCTTGAAAGAAAAAAATAGACAAATATTGCCCCTTGGGGGCGGGAGAAATGTATTTATGTAAACGAAATTTGCCATTTGCCAGTCGGAATAAAATAAAAAAAAACCTGTCTGACGAAGCTTGGTGGGTCTCAGGATACCCACGAGGGAAATGTCCCATAATCACGATACCCCTGGTATTAAAGGCTTTTTATTCACAAATAAAATTTCCTCTGTTTTAAAAATTAGGCATTGACTCTCAACGGAAACTAACTTACAACAAAAGTACTGGTAAGAATAGACCAGCGTAGAATCACCTTTACCAGGGAAAACTTTGGTACCACAACCAAGAAATATATATATATATATATATTGTGCGTGTATATATATATATCATATATTATATATTGTGTGTGTATAATTATAATAATATATATATATATGTGTGTGTGTTGTGTATATTATATTTATATATATAAACACGGTTTGTTTTGAATGGCTTTTTGCCATAATTTTTGGAGAATAAGTGCTTAATGAGTCGTACCTATTTTTGAAAATTAAATTAATTAATAATGAATTTAGGCGGCGTATGTTAACCTATTAAATGTATGGCCCTAAACAAATCGAGAACAAATCATTGATTTTTCTCGATTTGTTTAGCCATTACATTAAATAGGTATTCCCGCCTAATTCATATTAATTAATAATTTTCAAATTTAGTACGACTCCAATTAAGCCATTATATATAAATATATATATATGTGTATTAAATATATATATATGTGTTGTATAATATATATATGTGTTGTATATATATATGTGTGTGTTATATATTGTATTGTATATATATGTATGTATATATATATATATATCTGATATATATATATCCTGTATATAATATATATAATAGTATATACAAAATATATATATAATATATATATATATTATATATATATATATATATATAGGAAATAACGACCCAAATTATTAGTGAGGATATTTTGTTGTTTTTATCTTATTAAATATTTATATTCAGGTTGTCCTCCATCTTTTTGTCAAGAAACATCATTCATATATAATATATAGATATATATATTATATATATATATGTGTGTGTGTGTGTGTGTGTGTGTGTGTGTGTGTGTGGGTGTGTGTGTGTGTTATGTGTGTGGTTTGACAATGCCAAACTAAAAACTAATCTGAATAAACTGCATATCTTCGTTTAGTATGTATCAATTATGAGATAGCTAGCCAAACATTTAGTGAGGTCGAATCTCATTAAGCGCTCATATTCCAAGCCTTGTGTCACGACCCTAAATAGTAAAACAAATATATATGTCTTTGTATTAATCATTATCAAAGCTAGTTCTAGCCAAACCATGCAGCTGGGTCGATTCACACTGTGAGTAGTTGATTCTGATTGAGTACTCCATATCTCTAGCCTTGTGCCACACCTTAGCTATCTTCCTTAATTGGTAGATTCGTGAGTAGTATTATTCCAGGAGCTCCATATCTCTAGCCTGGCCACATCTAACTAATCTTATTAACTATATCTCGTTGAGTATGTATAATTATCGGGAGACTCCATATCCCTTGCATTGTGCACATCTAAACAACCTATTAACTGATAGCTTTCGTGATAAGTAATAAATTATCGGTGCTCCTACCCCTAGCCTTGTGCCACACCTAAAATAAAGCTACTAGCAACTTATATCGATCGATGTAGAAAAGTTATCTACATCTTCGCTTCCAAACGTCAATTCATCGTGATATGCATTAATTATTCAGGTGCTCCATATCTCTAGCCTTGTGCCACAACCTAAAATAAGCTTACTAAAGAACAATAATCTATCGATTGTAAAAGGGTCTCAATCTCGCTCCCAAAACGTCAATCATCGTTGAGTATGCATCTTTGAGTATGCAGTAATTATCAAAGGGCTCATATCTCTAGCCCTGGCCACACCTAAACTAGCTTACTAAGCAAACAAATTCATCGATTGTAGAAAGTGTCTACAATCTTCGCTCCCAAACGTCAATCATCGTTGAGTATGCATCTTTTGAGTTATGCCAGTAATTATCAAGTGCGCTCCATATCTCTAGCTTGTGCCACCCCTAAACTAAGCTTACTAAGCAACTATATCGATCGATGTAGAAAGGGTCTACAATCTCGCTCCCAACGTCAATCATCGTGAGTATGCATTCTTTGAGTATGCAGTAATTATTCAAGTGCTCATATCTCTAGCCTAGTGCCCACCTTAAACAAGCTTACTAAGCAAATTATATCGATCGATTGGAGAAAGTCTACAATCTTCCTCCCCAAACGTTTCAATCATCGTTGAGATGGCCATCTTTTGAGTATGCAGTAATTATTCAAGTGCTTCCATATCTCTAGCCTTGTGCCACACCTAACTAAGCTCTAAGCAACCATATCTATCGATTGAAGAAAGGGTCTACAATCTCGCACTCCCAAACGTCAATCATCGTTGAGTATTGCATCTTGAGTATCAGTAAATCAAATGCCTCCATATCTCTAAGCCTTGTGCCACACCTAAACTAAGCTTACAAGCAAACCATATCTATCGATTGTAGAAAGGGTCTACAATCTTCCGCTCCAAAGTCAATCATCGTTGAGTATGCATCTTTGAGTATGCATTATTATTCAGGTGCTCCATATCTCTAGCCTTGTGCCACCCTGAACTAAGCTTACTAAGCAACTATATCGATCGATTGTAGAAAGGTCTACAATCTTCGCTCCCAAACGTCAATCACGATGCATTAATGTAAGTTTTCTCAGCTTGTAGAATACCCCTCCCCACTCTCACCCCAACCACACTGGCGAGCGAAATGAAAATATTATTTTTTAATAGTTTGTCTTGTCTGTATTGTCTATCGAGTCCCGAGTTAGAAAATGTCTTATGTTTCCCAATGCCTTTGCCAACAATGTAATATACCTCCAGACGTCTAGAGTATATATTCTATCACTTATTCAGATCAAAGTTCTTCTGAATGTCAGAAGAGATTGGTTTAATGTATAAGGAAACCTTATACAGCCTATTACAAGATTTCTCATTATACAGATATATATATATATATATATAATATATAAAGAGAGAGAGAGAGGGGGGTACGCACGCACAAACCCGCACACACACACACATGCATATATATTATATATATATGCATGTGTGTGTGTGTGCCGGGTGTTTTTGCGGGGGGTTCTGAATACCATCTGATTGATAAACTTTGCTTTGAAATCGATTAGACATATAAACATCTTTTGTCTTTATTTTTTTTACGCATTGGATGCCTTCGAATTATTATTTTATAACATACTTAACAATGCTTCAAGCAATACCATACTTTTATATATATATATATTATTATAATATATATAATATATAATATACAAGGTGTCATAAAAGAAACTATACACCTATTACAAGAATTCTCGTATACAGAGAGAGAGATACAGAGAGAGAGAGAGAGGAGCAGCAGACAGAGGACAGAGACAGAGAGAGGCACGGCACGCCACCACACACACACACACACCCACGCACAACATATATATACAAGGTGTGTTCCAAAAAAGAACTATACACCTATTAAAGAATTCTCGTTATCACAGAGAGAGAGATACAGAAGTGATTACAGAGGACAGAACAGGAGACAGAGAGAGGCCGCACGCACACCCNATTTCTTGAGTGAACTTTAAAATATTTTAATCAGAATATTCCTTTTTCCTAGACTTGGTTACCTAGCCATGATGAAAGAGGCCAGTCTCACTACTATTTACAATAACCAGAGGTAGAATTATTGGATGTATATCTTCCCAAGTGCTTATCAACTGTAATGTGAAATGCAAAACAGGTTTTGAACTCAGGTGAATTTCTACGGACTCTAACCCTTTTTAACACGCCTGCTCCAATAACGAAGGTATGGTGACTTCAATCCCACTGGGTAATCACAAGCGAAGTTGTTAAATAAAAGTTACTCACGTCGCGCCATGTAGGTTTGTATTATTGAAAAGACCCTCGAAGATTTCCAAACGAGGCAGTCTTCATTATTAAGAATTCCGAATAGTTGTTTTTGACGATATACTTTCTACAAGCGCAGTGTCCATGGGTTGATTGCAGTCGGTCCACGGTAAGACGCTCCGAATGATTGACCAGGAAGTAATCAGGGATAGGTAACAATGATGTTGTAGTAAAATGCTCATGAAGGATCCAGGATGGTCGCCATCGCATAACCGATACTGCGGAAAAAAAAAAAAAAAAAAAACAAAAGAAAAGAACATAAGAACATGAAACTAAGAGTTTATTCTTTTCAACAGGTTGCCATAACAAGTTTAAAGGAGTTTCAGTTCTGCCTTACTATTTACCGGAGGTTGGACCATTTGCCATAGAAGAATTTTTGAAGAAGTACGGTCACAATGTAGTTTTTTTGATTAAACGAGAAGTCAGAGTAGTTCCTTCTCCTAGACAGGTTGCCATACAAGGTGACAAGACCCACTCTGCCTTACTATTTACCCATAGCTGGAGGGAAGAAATACTTAGCATTCACACCTTTCCCCAATAATAATATAGGATTGAACTCATCTCGCAGTGTCCAATTTCTACGACAGTACCATCACATCATACGTTTGTTCAACTAATTACTCCAGTTTTTCGTTCGATCTTCCTGGTTTGTAACTATGGATCAAAGAATGATTCTTGCATTTCTCCAAAAGAATTAGGAAGGGTAAAAAAAAATGAACACATTTCGGAATGCGAACTTCATCCGCCGAAATTCAGTTTCTGTCCCAATATCCATTACGTTTGGAAACCGCAAACTTCCCTGCCGTTAAGTTTGAATATATTATGCCGGCACAAGAAAACGGATTCGTAGAAACAAATAGAAAATCAATAAATGCTTTATACGTTACAATTTATTATTCAATCGAATAATGATATTTTCAATGGAATTAAAAGAAAAAAAAAAACGAAGCGGTTTCTTTCTCTGAGATGAAAAGAATCTTGATTATTTAATTTTTTTTTAGGTTTCTGGAGATAATTTTTGAAAAAAGGATTGCCATTATTTCCTGTAATCTGTGATAATCAATAGGAACACGTCTCAAAAGGATGGGTTGGGTGGGGGGTTGATTCCTCACAAATTTAAAACACAAAAATTACCGAAACCAAGCGATCATATAAAATATTCCAGCTGCCTTCTTTTAAGATTACAATCTTAAATAGCACTCATAGTTCAACTAACTGCTGACAAGTAAAGTAGTAGCAAGCCCATGAGGCGATGGGGTTAGAATACTCGCTGACGGTCTATTCCCCAGCCAGAGGTGTAAGACCTCCTACCATAAAAATCGTATCTCGCGAGAGTCATGACACTAAACTACATCTTAATGGTTAATGTTTCCGGTTCTAAAGATCTGAGATTTACAGCCCAGTACTCCATCATGTGCCGGGGATGGAGCGGTTATAGAATATCACCCACCGACGTGTCACCTCTGCAGCACGAGTGGGATGAAGACCCACACAATTGGGGCCACCTAGTTGACCGTGGTGTGGTGACCCGCTGATGCTTAGAGGTAATCCTTGTTGGATGAGCAGCTCCATGTCATGCAACAACTACCACTTAGAACCATTACTTAGCTAGACGCACCACCTGCTACTCTTCGCGCCTCTCCGGAGGTCAGTAGTACCCCTCTAATCAATCGGCTGGTCTCATCCAAGCCTAGCACATATGATGAGTGTCCCAAACATACTGCACTTATGGCAAGCCCCAACCCTTTTTATCCATATATGTGCTAGAATGGTGTGGCTGAGGGTTTTCATGATTGGCACAAGGTCAATTTCGTTAAGAGCGAGTTTAAACTGGTTTAATTCCGTGTTTCCTTTCTCCTAGACTGGTTACCTAGCTATAGCCCAAAGAGTCGAGTCTGCTCGAATTATGTACCCATAGCTGGAGGGGAGTATTGGATGCATTACCTTTCCCAAATATTAGCGCATGTGAGAATACAAAAGTGCCATTCATCTAGCATTTGAACTCAGGTCGACGAGTCCATTCCTACGATTCCAAAACATTACACGACGCGCCTACATGCCACAGCCACCGGCAAATAAACCCTGTCCTGACCTTTAAAAACGAGTAGGCGGCAGGTGTGTATGGGAGATGGCCCCTGGTATCAACGATTTAACTTATGCGGATCAGACCGAAGCCATCAGACCATCCAGTCGAAACTGGGAGAATATTGTCCCTTATTGAGTTTTCCTGACTTCCCCAGCAGTGTCAGCATGTCGTGCTCGTCTTACTTAAATATTTTGTAGATGGGGGGTTAAGTGTCCATACAGCTGTTGTTTTGTTGGTGGCTTTTCATATTGTTCACGTGGCCTCCTTTTTATAGCTTCTCCTCTAGCTGCGAGCATGGGTTCATCTTGTTTAAACACATGAACTCTGTTTTATTTGAATTCACCAGAAACCAACCAAAATCTGCTGCGTTACTCCAGGCTACGACAGCAATAATATTGCCTTGAAAAGGTAATTTTGAAGAAAAGCGCCTAGATTATCTGTGTTATGCCCAAAATTAGTTGACGTCTTTCCTAAAATTATTTCGGCTTCTCACATAATTGTTCTTAACATATAAACGGTTATACACTGTTGGAAAAAGAATTAAAAGTATTAACAAGATAGGAATACAACAAACAAGTTAAAGCATAAATGGTTAAAAAAGGAATTTACGATATTGTTTATTTTTATATTTCATGAAAATTCTAAATATAACAAGAGTTGTCCCTTGAACTTAACTTATGAAGGGGCCGGGGAGAGAATATTTGAGTGACGAGTAGACTAGTTTAAGAGAACAAAAACACTGAAAAAAACCAGTTGATAGTTGAGAGTAGACGGACCAAGATTTAATGAAGGCAGAGGGGACACTGTTGAGACTGTTGGGTTCGGAAAATACCGAAAAACTATCATCTTCCATTTTCATCAGTACCAGGTTTCCATTCCCGTTCAAAAAGATCTCGGAAATCGCTCAAACAGCCTCCCTATCTTTTTTATCATTATCATTTTTCGGTCATGCGTCTCCCTTTCTGTTCCTCACTCCCCTCTTCTTAATGAAAAAGAAAATTCTCTGAAGTATTCATCGCTTACTTATCTATTGTGCCGTATGTCGAGTGTTAAAAAACAAAGCAAACCTGCCATTAGAAAATTTAGGATTAACATTACCTTTTAAGAAAAGGAAAATAGTATTTTTCCTGAAAACACTTACAAACTTTATGCCATTGTTTATTTTCACGTTATTAGCAGTATTGCATTATTATTTTTAATTTGAACAAAATTTTAAAAAACAAAATTGACTGTAATCCATTAAAGAACCGGGGAAAAGAATAATTTTATTAAACATAGACGAGCAGTAAACAGAATAGTAAACGAACAGGTTTTAAAGAAGAAGAAAAAAAACAATTTTTGACAGTTGGATCGAAAAATGCTGGAGACGGTAAGAATGAGTTATTTTTGCTACGAAAATTGTGAAGGTTTTCTCTCCCCGGATAAGGAAGAAAATTTCTATTGAATGTTTACTATTTTTTCATACCTTGTGGTGAAGGTTAAAAAAACAGAGTCGTCTGCCCATAGAGAAACGCATATAAGTCGTAAGTTTTTTCAGGAAAATACTAGCCGCTCTGTAAAGGAAAGTTTAAATCTAAGTTTCTTTATGCAGACGACTCTGTTTTTTTTGAAATTCACACAAAGGCTATGAAAAAATAAGTTAAACATTCAATAGGAAAATTTTCTTCTTATTCCGGGGAGAGGAAAAACATTTCAATTTTCGTCAGCAAAATAACTTCCATTTCTTACCGTCTTCAGCATTTTCGATCCAACTGTCTAAAAATTGTTTTTTTTCTCTCTTTAAAACCTTGTTCGTTACTATCTGTTACTGCTCGTCTATGTTAAAAAAATATTCTTTCCCGGTTCTTTATGGATTAACAGTCAAATTTTGTTATTTCTTTAAATTTGTTCAAATTAAAATAAATAATCAAATACTGCTAATTAACGTGAAAATAAACAATGGCATAAAAGTTTGTAAGTGTTTCAGAAAATACTATTTTCCTTTTCTTAAAAAGGTAATGGTTAGTCCTAAATTTTTTTAATGGCAGGTGACTTTGTTTTTAAACTCACATAAGGCACAATAAGATAAGTAAGCATGAAACTTCAGAGAATTCTTTTTCATTAGAGAGAGGGGGAGGTAGAAGGAACAGAAAGGGAGACCATTGCCAGAAAAATGGAAATGATAAAAAAGATAAATGAGCTGTTTGAGCGATTTCGAAGATTTTTTGAAAGGAATGGGAAACTGTACTGATGAAATGGAAAGATGATAGTTTCGGGATTTTCCGATCCAACAGTCTCTAAAGTGTCTCTGCCTTCTTCAAATCCTTATCCGTCTACGCTCAAACTATCACTGGTTTTCAGTGTTTTCTCTCTTAAACTAGTCGCCTATCATCAATCAAATATTCCCTCCCCGGCCATTCATAAGTTAAAGGTTCAACTCTTGTTATATTTAGAACTTCATGAAATACAAAAATAAACAAATATCATAAATTACTTTTTTAACCATCTAATCTTTAACTTGTTTTATTCTTATCTTGTCAACAAGCTATGACATGTAAACATGTTATATGTTAGAAAAATTATTGAGAAGCCGATAATTTAGGAAAGACGTCACTAATTTGCATAAACGCAGATAATCTAGCGCTTCTTCAAAATATACCTTTTCAAGCCAAATATTATTGCTGCGTAGCCTGGAGTACGCAGCAAGATTTGTTGGTTTCTACGTGAACTCAAATAAAACAGAGTTCATGTGTTTTAATCAAGATGATCCCATCTCCAAGCTAGAGGAAACTAAAAAGGAGGCCACGTGAACAAATACTGAAAGCAACACCCCACAAAAACAACAGCTGTATGGTCACTTACCCCCCATCTCACAAAACATTCAACTAAGACGAGCACGACATGCTGAACACTGCTGGGAAGTCAGGAAAAACTCATAAGGGACAATATTCTCCAGTTTCGACTGGATGGTCTGATGGCTTCGGTCCTGGACCGCATAAGTTAACATCGTTGATCCCAGGGGGTCATCCCTCCCATACAACACCTGCTCCCTCGGTTTAAAGGGTCAGGACTGGGTTTATTGCCCGGTGCCTGTGGCATGTAGGCGCGTCGTGTAATGTTTTGAATCGTAGGAAATGGACTCGTCGACCTGAGTTCAAATTCTAGATGAGGCACTTTTGTATTTCACATAGCGCTAATATCTTGGGAAAGGTATGCATCCAATACTCTCCCTCCAGCTATGGGTACATAATCGAGCAGACTCGACTCTTTGGCTATAGCTAGGTAACCAGTCTAGGAGAAGGAAACTTGGAATTCAAACCATATCATGAAAACCCTCAGCCACCACCTTCTAGCACATATATGGATAAAAAAGGTTGGGGCTTGCCATAAGTGCAGTAGGTTTGGGACAATCATATATGTGCTAGGGCTTGATGGGACCAGCCGATTGATTAGAGGGGGCCACTCTGACCTCCCGTCTAGCCTAAGTAAAGGTCTAAGTGGAGTGTTGCATGACATGGACTGCTCATCCACCAGGATTCCCTCCTTAAGCATCACGGGTCCCCACCATTGGGTGGGTCTTAACCCTCTGCAGAGGTGCAGTCGGTGTATTCTAAACCCCCATCCGACAGAGCTTGGCAATGATGGAATACTCTGTAACTCTCAGAACTTTAGAACCGGAACATTGCCATCAGATGTAGTCTAGTGTCATACCCGAGATACCTTTTTATGGTGAGGTCTTACACCTCTGCTGGGGATACCGTCAGCGTATTCTAAACCCCGTCGACAGGGCTTGCACTATACTTGAGCTTCGTTGAACATGAAATTCTAATTTATTTAAAGGAACTGGATATTTTATATGATCGTGGTTTCCGGTAATTTTTGTGTTTTAAATTTTGAGGAATCAACCCCCCACCCCAACCCCATCCTTTTGAGACGTGTTTCCTATTGATTATCAGATTACAGGAATAATGCTAATCCTTTTTTCAAAAATTAATCTCCAAGAAACCTAAAAAAAAAATAAAAAAAATCTCAAAGATTCTTTGCATCTCAAGAGAAAAGAAAACCGTCTTCGTTTTTTTTTCTTTTTAATTCCATTGAAAATATCATTATTCAGATTGAATAATAATCTGTAACGTATAAAGCATTTATTTGATTTTTCTTTTTTGTTTCTACAAATCCGTTTTCTTGTGCCGGGCATATATCATTCAAACGGCCAGGGAGTTGCGGTTTAGTGTAATGGATATTGGCACAGAAACTGAATTCGGCAGGATGAAGTTCGCATTCCGAAATGTGTTCATTTTATTCTAATTCCTTTGAGAAATGCAGGAATCCATATCTTGTATCCATAGTTACAAGGAAGATAGAACGAAAAACTGGAGTAATTAGTTGAAAACGTATGATGTGATGGTTACTGTCGTAGAAACTGGACACTGCGAGATGAGTTCAAATCCTATAGTATTATTGGGAAAGGTTCGAATCCAAGTATTTTCCATCCAGCTATGGGTAAATAGTAAGGCAGACTGGGCTCTTTCACCTTGGTATGGCAACCTGTCTAGGAGAAGGAATACTCTGACTTCTCGTTAATCAAAAAACTACATTGTAACCGTACTTCTCTTCAAATTATTCTTATGGCAAATGTCCAACCCTTCGGTAAATAGTAAGGCAGACTGGACTCTTTAAACTTGTTATGGCAACCTGTCTAGAAGAAGAAAAACTCTACGTTTCATGTTCTTATGTTTTTTCTTTTGTTTTTTTTTTTTGTTTTTTTCGCAAGGTATCGGTTATGCGACGACCATCCTCGGATCCTTCATGAGCATTTACTACAACATCATTGTTACCTACTCCCTGCATTACTTCCTGTCATCACTTCGGAGCGTCTTACCGTGGACCGACTGCAACAACCCATGGAACACCTGCGCTTGTAGAAGTAATATCGTCAAAAACAACTATTCGGAATTCCTTAATAATGAAGACGTGCCCTCGTTTGAAATCTTCGAGGGTCTTTTCAATAATACCAAACCTACATGCCGACGTGAGTAACATTTTATTTACAAACCTTCGCTTAGTGATTACCCATTGAGGATTGAAGTCACCATACCTACGTTAATTGGAGGCGCGTGTTAAAAGGGTTAGAGTCGTAAGAAATTGACCGGAGTTCAAATCCTGTTTGCATTTCACATTACGTTGATACACTTGGGAAAGATATACATCCAATAATTCTACCTCTGGCTATTGGTAAATAGTAGTG
>CM042150.1:29640128-29655128 GCA_023376005.1 Doryteuthis pealeii | reverse complement strand
CTGAACACCATCTATCTATCTATCTTGTACATATATAAAGGGCAGTTAGTGAGTATGTGTATATGTATGTCCCGAGGAAACAACGATTATAAAGCAATTAACGACAATGTAAGTATATATGCACATTCACTATCACCAGAGCTTGCTTTTTGAGCAAAAATAATGGAGATTTTTAACTAAATTCGTGAAGATATCTAAAAATTAGAATTTAAAGGGAAAGTTATTTGTGGTATTTATTGTTAAAATATAAACAAATCGATTATTCAAGACCAAAACGATCAACGGATCTGCGAGACTAACCTTTTTATCTTCCCCCTCTACCCAGGTAACGCCGGGTAGTTGCTTCTAGTACATATATAAAAGGCAGTTGGTATGAATGAATATATGTATGTATGTATGTCCGGATGAAACTATGAAAATAAAACAATTGACGTCAAAGTAAATATATGTACACATTAAATATCACCAGTCCTGTCTTTTTATGCCAAAATTATAAAGATTTTATTTATATTCGAAGATATTCAAAATATGCATAGAAATAACATAGAAATTCGACTTGCATTTGTGAATCTCAAAAGTAAATAAATCAATGCACCAGGTATTCCAGCCTCTACCCAGGAGACACGGGTTAGCTCAGTCGGTAGAGCGTTCGGTTAGAAACCAAAAGGTTCCTAGTTCGATACCCGCCCTCGCCAACTCAGCGTTATGAGTAGCACATGGATCTGTGCGGTAAAGTAAGGAGCTGATGGTAGGTGTGGCGCTCCACCCCAGACGCTAAAATAATCTCCTTGGTCTAGCGCAAGTGAAAAGGGGATAGACTCCCTCGCTGCTTGGCTGATACCGACATTAGGCCGCCCCGACGACATTACTTTACTTGGTCTGATATAAATAGAGCTACCGTGCTGCTTAGATTGGAAGGACTTACAATCATAGATTGGCCGTATGTTTCAAGCGATTCTGTACTTTTCTTAGAAGAACATGTACTACAGATAAGTAATAATCTTTCTGTTATCTTTATTTCTATTCCTTAATGTGTCTAATTTCGTAATGTAATTAAATACATATTATATAGTAAATTTGTTCTATTATTTGTATTTGTTGTATGGTGAAAATTGAATTTCTTGCACTATTCCTAGTGAATTACCTTTCCCACCCAGTCGTGCCTAGTCTTGCACTCTCTTTGTGCTCGTTTGCTGCTGCATTCGCTTATATGATTAGACGTTTCATTATTATTATTATTATTATTATTATTATTATTATTATTATTATTTACTCCTTTTGAGTTTTCACATCAGTGTTAGCTGATGGACTTTCACTGGAGTTTGAGTGACAGCAAGTCTCCTCAGGTCTCCAGGACTCTTCTGAGTATTCTGGCAGATTGCAGCAGTGCAGTGTTCTGAATGGTTTCAATCCTTCCTCATTATTATTATTATTATTATTATTATTATTATTATTATTATTATTATTATTATGCCAGTGCGTCCTGATGATAAATATGATTATAACTCCTGGTTAATAACCATGTTCGAAAAAAAATGAATTAAATTAATTCTTATTACAGTTTTTATATTCTTGAAAAAAAACACATTTACGATTAATGAAACATTAATGAGTATGGAACTCACAGCAACAAGAAACCATTCATAAAAATCTTTTGATTAAATGAAATATTTTATGCAACCTTTTAATGAATGAATTAATTTTCTGACTCCATGTCTGGTTACAATTTGAAATCAAATCTCAACTTCTTCTCATTAAAACTCAATTTCGGTGGGGTTTTTTTTTTAAAGCTGCAATTAAACTTAATGAGAAATAATAACTACTGGCCTTTGAATTAATTGGATTAACTCAGCCAAATCTGAAATACAAAATATCTTAGCGCAAAACACAAATTAAATCCACTGAAATTTATATAGCGAAAATAAAATATTAATGTACACGTTCACTCGTTATTCGTGGTAGTAGCTTATTTAGATTTTTACTTTATTTCATCTAATTTTATTTTAACGACTTTATCGTGTTAGTATAACATTTAACTTAAGACTATCAACAACATATAAATGAATTAATCACACACACACAAACACCACCACCCCACACACACACATACGAGAGTGAGTAAAAAAAGTGATATTTTGTTTAGGACAGGTATAATTACCAACACAGGAACATGTATCATACATCAAAATGAAGCTGGTCCTCTGTGGATCACGTCCCTTACTTCTCTATATAATCACCGCTTCTCTCAATAGCAATGATCCACCTTCGAATGAGAGCATGTATCCCTGCCCCTATAAAATTATATTGACTGTTCTTTGAGCCACTTCTTCACTACAGATTTCAATTCTTCGTCACTGGAAAAATGTTTGCCTCTCAAACCCTCTTTCATTGGTCTGAAGAGATGATAGTCTGAAGGCGCTAAATCTGGTGAGTTTGGAGGATGCGGAAAAGTTTTCCATCCGAATGAGGCGATTTTCTCTCTTGTCCAAATGTTTGTGTGAGGTCGAGTATTGTCATGCAGGATGAGGAGATTGTCGATTGGCAAGTTGGGTCTTACTCGGTGGCTTCTTACTCTGAGCCTCGTTAGGGTCTCAATGTAGACCGTAGTTTTATTTTTAAATATAGGAAATAAAGAAAATGTCATTTCTTTTTTACTCACCCTCGTATATATATATATATATATATATATATATATATATATATAGTGTGTGAACAAAAAGTATTAAGACAATCAGGAATATTTCTTGTATGTTGTTTATTCTCAACTAGTTTCGACCTTAGGTCATCGTCAGGAGAAAATGTATTATTTGAAGAAATTGTTGATAGATTATTAGAAAGGGAGCATTATAGAAGAATTATAAAAGTTGAAGTGTTTTTGTGGGTTTGACATGCTGTTAAAATTCGGGTAGGCGAGTGTGTTTAATAGTAGCATGTCCATTTGTTCCGTGAAGAACCTCTATGAGGTGGGTTATTTTTTTAATGCTCTTATATTTGTGAGGGAGGGTTCATGGGAGTTGTGTGTATGACTATATATGTATACTTATAAATGTATGTGTGAGTTTACATATATGTGTGTGAATGTGATTGTGTGTATGTATCTCGGTACTGTGCGCGTGACTTCTAGATTTTTAATTGGGTCAAAAGTGGGCTTGTTTGATGCGTGGTGGTCAGTATATATTATATATATATATATATATATATATGTGTGTGTGTGTGTGTGTGTGTGTGTGTGTGTGTGAGTAACTTTTAAAGAAAAGAAAAAAATATAAAAATAAAATAGAATAAAATAAAATAAAAATGAATTAAGGTAAATAGGACCATATGAAGAGAAATAAACTACTAAATAAATGGAATCTAAATGAACTGGGGTGGCCCATTTAGCTGAAATCTGGAATAGATTGATTTAATAGAAATTCCTAACAAATTACTGAAAAGTAATCAGATATCTTTTTTATTACCAGACAAGACAATATAAATAAAATAAAAAAACAAAAATCTGTTTTCAAATGCCTTAAAAGTAATAAAGAATTCATCATTCGCCTCTGATGAGCTGGGAGAATTAGACACTTTGTCTAAGCTCCCCGAAATAGGCTATAAAGCAAAATCTCTAAGTCTTTCGTTATTTCTTTACTTATAAATTTGCTCTGTGACTCTAACAATAAGAGCACACATTGAGCTCTCAAACTGCAACAGGTTGTTTAAAAAAAACTCCTATGTCATAAGGAAGATTTCTTCTCTGGACTTTTGGATATATATATATATATATATATATATATATATATATATATATATATATATATATATATATATATATATAATGTTCAGTTCTCTGTAAAAGTGTGTCCGTTTCACAATGTTTATTTCCTCTTTTGGTAATGATTGCAAAAGGTAGATAGCTCTCTTTCTCCTCGTATAACCTTAGACGCTCTCTGTAATGAACAGGTGTTTAATCTTTTATTTTAAGGACCCTATTTTCTTAATATGATATTTATCCTAAGGCTAACAACAATAACAAATAAATGAATTAATCACACATTCACACATACACACACACACACACACACACATTGCCTTACGAGTTTAATTCGTTCCGCTCGTAACTCAATTTCCTCGTATATCAAATCAATTTTCCCCATTGAAATAAACTGAAATGCTATTAATCCGTTCGAGCTTCCCACAACAAAAATAAACTAATTTTTGTTAGATTTTTTTTAATAAGAAAAATAGCACTGTATTGTATAGAAAGCCTAATAGAATAGAAGGTAATTAATTATGTGCAGTAATATGATTTAATGTTTATTTTTTATATTATTATTTGGCGTGATAAAATTGGAAACTTAAATGTTTTTAGTGAACTTATTAACATATGCATATCTGAAGCTCGCTCGTACCTCAAATTTCAGCTCTCAACACAAAGCAAAGAACAACGTATGATTATTATTAAATCGTTTTTTAAACTTAAAACTATATTAAAACAAATAAAGTTGGCAGAATCTTTATTATTTTAATAAACAAAGGACACAGGTTAATTACAATAATTGCTATTACTTAAATGTTCGTCAGATTAAGTATTGAACAGGTTAATTTGCTGCTTAACTTCGGTGACCAAGTGGGAACCATTGCTTTCAGCGTTGCTTGACTGTAATACATGTTACAGAACAATACTGATCAACTGATTATCAATCAGTGTTGCTAACCTGAAATTTTCATCTTTTTTTTTTAATCAGTCACATTGCTCTATTAACCGACCTCGTATTATCGTAACTTATTTATTTTCTTTTGTATGTGCGTGGAAATGATTAAATTAACCTTTACGTTTCTCTGAAATCTTTTAGATGGGGTTTGATAATGAGTATTATCTGGATTATTCCGACTATTGTCCTCATCTTTATTGTTATCCGTACAACGGCCGAGTTCGAATAGAAGGTTCCCGAGTTCGAAAAGAAGTATACCTGGTGGATTGAATAAAGGGTTCAGTTCCAAGTTCCGTGAAGGCTCCCGATTACGACATGAAGACTCCCCCCACCCACCCAAGTCCGAAAAGAAGGTTCCTGAGTTCGAAGAGAAGGTTCCCGAGTTCAAGAAATACCTGAAGAAGGTCGCAGGGCACATCGACCGAAACGTTGTACAGATAACAATAAAGATGAGGACAATAGTCCGAATAATCCAAATAATACTAATCTTTACGTTTATTACTTTCAGCAAATCTAACTGAACTCTACAGTGATATAGGGCAGCAATGGAACATCGACAAAGATTGGGTCAATACACAAATACATCAAAGGTTCAACCATACTTATTTCAAAACGCCGAGTGAGGAGTATTTCTTGTAAGTATGACATTCTACAATTATATGCGCAACACAATCTTACTTACTGACGTCATGATTTTCCTTAGTTATTTAAAGTATATGTGCAACACAATCTTATTTCTATGCTTTAATGTTATTTTTGATAATTAAACTACAGTCATAATAACTTTTCGCTAATGCACAGCTCATTATAACGGAAATTATGTAACTGTCTGTCTATAACCGAAACTACGTCACCACTGACGTCATGATTTCCTTACATATTTAAAGTATATGCGCAATACAATCTTAATTCTAGCCTTTAATGTTTTTTTCTGACAATCAAACTACAGCGTCATAATAACTTTTCATTAATTTTGCCAGAAAGATCCTATGCGCAGCATCCAGTATCCTTGCATAGTTGGTCAATGTAGTTCCTTGGTGGCCGGCCTACACTAACATGTCCATGTGTTGGCTTCCACAGGAGAACGTCGCTTATGAGCTCGTCCTTGCTTCTCCAGCAGTGCCCAGCATGTCTTGTCCGTCTAACTCGGATGGTTTATGAGATGGGGAGCAGATGGCTATACAGCTGCTTCCTTGTGGGATTCTGTTTCCATGACTTGTTCAAGACCGCACGCAGCATTTTTGTGCAGGTCCCATCTAGCTTATTCTCAAGGTGCTTCGTTAGGGTCCAGGTGGTGCAGCCATACAGCAGTACTGATATAACCACAGTCTGGAAGAATTGTCGCTTTAACTTGTCAGCGTGATCGGATTTCCATATGACTGATAATCTGTTTGTAGCTGACTATGTGTTATAGGTGATATACCCTATAGACTAATGGAATGCGCCGACGGTTACTATAAGTAACAGGGACAATTATGGCTTGTAGAGTAAGCCAATGTGAGTCAGCTCATAACTCTATTGTCGGACGTAATTCTCACTTCTCTGTACTGTAATTGTCTACTCTTTTGTTAATACATTTTCCTACATTTGTTACCCGTCGTTTTGTTCTTATTTAACCCCTTAAAACCCCACAACACTATGCCTTTCCTATTCGTGTATTAACATCGCTTTCTGTGGATGAGATCGCTAATATCCGTGGACTTTACTGTAATCTGGGGGTTTTGGGATATAATAAGCGACTAGTTTTAATGTGTTATTCTTTTATATTTGTTAATATTCTTTTGTCTTTCTACTTAACAGCAATCGAGTCCTGAAACTCTCGCACGGAATTGATGAAATGGGAAGTATCCAATGGGAATTAGCTCTGTGTTTATTCATTTCTTGGGTTCTTATATTCCTTGTCCTAATTCGAGGAATTCAATCTATGGGAAAGGTATGTATATTTGCATTTCTTATGTCTATACACTCACACACTCACA
This sequence comes from Doryteuthis pealeii, assembly GCA_023376005.1. Taxonomy (NCBI): domain Eukaryota; kingdom Metazoa; phylum Mollusca; class Cephalopoda; order Myopsida; family Loliginidae; genus Doryteuthis; species Doryteuthis pealeii. The sequence continues at coordinate 29,648,455 of CM042150.1, read as the reverse complement.
CATAGCCACACTCTCACACACACACACACACACACACATATATATATATATATATTGAAGAAATAGATACAACAGAAACCTACTCGAGTTTCATCGCTAGAATCATCAGGGTTAAATCCACTGAATTAATCGAGTTACCGATTAATTGCAGCTGATCACACGTATGTCCATGAACATACGTGTGATCAGCTGCAATTAATCGGTAACTCGATTAATTCAGTGGATTTAACCCTGATGATTCTAGCGATGAAACTCGAGTAGGTTTCTGTTGTATCTATTTCTTCAATAAATTAGCTCTACTTTGTATTGAGCACTTTGTATTTGTTTTATCACGGACTTAACCCCTGGAGCCTGTGCACCTCCAACGATCGTGCCCATATTCACCGGTAAGCCACCCTTTATATATATATATATATATATATATATATATATATATATATATGGAAGGATGGATGGGTGGATGACTTGCAAAAAATGTGAGAATGGTAATTTGTGTGACAAAATGGGGCGTAACCGGGTCTAGCATGACATGAGTTCTGACATGAGAGAGTCTACAGAATTTGATTCCCGATGAAGGTTGCATAAATCGAAACGTTATAACATCGAATTTTCCATCAAGAAATAAATTGATCTTTTTTAAATTCTATTTTTCAAAATACAGTCATATATATATATATATATATATTATATATATATATATATATATATTATTATTATTATTATTATTATTATTATTATTATTATTATTATTATTATTTATCTTTTTTTTTTTGCTTGAAGGCAATTACAATGAGTATATATATATAATTCGATAATTATAGTAAATAAACATAAGTGAATTTCGGCAAGGGATCGTTCGGTCTGTAGAACATCGTACAGACTGTTTATATATATATATATATATATATATATATGTGTGTGTGTGTGTGTGTGTGTGTGTGTGTGTGAGTGTGTGTGTGTTGTAGTGGGGTCCACGTAAGCTTCTTAGTCGATATACATATATATATATATATATATATATATATATATATATATATATATATTATTTGGGATTTAGTTTGAAGCATCAGATGTGAAATATAAGAAACTCCGTTTTTTTAATGTTAAGTTTCGTTTTATTTCGTAGAATATTTACGGAGGTCAGATGAAGAATGGAGACAATCCAGTCCACAGCACAATAAAATCACTCTCAGTTATTAGAAGAGTTCTGGGGATTTTTTTAGACTTGCTGTCACTTGAACTCCAGAGAAAAATCACCAGATAAGGTGAAAATAATTATAAAATACGTATTAACAACAATAATAACAACAAAAGTAATACAAAATCCGCTACGTGCATAAAATTCCCGATTCCTTAATGAAAATGCGTTCAAGAAAGTATTTGATCTGATCAAAGAGAAAATCAATTAACTCTGCAAGTTAATATATATATATATATATATATATAATATATATATATATATATATACCAACTCCTCCGCACGAGCAGGATGTAACACAAGGTCAATTTCTTAAGCGGGGTTTAACTGGCTTGAATTCAGAGTTTTCCTTCTCCTAGATTGGTTGCCTAACCAAGGTTAAAGAGCCCAATCTGCCCTACTATTTACCCATAGCTGGAGGGAGAGTAGAATTCATACTTTTCCCAAGGGTATCAGCGCTAAGTGAAATTCAATTACCACGTCCAAGTTAATGTACATAAGGTGACGCTTAGATTTTGAATACCTAAACAAAATGGCATTGATCTTATACAGCGTGCTTCACAAAATACTGAAACATTTTGAAAACTAATAACTTTCTGGTTTTTAATTTAATTCTTATATTTTTTTTCAGATATTATATGTAACTTAAGTAAATTGAAAATATCAAGTTACAGTGTGAAAAAAAATAGACTAATATAAGGGACGGTTTAACTCGTCCGACCAGGAACCACAAGGTTCCGGGTTCGATACCGTCCCTCGCCAACTCAGCGTATAAGTAGCACGGAGCTCTGTGCGGTAAAGTGAGGAGCTAACCTACCATCAGCTCCTCAATTCACCGCACATATCCATCTGCCACTCATACGCTGAGTTGGCGAGGGCTGGTATCGAACACAGAACCTTGTGGTTCCTAGACGGAGGCTCTACCGACTGAGCTAAAGGAAGAAACACAACGAATATTAAGGATAGGAGAAAAGGTTTACTAAGCAAAGTTACTAAGTGAAGAGAATAATTAGCAATTACTAGGTTGAATTAACATGTCCCGAAAGATATCGTTGTTTCACTCCTCCGCGGTTTCATCAGACATTATTGGTAATTTTCACCTTTAGTTGGCTAAATTCCTAGCAAATAAGGCAATTAGAGTAACCTCCCTTACCTTTCACTTTGAAACAAGTCGGTAGCTATTTTGAAAGTATCCGTGCGAAATAAACAAATCTTAAAAACTTTTTCGAAAACAATACAACTGCATGCTTTAACACAAAAATATCATAAAATGTGTTCTTAATAACAATTAAGTTCATTTCAGATAATTTTAGGCAAGGAATTTAGCCAACTGACTTTCACTTTGAAACAAGCCGGTAGCCATTTTGAAAGTCTCCGTGTGAAATACACAAATCAAAAAACTTTACGAAAACAATATAACTGCATGCTTTAACACAAAAATATCATAAAATGTGTTCTTAATAACAATTAAGTTCATTTCAGATAATGCGCACGCACAATTTTATGCTAGGAATTTAGCCAACTAAAGGTGAAAATTACCACATCATTTATAGGAAAATCAGACGATTCCATTATTATTATTTCCGTACTGATTATTTCGGTACCTATAAACGATATCGACTCATGCACGAGTATATAGGTCTCTTCTTTACCTCTATTTTTGTCTTGTATTCTTTTGAAGATTTTGTGTGTGTGTTTTGTGCTTTGGTTTTTTGTTTTGTTTTTGTTTTTTTGCTTTGTTTTTTTTTTTGGAGGGGGGGTCTAATTTTTCTTCGTTTTCTTTTCTTTTTTTTCACCAATATTTCTGCGTTATCTTTGATTTTTCTTTCCTTTTTTTAAATCTCAAATCTATTCTTTTAATCTTTTCATTATTTCATCAGACCAAAATATCCGATACGCGTTTAAATGTTTCTGTATTTTTCTTATCGAAATCGAATCAAATAGGCGAGTTCTATCGCCACATTTCTCCAATACTCATTTGCATAAAAATCGACATTTTATTATTTATTCAATCGTAATTCGCAACTTACTCCATTAGAAATGAGAAATATGAAAACCAACCCAAAAAGTCAGTAGGCATCAATGTTTATTCAACAATCAAAACAATTCCTGAACAGTTATGCAAATAGACTGTCACTTGATGCTGGATACAATAACCGCATCGCAAAAGCTGCCTCAACTTTTGGGAAGCTCACAATGAGCGTGTGGGACAACAGCAGACTCACTCTCCGTACAAGGGTGTAAGTATATAGGATATCATCAGCACTCTCTTGTATGGAAGCGAAACCTGAACCCTGTATTCCCACCAAGAGCGGCAACTAAGTAGCTTTTACCTTCTCTGCCTTACGCGTATACTGGGCACTATATGAAGGGACAGGGTCATTAATACAACAGTCCTCGAGTAGCACAGCTTCTCAGCAATACGAAACATGGACCCTGTATTCCCACTAAGAGCGGCACCTAAATAGCTTTCAACTTCTCTGCCTTATGCATATACTGGACACTATATGAAGGGACAGGGTCACTAATGCAGCAATCCTGGGGTGATCACTTGTTACCAGCGCAGTGAAACCAGAACCCTGTACTCCCACCAAGAGCGGTGGTTAAATAACTTTTATCTTTTCTGCCTTACGCGTATACTGGATACCATCCGGAAGGACAGGATCATTTATAGTGTTGTCCTCGGGTAGCTTCTCAGAGCTGCGAAACCTGGATCATCTGCTCCTACTAAGAGCAGCCATTAAATAGCTTTCAACTCTTCTGCCTTAGGCATATACTGGACATCATCTGGCGAGACCGGATCACAAATACAGCAGTCCTCGGGTGAGCACTTCTTCCCAGCACAGCTAAACCTGGACACTGTACTCCCACGAAGTCCCAATCAAAGGTCATCTGTAGGTCATTTGCCGTTCAATATGACGGCTTTAATGTATTTGCCAACATCTTCTTGCGACATGTGGTCAATTTAATAGGTTTCAATTCAGAGTTTTCCTTCTTCTAGACTGGTTACATAGCCAAGTTTAAAGAGCCATGTCCGCCCTACTATTTACCCATAGCTGAGGAGAGTGTAGTTGGATGCATACCTTTTTCCAAGGGTATTAACGCTATGTCAAATACAAACAGTCTCGTTCAATATTTGAACTCGTGTCGACGATTCCATTTCCAACGACTCTAACCATTACACCACGCACCTTTTTTAAGCGACTTCTTAAAAAGGCGACATTTTGTACTAAATAATGTTGGCTCCAAAAATTGTTTCCACTAATTAATGATTTCGTGATGAAGAAATCAAGAGGTGATCTACACACGAAATCGAATTCTGGAGATCGATAGATTACACTTTGCACAATGGATATTTTGTTCTGAACTCTTATACCCTGTCCATTGCAGAAATAAAGAACTCTAGAACTGAGTATCCACCATGTTTTAGTGTGGGCACCAGACGATTCCAATAAAAAATATTAGCTAGACTAGCCGGAATATGCAACCTCCGTAGGGCATAGGTATTTAACTTTTAATGTAATAAAATATATTAAATTAGAAAGCTTTGCTTTGTTTTGTTTTACAGCATATCAACCTCAGTGGGTCATTTAATGCCGATAAAGTTTTGAAATAAATCAATTCTTAATGGATAATACAATTTTTTTATAAATACATTTTTCTATTTAACCCATAGATGGGACCCTAACAGGTACTACCACTCCGGGTAAGAGTGGACCTGGGAGCAATGGTGATGAAGGGGTGCTCCACATTCCCCAAACCTCCAAAACTGGAACCTCACCATCAGATAGAGTTTAACGTCATTCCCAGGACATGTAGACCCGCAGCCACCGCCTTCTAGCATCTATATGATAAAAAAGGGGTGGGGCTTGCCATAAGGGCAATAGGGTTGGGAAAATCATATAGGTGCTAGGGGTTGACGTGACCAGCCGATTGATCGGAGGGGGCCTCTCCGACCACCCGTCTAGCCCAAGATAGGGCCAATGTGGAGTATTACATGTCATGAACTGCTCATCCACCTGGGCTCTATCCTTAAGCATCACGGGTCGCCACCCACGGCCAACAGGTGGCCCCATTGGGGGAGTCTTACCCCTCTGCAGATGTGCAGTCGGTGCATTCTAACGCCCCAGCCGACAGGATGGTAAATTAGAAAGACTAACAAAATTAAATAAAAATGCATATAAAAAGATTATACTTTTGATTCGTTTCAATATAAAATCATTCATAGGATAAATTTTAATACAGTGGAGAATTTTAAAAAAATGATATTAGAGATCAATAAGACCAAGTAATTATTTATTAAACCTGGTTTTGTTAAAACCAGTATGAGAAATAACCGCACTATATATCATGCAAACATTTATGTCTTAGTGATATATAAAACACATTGCTATGTAACAGACAAACATATCCGCGCAAATTACTATCAAGCAAGAAACCTGAGGGACATCTTTAAGAATACAAACCCTGAAAACATTTTAAATTTTATAAAAAAAAAAAGCAACCTTTTCAACAAAATATAACAGAACACAACCAATTATTACCATAGAACCACTACTTTAAAGACTGAAATCCAAAATAAACTTTTTGGCATTAAATGACCCACAGAAATTGATATGCCGTTAAACAAAACTCAAACACATTGCAGAATTTTAAAGGCTCTAATAACATGAGCTGTTTTGAGGCAAATATAACTCATATTTTTATAGACATCGTTAATAGATAAGATTGTTTTTAGCGTCTTGGGTGGAGCACCACACCTACCACCAGCTCCTCAATTTACCGCGCAGATCCCTGTGCTACTCATACGTTGAGTTGGGGAGAGCCGGTATCGAATCAGGAACCCGCCCCCTAACACATTGTAAAGTACGCATTCATTCTTACTTTTGGAGGCGCACTAAGAGTAACGGTTTCTGTGGTAGGTAATGGAATCGCCGAATTCTGTTTAGATCCTACTCGAGGTGGTTTGCATTTCAATTTGTGCTAATGCCCTGGGGAAAAACATGAATCGACCTCCCCGCAATACTTCGGTTATGGATAAATAGTACGACAGACTAGACCTTTTAGGCTTGATTAGATAACCACTCGAGAAGGGAGACTCTGAATTCAAACCAGCTTTGCCCCACTTAAAAATTGACCTTGTTTTGAATCCTGCCTCTGGCGTGGGAATTACATAATACATATGCAGTTTTACTTACTCATTCACTCTATCCGTCTCTCTCTTTCTCTCTCTCTCTCTCTCTCTCTCCTCTCTCTCTCTCTCTCTCTCTCTCTCTATCTATCTATCTTTCTCTCTCGCTCTCTCTCTCTCTCTCTCTCCTCTCTCTATCTAAATCACTCTCTCACTCTATCTGTCTATCTATCTATCTATGTCTCTCTCTCACACTTTATTTATCTCTGTCTGTCTGTCTGTCTGTCTTCCTCCCTCTATCGATCTATATGTTTCTCTGACCCTTTCTCTCTCCGCTCTCTCCTCTCTCTCTAACTATCTATCTCTGTTTGTTGGTCTCTCTCTCTCTCTCTCTCTCTCTCTCTCTCTCACACACACACACACACACACACACACACACACACACACTCTTTCTCTCTCTATCTATCTCTATCTATCTATCCATCTATCTCTATGTCTGTCTGTTTCTTTCACACTCTGTCCCTGTCTCTCCCTCTGTATTTGTCTGTCTGTCTGTCTGTCTCTCTCTCTCTCTTTCTCTCTCTCTCTCTCTCCACACACACACACACACAAACACACACACACATACATACACATACTCTCTCTCTCTCTCTTTATCTATCTGTTTCTCTGTCTCTGTCTCTTCTCTCTCTCTCTCTCTCTCTCTCTCTCTCTCTCTCTCTCTCTCTCTCTCTCTCTCTCTCTATCTATCTATCTATCTATCTATCTATCTGTCAATCTATCTATTTATCTATGTCTGTCTGTCTGTCTCTTTTTCTCTTTCTCCCTTTTCTTTCTCTCTCTCTTTCTCTCACTCACACACACACACACACACACACACACGTACACACTCTCTCTCTCTCTCTTCCTATATAATATATATTATATATATATTGTTTGTCAGTCTCTCTCCCTCTATATTTTCTTCTGTCTCTTTCTCTCTTCCCTCTCTCTCTCTCTCTCTCTCTCTCTCTCTCTCTCTCTCTCTCTCTCTCTCCCAGACATTGAAATTACCTATATTCTAGTGAGCCATTAGCAATAAACATAATGATGACCTGACAAGTGGACTTGGGAAATATCCGTATTATCTGCTGGGGAATTAGCGGCAATGTATTTGTTTTGCCCTCTGGCTGGCCAGATAAACACCTCCATTGAATAAATCCTGAACTACTTGTTATAACAAAGGAATCGTTACTCAAACTAGGCGGCAAATCGTTTTGCGCAAGTTGGGGATACCCAAAACAACGTTTAAGCGAGCGTTTTTTTTTTTAATCTACAAAAGAAAGGAAGAGAAGGAACAGCAAAAGGCAAATATTTGCAAGTAAAGTAAACGAGCTGGATACATAGTAGACTATGATAGATAGATAGATAGATAGATAGATCATCCATCCATATGTCGCACAATTTGAAGATATCCATACGATCCTCTACAATTCTAATCCTTTTTTTCCGTGTAGAATACAATTCAACAATGAGCTTAACACATAAATACACAAGCGCCATACTATGAACGAAATTTATAAGATATTCAACGTTAATAGATCTTTGCCTCGAGATGTATAGCAATTCAGAGATTAATGGAGAAACGCACGTTAGCAGGTAAAATGAGTTATTACTAAAGCATTTAACGTAAGGGAAGCTCGTTCTTAGGGAAGATTGTAACTCTTGCATACGCAATGATATCGAACCTGATCAAAATTTGTGTCCTGCGGGAAATTCGTAGTTCCACGCGGCTGTTTCTTCTATTGTAGTCTGATTCCCCGCTGCTCACGCCTTTTTGATCGTGGAACACCTACACAGTTTTCTGTAGACACACCTCTTCGCCCACAAAGACAGTGCTCTGCTTACCTGTCAATGCTATGCATCAGGACCATTCGCGCATTTTTTTTAAATTCTACAAAGAAAGGAAGAGAGAAAGCAAAGGGAAAATATTTGAAGTTTAAAGTTACGGAGTGAGAT
>CM042150.1:29626550-29640028 GCA_023376005.1 Doryteuthis pealeii | reverse complement strand
ATATCCAGAGAGATTTAGAATAATAGGCTATAATTAGGATACAATGTTATTTGAAGGACGAACCTTGTTCAATTGGAGCAATTGGATTACGTGTTGGCTTGTCAATAAAATAATTTTATCCTGACATTTCTTTCAATTCGATCTTTCACCATATACATAATATACATGAATAGGGGTATTTGGGGTCAGCATTTTTTTCATTAAAAAATTGTTGAATACAAGAGAATCAAAAATTGTTTTTTTTTCTTTTTCTTTTCAATCTTTCTAATAGTTTTCTTAATATTATCATTTTGAAAAGAATTTATATAAAAAATATTCCGGGTACTTTCATTTCTCCTTTGAACCATTATCAGGGGTGTTTAAACGATTTATCATTATTTGTATCAATTACATTGTTTGACTGTTCTTTGAGCCACTTTTTGACAAATTTACCACACCCTCCATACTCAGCAGATTTAGCACCTTTAGACTCTTCATCTCTTCGGTCCGATGAAAGAGGGTTTGAAGGCAAACATTAATACCAGTGACGAGGAAGTGAAATCTTTAGTGAAGAAGTGGCTCAAAGAACAGTCAACAGAACTTTACGGGCAGGGATACATGTTCTCATTCGAAGGAGCTATTGAGAGAAACGGTGACTATCTGGAGAAGTAGAGATGTGATTCACAGAGGACCAGCTTCATTTTGATGTATGATACATGTTCCTGTGTTGGTAATTACACCTGTCCTAAACAAAATGACATTACCTTTTGACTCTCCCTCGTATATATATATATATATATATATATATATATATATATATATTATATATGAAGTGGACAAACAATGTGTTTGAAATGGCGAAAGCCGACAGTTTTTTGGGAGATTATATGATTAATTAAAGTCATACCTAATTTGTTAATTAATTAATTATAATTAAATGAATTAGGCGTGCATATCGGTTCCAATTTAAAGCGTAAACAAATCGAGAAAAAGTCGATCACTGTATGTACATTTCAGCCTATTAGGCCTCATCAGCAGAGCTATAGACAGGTCAGTGCTGCGTGCGTGATTCGAACCCTACTTCTCAGGCTGACACTCTAACCATCACACTAGCTGGCTTCCCCAGAATTTCTCGTTTATTTTAAACTGATGTATATATCGCACTTTTTGGGTGACTTATGGCATGACAGTATGAAGCGGACAAACAATGTGTGTGAAATGGCGATAGCCGACACATATATATATATATATATATATATATATATATAGATGGAAGACGAGACAAAAAGTGGTCTGGAGATATATTTGACCATTGTGACGTCAGGCGGGAATTATCCACTCGCCCGCAGTTAATGGGCAAAAGAGCGTGAATATTGAGTTACCTTTTTTCAGTCATAGACTTTCATCAAGTAGATATCTTCTCACTCTATGCTTGTAGAAAATATGCGACGACGTCATCTCGAAAAAATATACCAAAAATAGCAAAGATGAATTATCCATTATCGCATGAACATCGGATTATTCTGAATTAGTTCTCTCTCTCTCTCTCTCCCTCTCTCTCTCTCTCTCTCTCTCTCTCTCTCTCTCTCTCTCTCTCTCTCTCTCTCTCTCATAACGGACGTAGAAAAACAAAAAAATAAATGAATAAATAAATAGAAATAAACAAAAAAACAAAAAAAGGACAAGTATTATTTGTCTGTATTTTTTTTCTGTATATTTTTATGATGAGGTTTGATTTTATAAGATTCTGTCTTTAGTACAATTTTAAGGAAATCTTAGAAGTGTATTTGAAATGGATTCAGTTGTTTTATTTATTATGTAATAAGTCAATTGTTTACAAACCAAAGGAAAAAATTCAGATATTATCAAAATGGCTTCCACATAATCTTACAAAAAATGAATATTAATTTTTAAATACGTCTTTTTTTTTTCTTAGCTGAATTACTTAATATTGTATTATTGCAATGGAAAAAAAATATACCGTTGTCCTAATATATATCTTATTATAATGGAGATTGTGGGTTTGTCTGTCTGTAACCGAAACTATATTACTACTCAAGTCACAATTCCCTTAGTTATTTACTTCACATCCTCCATGATTTTATTTTTTATCTAAACCTCAATTATTAATAAAATTACATATTAATACTGTTAACTATGTCTACATACTGACAACATAATATATTTATATATACAACAAAATAGCGGTTTACAGTGTGAACGGGAAGGCTAATTTGCATATTAATATTAAAAAATCGATTAATAATATGTGCTTAGTATTATGATTTCTAACTGTTTCGTTTTTTTTTAATGAATATAAGCAAAAATCTCTTCATGAATCTTAATGAATCCATTAAAAGATAAAATAACTGCCATTTTATTCTTTACTTCTCTTATACTAAATAATAAGATTAGAAAAATAACTAATGAAAGACGAGAGTGATGGAAGAGTAAGTTTCGTTGTTCCATTTTTTTATATACTCCTCTGTTTCAAATTTTTTTAATTCTTATTTAGTTTCATTAGCCTTTCTAATTTAATACAATATTTATTACATTAACTTAAATCTTGCACCGGCATATATTTGCTAGTTTTTAAAGATGGAGCCAGTGTTTTCAGTAATTAGTTTTCCTGAAAAAAATGATATAAAGTAAAAGTAAAGTCGTCGGGGCGGCTAGTCAGTATCCCAGTCAGCGAGGGGAGTCTATCCCCTTTTCAATAGCGCTAGACCAAGGAGATTATTTTAGCGTCTGAGGTGGAGCGCCACACCTACCACCAGCTCCTTACTTTACCGCACAGATCCCTGTGATACTACTCATACGCTGAGTTGGCGAGGATGGGTATCGAACTAGGAACCTTGTGGTTTCTAGCCGAACGCTCTACCGACTGAGCTATAAAATAAAAATAAAACCAACGCAAACATCCCCTCTAAGTATGTTAATTCTCTTTTTGCAAGAGATTATAATCTTAGGTAATCGTCATTATCACTCGTCCTGCAAACCTGGTATAGTTGGGGATGCTACTCATGTAACCTGTTTTGAGCCAGAGTAATCATGTGGAGCCCATCCCTCTTCAGATCTACACCTGGTTTGAATTCAGTTTTCCTTTTCTTAGACTGGTTGCCATACTAAGAATAAAGTCTGCTTTACTATTTACCCATACCTGTTACGCCACGAGTTCCTCCAATTAATCTAATGTAGTAAAAATGGTTTCTTATAATACGTTAGAAGTCTCAGCGTAAGGTGAATAGGTACATGAATTAAATCCAAACAAACAGATACATATAACGACAAATACAGACTTTATTGTCTGAGCACGTAGAGAATGATATACATGAAAAAAATACAAAATAGATAGGACAAAAGTCCTTTGGAAGTACGAAAGAGTTTATAAAGAATATGAGAGTCACTTACTGATATTGGGGGAGGGGGAAAGCCCTTCCCTACTAAATGGCCAGAGACACCACGCGTCTAGACCATCTTTAGTGGATGCTTAACTAAGAGAAAGAGAGAGAAATTCCCGATCTGCTGTTTAAATACCCAGCTAGTAGAGTCACTTATTAGAAAAACCCTGGCGGCAAGGGAAGGTAACCCTTTTGGACACATGTCCATCCCAGCAGGGACAGACAATTGCAACAATATTAATAATTTTGCTTTTTCGGTCTGTGATCTACATCTTTATTGTGGTATGTATAAATACAACGTTTCAGTCGCTGTATCCTCGGGTGTTCCTTGTATATCTGATTATAGTAATGATCCAACCTGTGAAATTATTTTTAATAGTTTGACTGTTGATCAAACGGGCGTCGAAGAACCTTTTAAAGATGTAATTAAAAAAAATGATGACATTTTTTGTGCCGACACACAAGGAATACATGAGAAGACTGGAGGATTCAGCGGTCGAAACGTTGTGTCTATACATGCCACAATAAAGTGGAGGACAACAGTCCGAAAAATCAAAATTATAAACAACAAAGTAGGTAAACAATAAATAATTTGTTGTATACTGCAGTGGGTCTTTGATAAAAGACTAACGAACAGTTATATATATATATATATATATATATATATATATATATATATATATATATATATATAACCACAGCCTGGAAGAATTGTCGCTTTAGCTTCTCAGTGAATCGGATTTCCATATTACTGATAATCTGTGGTTATATCAGTACTGCTGTATGGCTGCACCACCTGGACCTTAACAAAGCGCCTTGAAAATAAGCTAGATGGGACCTGCACTAGAATGTTGAATGCAGTCCTGAACAAGTCGTGGAAGCAGCACCCCACAAGGAAGCAACTATATGGTCACCTGCCCCCCATCTCACAACTATCCTGGTGAGACGGACTAGGCATGCAGGACACTGCTGGAGAAGCGGGGAATGAGCTCATAAGCAACGTTCTTCTGTGGAAACCAACACATGGACATGCTAACGTAAGAGCCCACTAAGGACCTACATTGACCAACTATGGGAGGATTCTGGATGCTGCGTAGAGAACCTCCTAGGAGCAATGAGTGATAGGGAAGGTTGGCGAGAGATTGCCATGGATATCCGTGCTGCTTGCGCGACATGATAATGATGATGATGAAATATATATGTATATAAATGTAAAGTAATCAAAATGACAGGTAAGTAAGGGACGATTCTCTTTGGGATCTTTGAAATCTCACTGTATATCCATACTGTATGTTCTTGAAGGTGCAAACATATATTCATACAAGGATTTTTATAAATCCCAAAGAGAGCTCAATGTAAAATAATCAATAAATTAGATTATATACAATATTTAACCTTCAAAGAAACTTAACAAACTGTCTTGATTTTCTGGTTGAAATAAAATATAACGGGATGACGGTTTATTAAGTTTTCTTTCTTTTAAAGTTTTATATAATATATATATATATATATATATATATATATATATAACTAAAAGAAAGAAAACTTAAATATATATATATTATATATAATATATATATATATATATATAACTTTAAAGAAAGAAACTTAATAAACCGTCATCGTTATATTTTATGTGTGTATTTTGATATGGCTTTAGGCCGACAATTTTTGGAGGATATGTGCTTAATTGAAGTCATACCTAATTTTGAAAAGTAATTAGTTAATAATTAATGAATTTAGGCGGGCATATATGTTCAAATGTAAGGCTTTTTCTCGATTTGTTCAGCCTTACATTTGAACATATATGCCTGCCTAAATTCATAAATTATTGACTATTTAATTTTCAAAATAGGTATGACTTCAATTAAGCACATATCCTCCAATATATATATATATATATATATATATATATATATATATATATATATAGAGAGAGAGAGAGAGAGAAGAGAGAGAGAGAGGAGAGAGGAGAGAGAGTTTTATATTGGTGCAGTCATACAGTAGCACTGATATGGCTACAGCCTGAAAATGGCACCATAAGAGGCGTAGGAATGCTTCTCACTCCTTGTGATTTAAACTAACAAAACATCATAAAGAAAATCCAACCGAGAATGATGTTTTTCACTTTTAATGGCAATCTCAGTACAACCATCGTCTCGTACTACAGACCCGAACTCGGATTTTTCGAATCCTGAGTAGCGGTAGTAACATAGAAAAATAATTGGCACAACTCCTACCCCAGCTATGGTTAGCAGAATGAGTACAGGATACCCCCGTGGACTGAATAAAGGGTTAAGTTCAAAGTTCTGTGATGGCTCCCGATTACGACAAGAAAGTTCCAGAGTTCAAAAAGAAGGTTCCCGAGTCCGACAAGAAATACCTGAAGAAGGCCGGAGGGTCTATCGACCGAAACGTTGTACAAATCTTCTTATTATAATGGAGATTGTGTGTTTTTTCTGTCTGTAACCGAAACTATATTACTATACAAGTCACAATTCCCTTAGTTATTTACGTCATATTCACCACGATTTTATTTTTATTTAAACCTCAATTATTAATAAAATTGTTTTACATTATTAATACTGTTGACAATATCTACATATAAATAAAATGCAATTTTATTTATATATACTACAAAATAGCAGTTTACAGTGTGAATGGGAAGGCTAATTTGCATATTGATATAAAAAATCTGATTTTAATAAATATGTGCTTAGTATTATTGATTTCTAATTGTTTGGTTTTATCTTAATGAATATAAGCAAAACGTCTCAGGGATAAATCTTAAAAGAAATCCATTAACAAGAAGAAATAACTGTAATTTTATTCTTCTTTACTTCCTATTTTAACTAATAGTTGAATTAAGAAGATTTAGCAATGAAAGACGGGAGTGAGGAAGAGTAAGTTTCAGTTGTTCTATTTTGTGATTATACACCCTCAGTTTCAAATCTTTTTATTTGAATTCTTATTTAGTTTCATTAGCATTTCTAATTTGATACAATATTTTATTACATTAAAACTTAAATACTTGCACCCGGAGGGTGTATATATTTGCTAGTAACAATAAAGATGAGGACAATAGTCCGAATAACGCAGATAATGCTAAAAACAAAAGTGCCATTAGACAAGAATAAAAAATCGAGTAATCAGTCTCTAACTTTGTAGCTATCGTTAGTTCTCAACTGACAAGACAAGATGGCGCTCTACCAAACCCTATAAATATATCCCGTCTATCGGGAAAGCCAAAATACGTCCATTGTAACTCATTGTTTTAAAATACTTCAATGTGGTGTCGTGTACTTACCATTACTGCCACGGGTGCAATAAAACACCAGCAGGCTCTGAAAAGAAATAGCGGTCTCCTGCCCAGCATCATTTCGATATCATCGGCAAATCTCTTGTAACCTGTAAAGACCAAACATAGAACGATCATTAATATATTTATGCAACCTTTGCGAATGTTAAAACTATTTAGATTTCGCGAGGGAATACGTTGAACTGCTGACAGACTCGTAGGCACCACACATACAGGCGTACAAACATATACAGATATTTAAAAGTAAATGTACGCACGCACACATATATACACACAAACGGGCACACACAAAGATAGATAAATTATATATATATAGAGAGAGAGGGGGAGAGAGTAAGTGTGTGGGAGGAGAGAAAGATGCACTCACGTACATGAACAAACATACACGCCCCATCGCACATATAGGCACACGGACATACACACAAATATCAAAATACACACACACCACACACACACACACACACACACACACACACACATATATATATATATATATATATAGAGAGAGAGAGAGAGAGAGATAACGAAAGATTGGATGTGAGAGAGGAGAGAGAAAGAGAGAGAGAGAAAACGGGAAGATTGATATGACAGAGAGAGAGAGAGAGAGAGAGAGAGAGAGAGAGAGAGACAGAGAGAGACAGAGACAGAGAGAGAGAACGGAAAGATTGGATGTCTGTGTGTGTGAGAGAGAAGGAGACAGAGAGAGAGAACGGAAATATTGGATATGGTCGAGAGAGAGAGAGAGAGAGAGAGAGAGAGAGAGAGAGAGAGAGAAGAGAGAGCGGGAAGATTGGATATGACAGAGAGAGAGAGAGAGAGAAAGAGAGAGAGAGAGAGAGAGATGAGAGAGAGAGATGTTTTCACAAGAAAACATATTCTTTTTACATTCTCTTATAATCATAAGATACACTGACGCACATGAACACATACACACGCGCAGGTACGCGCGTGCGCGCAACACACACCACATACATACATACACACACACACACACACATATATATATATATATATATATATATATATATATTTTCCAACTCCTCCATACGAGCAGGATTTGACACAAGGTCAGTTTCTTAAGCAAAGTTTAACAGGTTTGAATTCAGAGTTTTCCTTCTCCGAGATTGGTTACCCAGCCAAGATTAAGAGGCCAGACTGCCCTGTATTTACCCATAGCTGGAGGGAGAATAGTAGGATTCATACCTTTTTCAAAAGTTTAGCACTATTTTAAATTCAAACAGCTTCGTCCAGAATTTGAACGTGGGAACACATATAGGTTCAGAATTCAAAATCTTTTAAACTTATTTTTTTATGCTCAATTTTTTAAACATATTCTTGAAATTATTATTTTCTATTAGCAGGGGCCATAACAGGTACTACCACCCCGGGTCAGAGTGGACGTGGGAGTAATGGCGATGAAGGGGTACTCCACCTTCTCCAGAGCTCTAGAATTGGAACTTCATTAGATGCAGTTTAAAATATAGAATTTAGAGAAACTCTCCCCCCTCTCTTCTCTCTCTCTCTCTCTCTCTCTATATATATATATATATATATATATATATATATATATTCATATTTATTCTTTCATATTTATCCATCTAAATTCATGACAATCTATCTATCTATCTATCTGTCAGGATCATTCTAACAAAAATATTATTTTTTACTTACCATAAAACCAGTTTATTGCGATTGGTTCAACAATTCCAATAAAAAGAATTGGGAATCCTCCAATAAAAGTATCAAAGATGTTCAGCAAATAATGTCCACCCTGAAAAAAAAAAAAAAGAATGTAAATTCATTAAATATCGGGATCTACTTATCTATCTATCTATCTATCTATCTATGTTCATATTTATTCTTTCATATTTATCTAAATTCATGGGAATCTATCTATCTATCTATCTATCTATGTTCATATTTATTCTTTCATATTTATCTAAATTCATGGGAATCTGTCTATCCTATCTATCTATCTATCTATCTATGTTCATATTTATTCTTTCATATTTATCTAAATTCATGGGAATCTGTCTATCTATCTATCTATCTATCTATCTATCTTGCATAGTTATCATTTCTTTTTTCAGATTTATCTATCTAATTCATGTCAATCAATCAATCAATCAATCAATCAATCCTTCTATCTATCTATTTTCTTATTTATTCTTTCATATTTGTCTATATTGCTATCTATCTATCTATGTTATATCTATTCTTACATATTTATCTATCTATATTCATGTCAACCTATCTATCTATCTTATATATTTATCTATATATATATTTATATTTATCTATCGAACTATGTCGGTTCCTATCAATATATCTTTCCCTTTCTTTCTTTATAATAAATCCATTATTTAGGAGTGGTGACGAAAATCAAAAGAAATAAGAATTCGGCGGATAAGTAACACCAGATAATCAGGATTTACATTTTTTGCATTTCATCTTTGATGATTTGGAAGGTCTCATTTTTAACCAGAGGGTGTTGCAAGATGAGAATAGTTGTACAAGTAAGGAAGACGAGATTTAATATCTTATTATAATGGAGATTGTGGATTTGTCTGTCTGTAACCGAAACTATATCACTACTCAAGTCACAATTCCCTTTGTTATTTACACAACATTCTCCATGATATTATTTTTATTTAAACCTTAATTATTAATAAAACTGTTTTACATCATTAAGACCGTGGACCACATCTACATACTAATAACATGCAATTGTATTTATATATACAACAAAATAGCGGATTACAGTGTGACCGGGAAGGCTAATTTGCATACTGATCTTAAAAATGTGATTTTAATAGATATATGTTTAGTATTATTGATTTCTAATTGTTTGGTTTTGTCTTATTGAATACGAGCAAAAATCTCGGGGATAAATATTAAAAGAAATCCATTAACAAGAAGAAATAACTGTCATTTTATTCTTTACTTCCTATTTTAACTAAATAGTTAAATTAGGAAAATTTATCAATGAAAGAAGGGAGTAATGGAAAATGATGGATGAGTTGGTTTCAAAGTTGTTCTATTTTTCAATCATACCCCCTCTGTTCAAAATCTTTTTATCTGAATTCTTATTCAGTTTCATTAGCCTTTCTAATTTAATATGATATTTTATTATATTAAAACTTAAATACTTGCACCCGGAGGGTGCATATATTTGCTAGTATATTTAATTAATGATTTTACTTACATTGGTAACCATTGAAAGTCCTGCGAGAAAGAAGAGTAAACATAGCGCCAATCTGAAGAGAATGGAAGCTCTTTTCTTGCGTAGAATTGAGGCATAGTCATCAATCAATCCCGTGAAGACCAATTCGGTTCCTGAAAACTAAAAAAGAAAAAGAAAAACAGCTTTAAGTAATATGGCTCTTCTAGGACAATATACAAGGTGTGTCAAAAAGCTATCGAGATTGAATCTGTATTTACCAAGATAGAAATGAAGAATGGATGGAACGAAATTTTATTTTTGAATACAAGATGTGTCAAAAAGTATCGAGATTGATTGGTTGATTGTAGACATACATATAATTGTCTACAATAAACCAACATCTTTATTTACACAGTGGAGTTAACCCTGAAGATCCTCAACATGGTGAAACTCGAGTAGTTTATTACTTGGACCTATATTAAAATAAATTTGCTCTACCAACGTATTTGAGCACTTTTTAATTTGTTATATCACTACCTTATCTTTATGAACTTCACATCAACCACCGTGACCATATTCACCGGTAAGTCATCTTTTCCTTAATATATATATATATATATATATATATATATATACACATTATATATATACAGAATCACCCCACCTCTGTTCCCTCCTATTACCAATACAAGTCTTTTTTCGTATATACAATTACTGCTTTGTTCAGTTATTCTTTATAAAGAACGGATGTTATTGGTGGCGGCAGAATCTCCATAGAGGACTGTACATGTCAGAAGTCACCCTGATACAACATCATGAAGCTAAGAGGTTCATAAGAAAGCAACGGCAACAAAGCATCGGAACATCATCATCTACAGGGACAACCTACAAATGCAAAATCTGTGGTCGAGAATGTTTCTCAAACATAGGACTTCATAGTCACAGGAGGCGCTGCAACTTCAGGGGCACACAAAAACTTTTATCATAGTCTTTCGAGACTGAATTGCCAATGAAATACTTTAAACATACGCTCATTTCTTTTTGGGCGCCGGTGGTTGTCTTCAGTGATGTTTTTATGCAAAGTTCATTGGGATGTTTCGGGTCTTACAACATCATACATCCCTCGCATTGCAGACCCCACCAGAGGCGATCTAACTCTGGTGCAACCACCTTTTCTTAACTGCTAAAAAAAGACATGATGGGGAAAATCTTTTTTTTTATACTGGACGGTTGTTGACCTCATCCCAATCAAATACAAAGCACCGCGCTTCCGATTGGTTGTTAGAACCAGCCAATCAGACGCGCGGAACTCCATATTTAAATGGGATACGTAGCCAAAAACACTTTTTTCTTTTGTACGGAATACTAAGCTTGTAACGAGGTAAGTCAAACATTTTCTTTAGTCATGCTAAAAGAGGAATTACTTTAATGATTTTTCTGTATCTAAGTACCATTTTTGTTCACTTTTTTTAATTTATTTATGAGCCCCCCCCCCCTTTAAAAAAAAATAAATGATATATATATATATATACATTATATATATACATAATCACCTCCTCCTGTTCCCCCTATTACCAATACAAGTCTTTTTTCGTATATACAATTACTGCTTTGTTCAGTTATTCTTTATAAAAAACGGATGTTATTTTATAATATTTGGCCTTTGATTCCCATTCGTCTCATTATCTTGGTTGTTGATGAAGCCAGGAAACCTCTACAACCAATTTCCATCGGATTACTATAAGTTACCTTTTATTTCTGTTCCGATCTCTGTTAATTTTAACTTCTTTCTTTCTTTCGCCCGCCCTGTCGGCTGCGGCGTTAGAATGCACCGACTGCACCTCTGCAGAGGGGTAAGACTCCCCCAATGGGGCCACCTGTTTGCCGTGGGTGGCGACCCGTGATGCTTAAGGATAGAGCCCATGTGGATGAGCAGTTCAGGACATGCAATACTCCACTTTGGTCCTATATTGGGCTAGACGGGCGGTCGAAGAGGCCCCCTCCGATCAATCGGCTGGTCACGTCAAGCCCTAGCACCTATATGATTTTCCCAACCCTATTGCCCTTATGGCAAGCCCCAACCCCTTTTTATCATATGGATGCTAGAAGGCGGTGGGTGCGGGTCTACATGTCCTGGGAATGACGTTAAACTCTATCTGATGGTGATGTTCAAGTTTTGGAAGTTTGGGGAATGTGGAGCACCCCTTCATCACCATTGCTCCCTGGTCCACTCTGACTTGGAGTGGTAGTACCTGTTAGGGTCCCATCTATGGGTTAAATAGAAAAATGTATTTATAAAAAAATTGTATTATCCATTAAGAATTGATTTATCTCAAAATTTTATTGGCATTAAATGACCCACTGAGGTTGATATGCCGTAAAACAAAACAAAACAAAAACTTTCTTTCGCCTGATCTACCGATATTTCCCTAGGCATTGTCAGTTCCACTATAATTAGGTGTGCTAATTTACTGCATTCGCTTATTATATGATTAACAGTTTCGTCTGTTTTTCCCGCATACTGCACGTGCTATTTTGTTGCATTTTATCTATTTTCACTTTGACATTGGGTATTTTTTTGGCATTTTCTTGTGCTGCAATTATAAGAGATTCAATTTGTATCTTGGGGTTTCCTTTTCTTAATGATGTCAAGGTCTTCTTAGATGCAATCTCTCTAATTTGTCTTTTGAAGTCTCCATATAATTGTTTTTCTTCACATTTCTGTTTTCTAGTTTTTGTTGTTTTTCTGTTTGTCCATATGCTGCAGCTTCTGTTATTGGCTGCTGTAATTAATCTTTAATTCTTCTTGTTCTTGTTCTTGTTCTTAGTAGTAGTAGTAGTAGTAGTAGTAGTAGTAATAGTAGTATTGATTTAATAATTGCAAAACTGACATCATTTTCATCGTCTACTCTGTTCTTCTTCTTCTAATTATTATTATTATTATTATTATTATTATTATTATTATTATTATTAGTTGTTGTTGTTGTAGTAGTAGTAGTAATAGTAGTTGTAGTAGAGTAGTAGCAGTATAGGAAGTATTGATTAAAAAATAGTGATCGCAAAACTGACATCATTTTTATCGGCTCCTCTATTCTTCTTCTTCTTCTTCTTCTTCTTCTTCTTCTTCTTCTTCTTCTTCTTCTTCTTCTTCTTCTTCTTCTAATTATTATTATTATTATTATTATTATTATTATTAGTGGTAGTAGTAGTAGTAGTAGTAGTAGAAGAAGTATTCATTAAAAAATAATAATTGCGAAACTGACATGATTTTTATTATCTCCTCTTTGCGTTTTTTTTTCACTGCTGTGGTCTCTTTATCATTATATTCATTTTTATTTTGTTCGTTTTCTCCATTCCTCCCCGCCACCCAATATTTTTTCAGTGCTTCCTATTTTGTATTAAGTACTACTTTATACTTGACGCTGTTTCCTTTAATTAGATTTCAATAGCAAATTAAACTATGGATTTTTTTATATGTTAAGAGTGCAATTATGAGTGCTTATTTTTTTCTTCTTCTGTTAATGCAATCTTTCTTGATTTTTTAAGCATTTGATTGATCCGTTCAATTATGTCATGTTTCCGACGCTGCCTGTTTGAAGGAGGATAAATAGATTAA
>CM042150.1:29606550-29621550 GCA_023376005.1 Doryteuthis pealeii | reverse complement strand
TCAGTATACTAACACATAACTTTCGCATAGATGGACAATTTGATATTTTAAAAAAGTGAAAAATCGACTTACCCTAATATACATATAATATACAAAAAGTGAGACGAGTGTCTTGTGTGGGTTAATGGTTAGTGAGTTGGGCAAGCAGACTGTTCTTAACGAGTTAGATTCTCACTGAGTGACTGTACTTCTGACCTTGTCATAAATTAAGCAGGGTTGAACGAAGAAAATGACGCCCCTGCTCACACTTGAGCTGGGAAACTAGTTTGGGATAATGGTTAGTGAGTTGGGCAAGCAAACTATTGTCAGTGAGTTCGTTTCTCACTGAGGGTCCATACTTCTGACCTTGGCCTAAACTAAGTTGAGAAAAAGACTACTCTGTTCACACATGTTACAAGATGAAAAAAGAGAACTGAACCAGATAGATAGATAGATAGATAGATAGATAGATAGATAGAGAGACAGAGACAGAGACAAAGAGTGAGTGAGTGAGTATGTGTGTGTGTGTGTGTGTGTGTGTGTGTGTGTGTGTGTGTGTGTGTGTGAGAGAGAGAGAGAGAGAGAGAGAGAGAGAGAGAGAGAGAGAGAGAGAGAGAGAGAAATTCAAGTATGGAAAATAAGATCGAAAATTACACAGAATCACATGACTCAGTTTCACGTTTTAAAATCATATTAGTCAGTGATAGTATTAAATATATATTTCTAATACTAACTCAAAATACTAAAATGTTATATTACCATAGTACTAAATCCCAAAGTCAGCATCATCAGAAAGAACAAGGCGGACCAAACAGGTGGCATGGGCATTTTTGATATGCCTTCCGGATATACGATAAATGCAAGGCCTGGGCCTAAAAAGAGAAAATAGATTGATAGTAAAAATTAACATCTCTATAATCCACACACGTTACAGTCATATATATATATATATATATATATATAATATATATATATATGAGGTGTGGAGGATTTGAATAAATCCGTCAGAAGGTAGTTGAGAATAGAGGAAAGTGTGTATATAACAACACAGACAGTTGAATTCAGTTAATATTTCGCCACATTATATGAAGCTTTTTTTTAAAAAAGTTGAAAAAGCTTCATACAATTAGGCGAAATATTAACTGAATTCAACTGTCTGTGTTGTTATATCCACACATTCCTCTATTCCCAAGCTCTCTCTCTCTCGCACACACACACACACACACACACACACACACGCGCACACATACACACATATATATATGTGTGTGTGTGTAAAAGTAATTGGTAATTTGCTTGACGCATTGTTAAGTATGTTATAATATATTAATGATTTGAAGGCAATTACAATGCGTATAAAAAATAAAAACAAAAAGTTGTTATTTTTGTCTTATCGATTTCAAAGCAAAACTTTATCTTCAGAGATGAATATCAGAAATGTATGTGGTTAAGTCTTTTTTTGTGTGGTTATATTTATTTTTTCTTTCTCTTTTCTTTTTATTATGAATGAGATGGGCGAACAACCGGAATTTCTTATTTTTGGAATATTCGTTGAGAACGAATGTTTGAACCCCTACGCTTGTATATGTATCCAATAATGTCTGTTTATCTTCCGGTGAAATATTGCAACAGAGTAGCCATGTTGAATTCAAAATAAAAACGGTCACAGGAAATTACCAGCTGAATCCTGAATATATGTGTGTACTGTGGCAACAAGTTATTGTTTAGGCAAGTACTGTTAAAAAAGACACGGAATATTTCTTTTACATGATCTTTATATTTAGTTCTTTCAGTCGTCTCGTTATTTTCTTGATTCAGGATCCGGCTGGTACAGGACCTGTCCCATACTCTTTACCTAGCGCGTTCAATCGTTTCGTCAGACATCATCGGGGGATTATAGGTTTAGTGTGGTATTTCTTTTTCTTCTTCCATCTATTGCACTTTTAAATTAGGAGAGTCTATACCAAAATTCTTTATAAAAATAGCAATAAAAACGCCTACAAATTCTTGAAGCGATTTGTATAAAAAACAACAAACCTAACACCAATAATATAGGTAACAATATACTAAACATTTTCAATAACTAACGCACTGATCTGTGATTACATTTATGTTGGCAAATTAAGATCTTCTTCAGTATTATTATTGGCACACGATTTTCCAAAAGATTTAAAAGCAGTCAAAATAATGTACACTATTTCACTGAATTTTTTTGATGAGGCTTGACGATTAGTGTTATTTGTGTTATTCGGACTATTATCCTCATCTTCATTGTTATTTGTACAACGTTTCAGCCGATGTGACCTCCGGCCTTCTTCATGTATTTCTTGTTGGACTCAGGAACCTTCTCGAACTCGGGAACCTTCTCGGACTTGGGGATCTTCTTTCGAACTCGGGAACCTTCTTGTCGTAATCGGGAGTCATCACAGAACTTTGAACCTAACTCTTTATTCATTCCAAATAAAGTGTTAGGTTCAAAGTTCCGTGATGGCTTCCCGAGTCCGTGATGGCTTCTCGAGTCCGACAATAAATACCTGAAAAAAGGCCGGGGGCATATCGGCCTAAACGTTGTACAGATAGCAATAAAGATGAGGACAATAGTCCGAATAACACAAATAATACTTATATACACTATTTGCTGAATTTGAAACTAAGTTGCCAAATCGTTTTGTAATTTAGGTCTGTCTCCTTTCTTTCTTTCTTTCTTTTCTTTCTTTCTGTCTTTCTCTCTTTCTTTCTTACTGTCTTTCTTTCTGTCTCTCTTTCTGTCTTTCTTTCTTTCTTTCCTTCTTTCTTTCTTTCTTTCTGTCTTTCTTTCTTTCTTTCTTTCTTTCTTTCTTTCTTTCTTTCTTCCTTTCCTACTTTCTTTCTTTCTTTCTTTCTTTCTTTCTCCTACTAGCGTAAATAGAGAGACTAGATAAGCATCGTTTTGTTGCTTTTATCTTTTTTTTCTATCTTCTTCTCTTTGGCCAACTACTAGAGAGATCTACGACGAAAATAAACTGTATACTTGCAAATTTGAAAGCGCAATAGATAAAAGAAGAAATAAAAAAAGCAACAACCCAAGACCGACGAAATGGTTGAAACCGCTCGGGTAAAGAGTATGGGAGAGTTGCTTTACCAGCTGAATCCTGAATCAAGACAAATGACTAGACGACTAGAAAAACTACTGATAAATATCATGTAAACGAAATATTCTGTGGTTTTTAACAGTACTTCTCTAAACAATATTGTTAAAATCATTTTTTAAACAAGAAATTTCGGTCCTTTATTTTTGTTTTGCTTTGTTTTGTTTTGTTTAATAATCCTATAAATTAAAATAACCATCTGCAGAATAACAAGAGAAAAATGTAGAAAAAAAATGGAAGACGTACCACCGGTGATGACTTTGTCGACTGAGACACCCTTTTGGTGAGCCATAAACCCGAGAACAGAAAAAGTGGCAAATCCGGCGTAGAAGCTCGTAAGGCAGTTGATAATCGGAACAATAAATGCGTCTCTGAAAATGGAAGGAAAATATATTTTGGAATAAAAAAAAAGAATTGAGTCTACAATGTTTGTTTGTTTGTTATGTTTTACGGCATATCAACCTCAGTGGGTAATTTAATGCTAATGAAGTTTTGAAATAAATCAATTCTTAATAGATAATACAATTTTTTTATAAATACATTTTTCTATTTAACCCATAGATGGGACCCTAACAGGTACTACCACTTCGGATCAGAGTGGACCAGGGAGCAATGGTGATGAAGGGGTGTTCCACATTCCCCAAACCTCCAAAACTGGAACCTCACCATCAGATAGAGTTTAACGTCATTCCCAGGACATGTAGACCCGCAGCCACCGCCTAGTCTACAATGTGTAGACTACGTCAATATTTAAGAACATATGTTTTTAGAGAGTTCTATTAAAAAACACCAGGTAATCTAAAGTTTTTTGCTTTAAAATTACAGGATAGAATAAAAGCATAGGAAAATCCACAATATCATAAATCTATTTTATTTTCATTTTTCGGACGGTTGTCTTCATCTTTATTGTGAAATATACAGAGTGATTGAAAAGTAACTAAATAATTCAAACTATTTACAATTTCTTTCATATGCAGTTTTATTTTTCTTAATTCTTTGATATACGTTCCTTGATATATGACAATTAATCTATACATATATATCTATGTGCGTCATTGTAGACTCCACGTATACTTCTTTATTAGTACTAGCAAATATATGAGGTGCACTAATGAAAACTAAATAAGAATGCAGATAAAATGATTTGAAACAGAGGGGTATAAGCGAAAAATAGAACAACTGAAACTTACACTTCTATCACTCTCGTCGTCAGAATCTTCTCGTTAATCGATTTCTTTTAAGATTTATCCCTGAGATTTTTGATCATATTCATTAAGGATTAAAAATCAATAATACTAAGCACATATTTATTAAATCAAATTTTTAATTTCAATATGCAAATTAGCCTTCCTGTTTACACTGTAAAATGCTATTTTAGTGAATATATAAATACAATTGCATATTATTCATTGTAGATATGATTAACAGTATTATTGATGTAAAACAATTTTATTAGGATTGAGGTTTAAATAAAAATAAAATCATGGAATGTGACGTAAATAACAAAGGGAATTGTGACCGGTTACAGACAGAAAAGCAAACAATCTCCATTATAATAAGATATCTGATGAGTCTAATTTTCAGTGTAGCTCAGTCGGTAGAGCGTCGGACTAGGAACCACAAGGTTCCGAGTTCGATACCGACCCTTGCCCACTTAGCGTATGAGTAGCACAGGGATCTGTGCGGTAAAGTGAAGAGCTGATAGTTGGTGTGGTGCTCCAACTCAGATGCAGAAACAATCTCCTTGGTCTAGTCCTAGGGAAAAGAGGATAGATTCCCTCGCTGTCTGGCTGATACCAATTTTGGCCACACCGACGACTTTTACTTTATATATACTAGCAAATATATGCACCCTCCGGGTGCAAGTATTTAAGTTTTGATATAATAAAATATCATATTAAATTAGAAAGGCTAATGAAACTGAATAAGAATACAGATAAAAAGATTTGAAACAGAGGGGGTATGATTAAAAAATAGAACAACTTTGAAACTAACTCTTTCATCATTTTCCGTTACTCCCGTCTTTCATTGGTAACTTTATAAATAAATAGGAAGTAAAGAATAATATTACAGTTATTTCTTCTTGTTCAGGGATTTCTTTTAAGATTTATCCCCGAGATTTTTGCTTATATTCATTAAGATAAAACCAAACGATTAGAAATCAATAATATTAAGCATATATTTATCAAAATCCAATTTTTAAGATCAATATGCAAATTAGCCTTCCCATTCACACTGTAAACTGCTATTTTGTTTTATTTATAAATACAATTGCATGTTCTTAATATGGAGACATAGTCAACAGTATTAATAATGTAAAACAATTTTATTAATAACTGGTGTTTAAATAAAAATAAAATCATGGAGAATGTGACGTAAATAAGAAAGGGAATTGTGACTTGTATAGTAATATAGTTTCGATTACAGACAAAAAAAACCCCACAATCTCCATTATAATAAGATATATATATATATATATATATATATATATATATATATATGTGTGTGTCTATAATATATATTTTTGGATGTAGTGTGAAGCGTGGGTAAGGTGTGAAATAAGTGAGAAATTGAGTTGGATGTTATGTGCTACGTTCTATTTCATATCATTGAATATTTCAAGAGAATGATCTCTCTTTTACAAGGGTTCTTTTTAGACTGGTTGACTATTGTGGTCGCTCGCGTTTTTATGGGCCAGGAGAGTTGAATTCTTGACCTGCTTTGAGCTTCAGATGACCTCTTGATTGGTGGGTTGGAATTGGCTAGAATCAGGAATATTGTTTTGCCGACCTGCTTTTGACATTTAGCAGTCTTCACTACCCCCTTCATTGACAGGGTTGGGATTGGGTGTAGGTATGTGGGTCATTGGTGCGCAGGGTTGTTAAATATTTGGAACCGTTTAAGATACCTAAATCTGAGTTTAACCCGTGTGTGTGTACGTGTGCGGAAGAGGACTATCCACTTAATTTCACTATGTTTTCGTGTTTGTGCGGATTGATTTCAATAAACTGTAATACACATTAGAAATGTTAATAGATCACAACTTCCCATCTGCACACACACACACACACACACACACATATATATATATATATATATGTATATAATGTTATCTATAGGGTTAATATTAGTCACTTGACACCGTATAGCTATCTATGTATACATATATAAAGGGCAGTTAGTATGTATGTATGTATGTATGTATGTCCGGAGGAAACTACAAAAATAAAACAATTAATGACAAAGATTTTTTTAATATCTAGAGAGTGATTTATGAATTAGGATTTGAATAGTAAGAGAAGCGAAAGTCATTGGCTGTGTTCATGATTAAAACATAAATCAATATGTAAGACCAAAGCAATCAATGGATCTGCGATACTAACTTTTTATTATCCCCCACTCTTCATAGACTATGCCGGGTAGCTGCTTCTAGTTAGTATTATATAGGAATACTGAACGGAGATAACTATGGAATATTAATTAAAATCATCGGGTTCTTTTTTTAAATAGAAGCATCGCTATAATCATGGACAGCCGTTGTAATGGGAATCCAGCGTAGTCTAGTACATAATAAAAACATACTGCGACGCAAGAAAGGACAGTGGACAGTATTTTCGATCGTTGTTAGGACAGGCTCTTATTGGAATAATGATACACCACTTTTCCGGTTAGATGGACAATCGTTCGTATTAAGCTTAACAGCCAGTCGCGACTCCAATTATGTTTATCGATTATTTAACTGACAAAATTTGTCAGTTGCGTATTAGCAAGGAGGTGCTGGAGTGTAATGGTTATCATCATAGGAGATGGACGACAGGGCGACGAAATCGAAATCCGGGACGTTGTTGTTTGCATTTCACATAGCGCTGATACTCTTGGAAAAGGTATGAATCCAACTATTCTACGAAGGTGTGTCAAAAAGTAATGTCGTTTTGTTTAGGACAGGTATATTTACCAACACAGGAACATGTATCCCACATCAAAATGAAGCTGGTCCTCTGTGAATCACATCCCTACTTCTCCACATAGTCACCGCTTCTCTCAATAGCAATCTTCCACCTTCGAATGGAGCATTATTTAGCTGAGATGACGAAACTCATAAGAAGTATTCGGCAGATAAGCAACACCAGATAATCAAGGTTTATATTTTTGTATTCCATCTTTTCTCATTTTTAACCAGAGGGTGCTGCAAGATGATAACGGACGGAAGATTTAGGAACAAACACATATAAGGTGTGTCATAAAAGTATCGAGATTGAAGCTGTATTTACCAAGATAGAAATGAAGAATGAATGGAACGTTAATTTTTTTTCAAAATACAAGGTGTGTCTTAAAAGTGCCGAGTTTGAAGCTGTATTTACCAAGATGGAAATAAACAATAAATTGAACGTTATTTTGTTTTTCAGAATACAAGGTATGTCATAAAAGTGCTGAGTTTGAAGCTATATATACTATATATATATATATATATATATATATATATATATATATATATATAATATTAACCCATAGAAAACATTATATATCTATATATATTTATTATAGAAAAGATGACTTACCGGTGAATATGGTCACGGTGGTTGATGTGAAGTTTACCGTTATAGCAAAAGACATATACATATAATTTTCTACAATCAACCAACATCTTGATTTACACAGTGGAGTTAACCTGAAGATCCTCATGGTGAAACTCTAGTAGGTTATCACTTGGACCTATATTAAAATCTCTCTCTCTCTCCCTCTCTCTCCCCTCTCTCTCTCTGTCTCTCTCTCTCTCTCTCTATCTCTATATATATATATATATATATATATATGTGAAATAAAAGGAAATTAATCCGACAGTGTGAATTTGATATATTGAAAAAACAAATGATGTTTGCAAATGCTTGGGATCATCAGGAGAGAATGTGCACCGTTTCGGGGCCTTCCTCTCAACGGTTTTAACTGCACATCCCCCCTCACTGTTGTGAGGTCCCTCGGAATATAACGGTCATTTCATCCCGTTCTTGTTGAAGACCGATCTATTACATATTCCTAGGGACCTCACAACAGTGAGGGGGGGCGATGTGCAGTTAAAACCGTTGAGAGGAAGGCCCCGAAACGGTACACATTCTCTCCTGATGATCCCAAGCATTTGTAAACATCATTTGTTTTTTCCATATATATATACATACATATATATATATATATATATATATATATATATATATATATATTATAATGTTTTCTATGGGTTAATATTAGTCTCTTGAAACCGTATAGTTGTTAGTATTATATAGTAATACTTGAACGGTTATAACTATGGAATACTAATTAGAATCATCGGGTTCTTTTATAAATAGAAGCATCGCTATGATAATGGACAGCTGATGTAATTTTTTTAGAATACAAGGTGTGTTCAAAAGTAGAAAAAATCACGATACTTTTTTGACACACCGTGTATAGATTATATAAGATTACATATGTTTTCTTTTCTCCGTCATTTCGATGCAATACCGATAAAGCTGGAGATTTTGAAGCAGCAACAATAAAACTCAGATTATATTTTAAACGGATTTCTTAGGACTTGTTTTGACAGCGAATTCCATTGAGCTTTCTTGTAAAAGAAAACAAAAACTGCCATTTTCTTCGGATATGCTTTCCGCATTTTGCTTATAACATAGACTGCACTTGATTAAAACAAGATTTTCGGTCTTTTTTTTCGATTTCTTGGGAATACATCTGACAAATCTCCATTATTCTTTCATTGATTCCTCGGTAAATTACCATTTCGGATCGGCTTTATATAAATCAAGAAATCGAAATCGAAACGATTCTCTTTATCCCAATCATTTTGTCTTTTTCACCGCGAAAAGATTTTGCCAAATAATACGTTTAAGTTTTTTATTTGATTGTTTTCTTTGTCTACTAGTTCCACTTACAGAGAGGCGTGCGTAATGTAATGGTTATCATCGACGTAAATGGACACGGGTAATACGTTTAACTTTTGGTTTGTTTTATTATTTTTTGTTTTTAAAGATATATCAACCTTTATGGGGGTAATCTTCAACTTGTTCCTCGTAAATTTCTACTATAAAATAAACTGAACCCTCGTTTTATGTCTGTGTTTTTGCAATAAAGGTTTTATTTTTCTTTCACCCGTTATTTTACAATACTAAAATATATTTTATTTATTTATTTTAATATTTACCTGCAATGTGTATATTCTAAAAGTTTTTATTTTGTGAGAATGGTTAGTTTTACACTTCAACTTTTTACTCGTAAATTCCTACCATAAAATTAGGCTTGGCTCAATAATGCCCAAGCCTAATTTTATGGTAGGAATTTACGAGTAAAAAGTTGTAGATTACCTTTTGTTGTTGTCATTTCTCTTCTTTTTTTTTTGGCTTTGGTACTCTAAAATAAAAACGTCAGATTTTAATCATCTTCGACGAAAAAACAAAATTACGATCATAAAAGGAGGATCCAATTTATGCCTAAATTGTAAAACGAGCCCACACTTTAAAACTAGCCATCCTCACAAAATAAAATGTTTATTTTATGGTAGGGATTTACGAGGAACAAGTTAAGGATCACCTTTATGGGTTATTCAATTCCAAATCGATCCATGTATATGTTTAACATCCCACCTCACACGTGTAGAGTGTGTAACTTGGTCAATTCCTTAAGCGGAGCGAAACAGGTTTGAATTTTCCTTCTTCTGCAATGGTTGCTTTACCAAGGTTAAAGAATCCAGTCTGCCCTACTATTTACCTATAGTTCGAGATAGAATAGTTGGATGCCTTTCTCGAGAGTAAAAGTCAAAGTCGACGGGGTGCCCTAAAGTCAGTCAGATATCGATTGAGTCTACCCCCTTTTCACTAGCGCTAGACCAAGGAGATTGTTCAAGCATCTGAGGTGGAGGGTCACACCTACCACCAGCTCCTTACTTTACCTCACAGATCCCTGTGCTACTCATACGCTGAGCTGGCGGGTGCCGGTATCGAACCAGGAAGCTTGTGGTTCTCTACCGACATGAAATGCAAACAGTCTCGTCCAGGATTTGAACTCATGTTGCCGAGTCCATTTTTTATGCAGATAACTATTACAGTACGTACCTTTCTTGTAGAAGAACAGTAGTGGTACTATCTAAACCATGAGGGGGGTCATATGAAGTCTTATTCTGGTGTAGCAAGATTGAATTTGGCAAGGACTACTAATGGAAGGGGGAGGAAGAAAGAAATAAGTGAGAGAGTAAAGGTTTTAAAAAGAGTAATGAACACAAAACAATTTGACCGGGGCGTGACACCCGAATGGAGAATTGAGTGTCAACCGGAAGTTTCGGGTGTTGACCGGAACCGGAAGTCATGTGGTGACGTGGAACGACGAAGAAAAATACCAGCCTCTTTCTGCTTCCCGGCGTCGTAGGGTACGGACCGGGCCTCTGGACCCTAGTATGGGGTCACAGTAATTTAACAGTGTTCTCTCTCTCTCTTTCTCTCTGCCTTTCCTCCTCTCCGACACAGCCCACGAGACGCACGAGACGAGCAGAAAATAAAAGCTAGCAGCTTGTGACGATATATTTCTCGCGTTGTACTTTTTTATCGACAAGATGACCGCCACGTGCCGAAGACCTTTTTAGTACGGTGAATATATCGCTACCGCCACGTTACGTATATAAGTTTGGGTACCGTGAAAATACCGCTTACGTTACACTGGAACAGTTTTGCCCCCTTTATTCCTCACCGTGAGAAGACCCATGCTGTAATATTTATTTCTCCACTTACCTCAGTGTGTTGTGATTGAACTGGTTGTAACTAGACATTGCAATTAGGCCACCGCTGCACGCACACAATGAAAACAGGATTTGTACAGCAGCGTCCTTCCATACCTGGCAAATACAAAAAAAACATTAGAAAACTTTAACATAAAACATATTCTCTACTTAAATAGGATGGTTTTAAGAGGACTTTTGGTAATAAACTTACGAAATTCAAAAATTCTCAAAGAAATAGAGACACTGTAGTAATAAGAGAACAACACGGTCAGACTTGAGTAAGCTTACAGACACTTCAATAAATTGTGATTCACATTTTTTTCTCATTCTGACCAGTTTAACAGTAATACTATAAGTGACTTCCCCTTATCCTTTTTTGGTTAGGGTTCATACACCGCAGAAACTAGTGGTCCGCACTAAATGATATTAAACTCATTAAACTACCCTAAATTGAATTCTCTAATTGTAGTTAATATTTTTATAAACAAAATAAAAGGACATTTTGGTAACTATTTGATGAATTACTTAACAGAATTTGATCTGAAAAATAGATATTGTAATAACAGTGTGCAAAGATTCTCCATTTTTTTCAAAAAGGTGTGATGCGAAAAACGTTAAAAGAAGAGCCCTGGACCATAACGGGATACAGATAAGGAGGCATAACAAATAAATAATAATACAATCTATGACACAGTAAGACTAAACAAGTTTGTAATCTTGAATCAATTTTTACAGTCTAGTAATCCCCTGATGAGACAAAACAAAGAATTATTTTTTTTTGATGAATCCACATGGTTGAAACAGATATTACATTCATACTCCAGCCTTAATGTGTGTCTTCTACACTCCAATCCAAGGCAGAAAGACTAGGAAGTAACATACTGGTCCTAGGTAGAAAGTCTTATTCATCATTTTGATGGGAACTACTGTATGGCAGCAGCACTTGCACTATAATGAAACATTTAGAGAAAAGTCGAAAAGAAAAATGTACAAAGATGCTTCGTGTTCATTTCCTGGAAGCAGCACCCCATAAAGAGCAACTGTACGGCCTCTTGTCTCCTATCGCATAGCCATTCAGGTAAGACAAACAAGACATGCTGGAAGCAAGGACGAACTCATAAGTGACGTTCTTCTATGGGCATATATACAGTGTCGTACTAATTAGGCTTGGCTATATCGATAAGATCTGCGTGGATACTCAATGTTGTACATAGCACTGACACGGTTGTTCTGACACACAGATATGTGGTTGCCATCAATTGAGTTATATATGTATATATATATTTACCAAACCCTCCACACGAGCAGGATGTGACACAAGGTCAATTTCTTAAGATTGGCTACACTTCTGCCCTATTATTTACCCATAGCTGGAGGGGGAGTAGTTGGATGCATATCTTTCCCAAGAGTATTTGCACTATGTGAATGCAAACAGCCTAATCCAGGATTTGAACTCGAGTCGACGAGTCCACTTCCTATGACACTAACCATACATCACGCACCTCCAACAATTGAGTTATAGTTATAAGATAAAGCGAGAATTTTTCCAAGCCGTAGCAGTGTCAGCGCTACTATACAACATTTTTTCGGACTGATGTCCTCATCTTTAACGTTTCGGCCGTTTCATATTTTCGTCTCTCCGCCAAACATATGAAACGGATTATCATTGCCGAATCCCTTTGGAAAAGGGATCAATAAGAATTAGATTGATAATCTGATTGGGAAGAAGGATTTTTGATGACGTCACAACTGAGGATTTAACACGGATAACCGAGAATCGAATACACCAAACTCTTTTAAGATAATCTTGGGATGAATTTCTGTTTACAAAATTAATCAGCGCGTCCATTAGTCCTGAGATTCGCTAATGCGCATTATTTACTAAACACAGAGAAGCCCTTGAACATCGAACGTGACGATTTCCGACTCAAAGTCACAAACCTGCAACCTGATATTCGTAATCTCCTCAACACCCACCAAACCCAGCCATTCCAATGAAAAAGGATTCAAGAATTAAAGGTGCGTTTGCATTTATAAGTTTACCGATTATTTTCTCCTGTTAATTGTATTAAACTCTAGTAAATTAATATTATCTGCGTTATTCGGACTATTGTCCCCATCTTCATTGTTATTTGTACAACGTTTCGGCCGATATGCCCTCCGGCCTTCTTCAGGTATTTCTTGTCGGACTCGGGAACCTTCTCGGAACCGGGAACCTTCTTTTCGAACTCGGGAACTTTCTGGTCGTAATCGGGAGCCATCCAATTGGACACATGGCCTAGTGGATAAGGTAGTTAGGTTAAGACAGTTCTAAGTGACAGTTATCTCTGGATCTCGAGTTCAATCCTGAGTAGAGGCAGTTAGAAAAATAATTAACACAACTCCTACCCCAGCTATGGTTAGCGGAATGAGAACAGGATACCCCCGTGGAATAAATAAAGGGTTAGGTTCAAAGTTTCATGATGGCTCCCGATTATGACAAGAAAGTTCTCGAGTTCGAAAAGAAGGTTCCCGAGTTCGAGAAGGTTCCCGAGTCCGACAAAAAAGACCTGAAGAAGGTCGGAGGGCATATCGGCCGAAACGTACAAATAAGAATGAAGATGGGGACAATAGTCCGAATAACGCAGATAATACTAATCTTCAAGCCTCATCTCAAACATTCAGAGAAATAGTAGTAAATTAATGTTGTGACTGAATATACCTGTCAGTCGGAGAGGCCCCCTTCGATCAATCGGCTGCTCATGTCATGTCCTAGCCCCTATATGATTGTCCAGATCCTATGCCTTTATGGCAATCCCCAACCTTTTTATCATATATGTGCTAGAAGACGCTGGTTGAGGGTCTTCATCTCCTGGGAATGACGTTAAACTCTATCTGATGGTGAGGTTTCAGTTCTGAAGGTCTGGGGAATGTGGAGCATAATCATTTGGATAAAAATAAAAATAAAAAACAAAACAAAAAAGTAAAACAGAAGGATCGTTTTCTGTTACAAATAAACTTGCTTACAAAATAAAGTAAAGTCGTCGGGGGGGGGGTCTAAAGTTGGTATCGTCCAGACAGCGAGGGAGTCTATCCCATTTTCACTAGCGCGATACACAGGAGATTGTTCTTAACTTCCGAGGTTGAGCACTACACCTACCATCAACTCCTCACTTTACAGCACAGGTCACTGTGCAACATACGCTGAATTGGCGAGGGCCGGTATCGAATCCGGAACCTTGTACTTCCTAGTCGGACACTGTACCGATTGAGCTCACCCGGCCTTTTGCTTACAAATAAACATCTAATAAATATGGCCAAACACAAGGCAGGTGCTTTCTTAGTCCTCACTCACGCCGCCCGAAGCCACAGGAAGGTAAGTATTCTTACTTTTTCTGATAGTAATAAAAAAACGAAAAACAAAATAGAAAGGTTTTTTTCTGTTACTTACATTTGGATCTGAGAGTTTGGAAATGTCTGGTTTTAAGTAGAAATAGATTCCTTCCATTGCACCCTCTAAAGTAACTCCTCGAATCACAAGTGCCGTCAAGAGAACGTATGGAAACATTGATGTAAAATAAACAACCTGAAAAAGAAAAGAAAAATCAATATTATAAAAATAATATTGACTGGGATGTTAAGGAGAGCGATGATAGCAATAATTCAAACGAGCCATATTACTTTTAGGCACCCCTTTTTGATCTCGATTAAGAAAGGACATGGGTGACCATTTAAGCAATAGCGGTACTGTGAGAAACCGAATATCAAAATGGTATCAAAATACGGCATTAAATGACCGGAAAAAGTGTCAATATGTCGTAAAACCAATCAACCAATAACCATTGAGCACCCGAGGAATTCCGGGGGAAAGCAAACCGTGAAAAGCTATGAACGAAATTCTTTATCAGCATGGATCGGCCAGCAAAGCTAAGGAATAAAATAAGTAAGTTACTTATTAATATTATTACTTATTAATTACTGATTAATCTTACTTATTAATAAAATAAGTAAGACTTACTTATTAATATTATTACTTATTAATTACTGATTAATCTTACTTATTAATAAAATAAGACTTACTTATTTTATTCAAAGCTAAGGTATAAAATAAGTAAGTCGTCGGGGTGGCATAAAATCAGCCAAACAGCACGGGAGTCT
>CM042150.1:29589050-29601550 GCA_023376005.1 Doryteuthis pealeii | reverse complement strand
CAGTTTTGGAGGTTTGGGGAATGTGGAGCACCCCTTTATCACCATTGCTCCCTGGTCCACTCTGACCCGGAGTGGTAGTACCTTAGGGTCCCATCTATGGGTTAAATAGAAAAATGTATTTATAAAAAAATTGTATTATCCATTAAGAATTGATTTATTTCAAAACTTTATCGGCATTAAATGACCCACTGAGGTTGATATGCCGTAAAACAAAACAAAGCAAAGCTTTCTAATTTAATATATTTCATTACATTAAAAGTTGAATACCTATGCCCTGCGGAGGTTGCATATTCCGGCTAGTCTAGCTAATATTTTTTATTGGAATCGTCTGGTGTCCACACTAAAACATGGTGGATACTCAGTTCTAGTGTTCTTTATTTCTGCAATGGACAGGGTATAAGAGTTCAGAACAAAATATCCATTGTGCAAAGTGTAATCTATCGATCTCCAGAATTCGATTTCGTGTGTAGATCACCTCTTGATTTCTTCATCACGAAATCATTAATTAGTGGAAACAATTTTTGGAGCCAACATTATTTAGTACAAATGTCGCCTTTTTAAGAAGTCGCTTAAAAAAGGTGCGTGGTGTAATGGTTAGAGTCGTTGGAATGGAATCGTCGACACGAGTTCAAATACTGAACGAGACTGTTTGTATTTGACATAGCGTTAATACCCTTGGAAAAAGGTATGCATCCAACTACTCTCTCCTCAGCTATGGGTAAATAGTAGGGCGGACATGGCTCTTTAAACTTGGCTATGTAACCAGTCTAGAAGAAGGAAAACTCTGAATTGAAACCTATTAAATTGACCTCATGTCGCAAGAAGATGTTGGCAAATACATTAAAGCCGTCATATTGAGCGGCAATTAAGCTAGTTCTTACAGATGACCTTTGGTTGGGACTTCGTGGGAGTACAGTGTCCAGGTGTAGCTGCGCTGGGAAGAAGTGCTCACCCGAGGACTGATGTATTTGTGATCCGGTCTCTCCAGATGATGTCCAGTATATTCCTAAGGCAGATAAGTTGAAATCTATTTAACCGCTGCTGTTAGTGGGAGCAGATGATCCAGGTTTCGCAGCTCTGAGAAGCTATGCTACCCGAGGTCAACACTATAAGTGATCCTGTCCCTCCGGATGGTGTCCAGTATACACGTAAGTCAGAAAAGATAAAAGTTATTTAACCGCTGCTCTTGGTGAGAGTACAGGGTCCTGGTTTCGCTGCGCTGGTAACAAGTGATCACCCCAGGATTGCTGCATTAGTGTTCCTGTGCCTCCAGATGGTGTCCAGTATATGCATAAGGCAGAGAAGTTGAAAGCTATTTAGTTGCTGGGAATACAGGGTCCAGGTTTCGCAGTGCTGAGAAGCTGTGCTACTCGAGGACTGTTGTATTAGTGACCCTGTCCCTTCATATAGTGCCCAGTATACGCGTAAGGCAGAGAAGGTAAAAGCTACTTAGTTGCCACTCTTGGTGGGAATACAGGGTTCAGGTTTCGCTTCCATACAAGAGAGTGCTGATGATATCCCATATACTTACGGAGAGTGAGTCTGCTGTTGTCCCACACGCTCATTGTGATCTTCCCAAAAGTTGAGGCAGCTTTTGCGATGCGGTCATTGTGTCCAGCATCAAGTGACAGTCTATTTGCATAACGATTCAGGAATTGTTTTGATTGTTGAATAAACATTGATGCCTACTGACTTTTTGGGTTGGTTTTCATATTTCTCATTTCTCATGGAAAGTTGCGAATTACGATTGAATAAATAATAAAATGTCGATTTTTATGCAAATGAGTATTGGAGAAATGTGGCGATAGAACTCGCCTATTTGATTCGATTTCGATAAGTAAAATACAGAAACATTTAAACGCGTATCGGATATTTTGGTCTGATGAAATAATGAAAAGATTAAAAGAATAGATTTGAGATTTTAAAAAAAGAAAAATCAAAGATAACGCAGAATATTGGTGAAAAAAAAAAAGGAAAAGAAAAGAAAACGAAGAAAAATTAGAAAACAACAAAAAAAACCCCAAAAAAACAAAGCGAAAAAACAAAACAAAACAAAAAACAAAAGCAAGAAACACACACACAAAATCTTCAAAAGAATAGAATTTAAAAATAGAGGTAAAGAAGAGACCTATATACTAGTGCATGAGTCGATATCGTTTATAGGTACCGAAATAATCAGTACGGAAATAATAAGAATGGAATCGTCTGATTTTCCTATAAATAATGTGGTAATTTTCACCTTTAGTTGACTAAATTCCTAGCATAAAATTGTGCGTGCGCATTATCTGAAATTGTTATTAAGAACACATTTTATGATATTTTTGTGTCAAAGCATGCAGTTATATTGTTTTCGTAAAGTTTTTTGATTTGTGTATTTCACACGGAGACTTTCAAAATGGCTACCGGCTTGTTTCAAAGTGAAATTCAGTTGGCTAAATTCCTTGCCTAAAATTATCTGAAATGAACTTAATTGTTATTAAGAACACATTTTATGATATTTTTGTGTTAAAGCATGCAGTTATATTGTTTTCGTAAAGTTTCTAAGATTTGTGTATTTCGCACGGAGACTTTCAAAATAGCTACCGACTTGTTTCAAAGAGAAAGTCAAGGGAGGTTACTCTAATAGCCTTATTTGCTAGGAATTTAGCCAACTAAGGTGAAAATTACCAATAATGTCTAATGAAACCGCGGAGGAGAGAAACAACGATATCTTTCGGGACACGTTAATTCAACCTAGTAATTGCTAATTACTTTGTTCACTTAGTAAGTTTGCTTGGTAAACCTTTTCTCCTATCCTTAATATTCATTGTGTTTATTCCTTTAGCTCAGTCGGTAGAGCCTCCGTCTAGGAACCACAAGGTTCTGTGTTCGACACCAGCCCTCGCCAACTCAGCGTATGAGTAGCAGATGGATATACGTGGTGAATTGAGGAGCTGATTGTAGGTTAGCTCCTCACTTTACCGCACAGATCCCCGTGCTACTCATACGCTGAGTTGGTGAGGGACGGTATCGAACTCGGAACCTTGTGGTTCCTGGTCGGACGCTCTAGCGACTGAGTTAAACCGGCCCTTATATTAGTCTATTTTTTTTCACACTGTAACTTGATATTTTCAATTTACATATAATATCTGAAAAATAATATAAGAATTAGATTAAAAACCAGAAAGTTATTGATTTTCAAAATGTTTCAGTATTTTGTGAAGCACCCCGTATAAGATCAATGCAATTTTGTTTAGGTATTCAAAATCTAAGCATCACCTCAAATACATTTACTTGGACGTGATAATTGCATTTCACTTAGCGCTGATACCCTTGGGAAAGGTATGAATTCTACTCTCTATCCAGCTATGGGTAAATAGTAGGGCAGATTGGGCTCTTTAACCTTGGTTAGGCAACCAGTATAGAAGAAGGAAAAATCTGAATTAAATCCTGTTAAACTCCGCTTAAGAAATTGACCTTGTGTCACATCCTGCTCGTGCGGAGGAGTTGGTAAAAATATATATATATATATATATATATATATATATACAGGGTACGGCGTAATAACGCCTTTTGTTTAAGTGGAACAAAATTAAATTCTTTTTGATTATCCTTTATTTTTTCGAACATGAATGTATTGCCACAGGTTAATGGATTAATATAATATATTAACATAATTGATATAATGCTTATTCAGTTTAATAATGTTCAATACAAATGAAATGACACCACATTTAAGAAAAAAAAGTTACAAAAGATATAAAGTTTTAGATTTTAGCGATTTATTTGAGATGTTCAAAATGTTCCCCTTCATGTTCCATACAATTCTGAACTCTACCAGCAACACTTTTACAAACTTTTTGACACATTTCAATGGTAATTTCATGAAATTTATCTGAAATTGCATTCTTTAATTCTGGAATTGTTTTCGGCTTAAGATTGTAAACCTGATCTTTCAATACACACCACAAAAAAAGTCCGATGGAGTTAGTTCTGGTGAACGTGATGGCCATTCAATTGGTCCTCTTCGTCCTATCCATCTACCTTCAAAATTTTCATTTGACCATTGCCTAACTCTTATCCCATAATGGAGAGGTGCTCCATCCTGTTGAAAATAAAGATATCAAATTAAAAAGAGCGTTACTTATGCCGCACCCTGTATATACATTAACTTGTAGAGTTAATTGATTTTCTCTTTGATCAGATCAAATACTTTCTTGAACGCATTTTCATTAAGGAATCGGGAATTTTATGCACGTAGCAGATCTTGTATTACTTTTGTTGTTATTATTGTTGTTAATACGTATTTTATAATATGTTCACTTTAACTGGTGATTTTTCTCTGGAGTTCAAGTGACAGCAAGTCTCAAAAAAATCCCCAGAACTCTTCTAAGAACTGAGAGTGATTTTATGGTGCTGTGGACTGGATTGTCTCCATTCTTCCTCTGACCTCTGTAAATATTCTACGAAATAAAACGAAACTTAACATTAAAAAAACTGAGTTTCTTATATTTCACACCTGATGCTTCATACTAAATCCCAAATGATATATATATATATCGACTAAGAAGCATACGTGGACCTCACTACAACAACAACAACAACAACAACACACACACACACACACACACACACACACACACACACACACATATATATATATATATATATATATATATATATATGACAGTATTTTGAAAATAGATTTTAAAAAAGATCAATTTATTTCTTGATGGAAAATTCGATATTACAACGTTTCGATTTATGCAACCTTCATCGGGAATCAAATTCTGTGGACTCTCTCATGTCAGAACTCATGTCATGCTAGACCCGGTTACGCCCCATTTTTGTCACACAAATTACCATTCTCACATTTTTTTGCAAGTCATCCACCCATCCATCCTTCCATATATATATATATATATATATATAAAGGGTGGCTTACCGGTGAATATGGGCACGATCGTTGGAGGTGCACAGGCTCCAGGGGTTAAGTCCGTGATAAAACAAATACAAAGTGCTCAATACAAAGTAGAGCTAATTTATTGAAGAAATAGATACAACAGAAACCTACTCGAGTTTCATCGCTAGAATCATCAGGGTTAAATCCACTGAATTAATCGAGTTACCGATTAATTGCAGCTGATCACACGTATGTTCATGAACATACGTGTGATCAGCTGCAATTAATCGGTAACTCGATTAATTCAGTGGATTTAACCCTGATGATTCTAGCGATGAAACTCGAGTAGGTTCTGTTGTATCTATTTCTTCAATATATATATATATATATATATATATATATATGTGTTTGTGTGTGTGTGTGAGTGTGGCTGTGTGTGTGAGTGTGTGAGTGTGTGGACATAAGAAATGCAAATATACATACCTTTCCATAGATTGAATTCCTCGAATTAGGACAAGGAATATAAGCACCCAAGAAATTAATAAGCACAGAGCTAATTCCCATTGGATACTTCCCATTTCATCAATTCCGTGCGAGAGTTTCAGGACTCGATTACTGTTAAGTAGAAAGACAAAAGAATATTAACAAATATAAAAGAATAACACATTAAAACAAGTCGCTTATTATATCCCAAAACCCCCAGATTACAGTAAAGTCCACGGATATTAGCGATCTCATCCACAGAAAGCGATGTTAATACACGAATAGGAAAGGCATAGTGTTGTGGGGTTTTAAGGGGTCAAATAAGAACAAAACGACGGGTAACAAATGTA
This sequence comes from Doryteuthis pealeii, assembly GCA_023376005.1. Taxonomy (NCBI): domain Eukaryota; kingdom Metazoa; phylum Mollusca; class Cephalopoda; order Myopsida; family Loliginidae; genus Doryteuthis; species Doryteuthis pealeii. The sequence goes on along the minus strand of CM042150.1, from coordinate 29,595,835 downwards.
GGAAAATGTATTAACAAAAGAGTAGACAATTACAGTACAGAGAAGTGAGAATTACGTCCGACAATAGAGTTATGAGCTGACTCACATTGGCTTACTCTACAAGCCATAATTGTCCCTGTTACTTATAGTAACCGTCGGCGCATTCCATTAGTCTATAGGGTATATCACCTATAACACATAGTCAGCTACAAACAGATTATCAGTCATATGGAAATCCGATCACGCTGACAAGTTAAAGCGACAATTCTTGCAGACTGTGGTTATATCAGTACTGCTGTATGGCTGCACCACCTGGACCCTAACGAAGCACCTTGAGAATAAGCTAGATGGGACCTGCACAAGAATGCTGCGTGCGGTCTTGAACAAGTCATGGAAACAGAATCCCACAAGGAAGCAGCTGTATAGCCATCTGCTCCCCATCTCATAAACCATCCGAGTTAGACGGACAAGACATGCTGGGCACTGCTGGAGAAGCAAGGACGAGCTCATAAGCGACGTTCTCCTGTGGAAGCCAACACATGGACATGTTAGTGTAGGCCGGCCACCAAGGAACTACATTGACCAACTATGCAAGGATACTGGATGCTGCGCATAGGATCTTTCTGGCACAATTAATGAAAAGTTATTATGACGCTGTAGTTTGATTGTCAGAAAAAAACATTAAAGGCTAGAATTAAGATTGTGTTGCGCATATGCTTTAAATATGTAAGGAAATCATGACGTCAGTGGTGACGTAGTTTCGGTTATAGACAGACAGTTACATAATTTCCGTTATAATGAGCTGTGCATTAGCGAAAAGTTATTATGACTGTAGTTTAATTATCAAAAATAACATTAAAGCCTAGAAATAAGATTATGTTACGCATATACTTTAAATAACTAAGGAAAATCATGACGTCAGTAAGTAAGATTGTGTTGCGCATATAATTGTAGAATGTCATACTTACAAGAAATACTCCTCACTCGGCGTTTTGAAATAAGTATGGTTGAACCTTTGATGTATTTGTGTATTGACCCAATCTTTGTCGATGTTCCATTGCTGCCCTATATCACTGTAGAGTTCAGTTAGGTTTGCTGAAAGCAATAAACGTAAAGGTTAGTATTATTTGGATTATTCGGACTATTGTCCTCATCTTTACTGTTATCTGTACAACGTTTCGGTCGATGTGCCCTTCGACCTTCTTCAGGTATTTCTTGAACTCGGGAACCTTCTCTTCGAACTCAGGAACCTTCTTTCCAAACTTGGGGGGGGGGTCTTCATGTCGTAATCGGGAGCCTTCACGGAACTTCGAACTGAACCCTTTATTCAATCCACCAGGGTATACTTCTTTTCGAACTCGGGAACCTTCTATTAGAACTCGGCCGTTGTACGGATAACAATAAAGATGAGGACAATAGTCGGAATAATCCAGATAATACTCATTATCAAGCCCCATCTAAAAGATTTCAGAGAAACGTAAAGGTTAATTTAATCATTTCCACGCACATACAAAAGAAAATAAATAAGTTACGATAATACGAGGTCGGTCAATAGAGTAATGTGACTGATTAATAAAAAAAGAAAAAAAATTCAGGTTAGCAACACTGATCGATAATCAGTTGATCAATATTGTTCTGTAACATATATTACAATCAAGCAACGCTGAAAGCAATGGTTCCCACTTGGTCACCGAAGTTAAGCAGCAAATTAACCTGTTCAATACTTAATTTGGCGAACATTTAAGTAATAGCAATTATTGTAATTAACCTGTGTCCTTTGTTTATTAAAATAATAAAGATTCTGCCAACTTTATTTGTTTTAATATAGTTTTAAGTTTAAAAAACGATTTAATGATAAGCATATGTTGTTCTTTGCTTTGTGTTGAGGGCTGAAATTTGAGGTACGAGCGAGCTTCAGATATGCATATGTTAATAAGTTCACTAAAAACATTTAAGTTTCCAATTTTATCACGCCAAATAATAATATTATAAAAAATAAACATTAAATCATATTACTGCACATAATTAATTACCTTCTATTCTATTAGGCTTTCTATACATTACAGTGCTATTTTTCTTATTAAAAAAAAATAACAAAAATTAGTTTATTTTTGTTGTGGGAAGCTCGAACGGATTAATTGCATTTCAGTTTATTTCAATGGGGGATAATTGATTTGATATACGAGGAAATTGAGTTACGAGCGGAACGAATTAAACTCATAAGGCAATGTGTTTGTGTGTGTGTGTGTGTGTGTGTGTGATTAATTCCTTTATTTGTTATTGTTGTTAGCCTTAGGATAAATATCATATTAAGAAAATAGGGCCCTTAAAATAAAAGATTAAACACCTGTTCTTTACAGAGAGCGTCTAAGGTTATACGAGGAAGAAGAGAGCTATGTACCTTTTGCAATTATTACCAAACGAGGGAATAAACACTGTGAAACGGACACACTTTTACAGAGAACGGAACATTAATATATATATATATATATATATATATATATATATATATATATATATATATATATATATATAATCCAAAAGTCCAGAGAAGAAATCTTCCTTATGACATAGGAGTTTTTTTTAAACAACCTGTTGCAGTTTGAGAGCTCAATGTGTGCTCTTATTGAGTCACAGAGCAAAATTATAAGTAGAGAAATAACAAAAGACTCAGAGATTTTGCATTATACCCTATTTCGGGGAGCTTAGACAAAGTGTCTAATTCTCCCAGCTCATCAGATGCGAATGATGAATTCTTTATTACTTTTAAGGCATTTGAAAACAGATTTTTATTTTCTTTATTTTTTTATTTTATTTATATTGTCCTGTTTGGTAATAAAAAAGATATCTGACTACCTGTCAGTAATTTGTTAGGAATTTCTGTTAAATCAATCTATTCCAGATTTTAGCTAAATGGGCCACCCCAGTTCATTTAGATTTCATTTGTTTAGTAGTTTATTTCTTCTTCATATCTTCCTATTTACCTTAACCTATTCTATTTTATTTTTTATATTTTTTATTTTCTTTCAAAGTTACTCAAACACACACATGAGTCACTACTACATAGCTTGGAGGAGGCAGCAATGAACATCGGCGTCTATGTGAACTGATAAAACGGAGTTCATGAGCTTCAAAAAGAAAGGAGACATCCCCACACTTGACGTTAAGCCTCTCCAAATGGTGGGACAGTTCACATACCTAGGTAGTAATATCTCATCCACAGAGAGCGATATCAATACACGAATAGGAAAGGCATGGTTGGCCACAAACAAATTATCAGACATATGGAAATCCGATCTCGCTGACAAGCTAAAGCGACAATTCTTCCAGGCTGTGGTTATATCATTATTACTGTATGGATGTACCACATGGACCCTAACGAAGCGCCTTGAAAATAAGCTAGATGGGACCTGCACAAAAATGCTGCGTGCAGTCTTAAACAAGTCGTGGAAACAGCACCACACAAGGAGGCAGCTGTATGGCCACCTGTCCCCCATCTCCCAAACCATACGAGTAAGACGGACTAGACATGCGGGACACTGCTGGAGAAGCAAGGACGAGCTCATAAGCGACATACTTTTGTGGAAGCCAAAACATGGGCGTGCTGGTGTGGGCCGCCCAGCCAGGACCTATATTGACCAACTATGTGTGGATGCTGGATGCTGCGCAGGGAGGGTTGGCGTGAGATTGTCATGGATGTCCGTGCTACTTGCGCGACATGATATCTTCTCATCCTGCATGACAATGCTCGACCACACACAAGCATTTGGACAAGGGAGAAAATCGCCTCATTCGGATGGAAAACTTTACCGCATCCTCCGCACTCTCCAGATTTAGCGCCTTCAGACTATCATCTCTTCGGATCAATGAAAGAGGGTTTGAGAGGCAAACATTTTTCCAGTGACGAAGAATTGAAATCTGTAGTGAAGAAGTGGCTCAAAGAACAGTCAATATAATTTTATAGGGGCAGGGATACATGCTCTCATTCGAATGTGGAACATTGCTATTGAGAGAAGCGGTGATTATGTGGAGAAGTAGGGACGTGATCCACAGAGGACCAGTTTCATTTTGATGTATGATACATGTTTCTGTGTTGGTAATTATACCTGTCCTAAACAAAATATCATTACTTTTTTTAGTTACTCTCGTATGTGTGTGTGTGTGTGTGTGTGGGCGGGTGTTTGTGTGTGTGTGATTAATTCATTTATATGTTGTTGATAGTCTTAAGATAAATGTTATACTAACACGATAAAGTCGTTAAAATAAAATTAGATAAAATAAAGTAAAAATCTAAATAAGCTACTACCACGAATAACGAGTGAACGTGTACATTAATATTTTATTTTCGCTATATAAATTTCAGTGGATTTAATTTGTGTTTTGCGCTAAGATATTTTGTATTTCAGATTTGGCTGAGTTAATCCAATTAATTCAAAGGCCAGTAGTTATTATTTCTCATTAAGTTTAATTGCAGCTTTAAAAAAAAAACCCCATCGAAATTGAGTTTTAATGAGAAGAAGTTGAGATTTGATTTCAAATTGTAACCAGACATGGAGTCAGAAAATTAATTCATTCATTAAAAGGTTGCATAAAATATTTCATTTAATCAAAAGATTTTTATGAATGGTTTCTTGTTGCTGTGAGTTCCATACTCATTAATGTTTCATTAATCGTAAATGTGTTTTTTTTTCAAGAATATAAAAACTGTAATAAGAATTAATTTAATTCATTTTTTTTCGAACATGGTTAGTAACCAGGAGTTATAATCATATTTATCATCAGGACGCACTGACATAATAATAATAATAATAATAATAATAATAATAATAATAATAATAATAATAATAATAATAATGAGGAAGGATTGAAACCATTCAGAACACTGCACTGCTGCAATCTGCCAGAATACTCAGAAGAGTCCTGGAGACCCGAGGAGACTTGCTGTCACTCAGACTCCAGTGAAAGACCATCAGCTAACACTGATGTGAAAACTCAAAAGGAGTAAATGATAATAATAATAATAATAATAATAATAATAATAATAATAATAATAATGAAACGTCTAATCATATAAGCGAATGCAGCAGCAAACGAGCACAAAGAGAGTACAAGACTAGGCACGACTCGGTGGGAAAGGTAATTCACTAGGAATTGTGCAAGAAATTCAATTTTCACCATACAACTAATACAAATAATAGAAGAACAAATTAACTATATAATATGTATTTAATTACATTACGAAATTAGACACATTAAGGAAGATATCCGAACGATTATTACTTATCTGTAGTACATGTTCTTCTAAGAAAAGTACAGAATCGCTTGTAACATACGGCCAATCTATGATTGTAAGTCCTTCCAATCTAAGCAGCACGATAGCTCTATTTATATCAGACCAAGTAAAGTAAAGTCGTCGGGGCGGCCTAATGTCGGTATCAGCCAAGCAGCGAGGGAGTCTATCCCCTTTTCACTTGCGCTAGACCAAGGAGATTATTTTAGCGTCTGAGGTGGAGCGCCACACCTACCATCAGCTCCTTACTTTACCGCACAGATCCATGTGCTACTCATAACGCTGAGTTGGCGAGGGCGGGTATCGAACTAGGAACCTTTTGGTTTCTAACCGAACGCTCTACCGACTGAGCTAACCCGTGTCTCCTGGGTAGAGGCTGGAATACCTGGTGCATTGATTTGTTTACTTTTGGGATTCACAAATTCGAATTTCTATGTTATTTCTATGCATATTTTGATTTTTGAATATCTTCGAATATAAATAAAATCTTTATAATTTTTGCATAAAAAGACAGGACTGGTGATATTTAATGTGTACATATATTTACTTTGACGTCAATTGTTTTATTTTCATAGTTTCATCCGGACATACATACATACATATACTCATGCATACCAACTGCCTTTTATATATGTACGAGAAGCAGCTACTCGGCGTTACCTGGGTAGAGGGGAAAGATAAAAAGGTTAGTCTCGCAGATCCGTTGATCCTTTTGTCTTGAATAATCGATTTGTTTATACTTTAACCATAAATACCACAAATAACTTTCCCTTTAAATTCTAATTTTTAGATATCTTCACGAATTTAGTTAAAATCTCCATTATTTTTGCTCAAAAAGCAAGCTCTGGTGATAGTGAATGTGCATAAATACTTACATTGTCGTTAATTGTTTTATAATCGTTGTTTCCTCGGGACATACATATACACATACTCACTAACTGCCCTTTATATATGTACAAGATAGATAGATAGATGCTGGTCAGCCATTTTCCATGGCAGACTCATAACTCCTCTCTATTATTGCTACTGTTATTATAGCTCTATATTTATGATATATATATATATATATATATATATATATATATATATATATATATATTATATATCAGATGCTAAAACAATCTCCTTCGTCTAGCGCTATTGAAAAGGGGATAGACTCCCTCGCTGACTGGCTGATACCGACTTTAGATATATATATATATATATATATATATATATATATATATATAAATACACACATATACCCAGACATATATGAATGTAGACACAGCCACAGCCACATACACATACTTACACTATATCTGTCTATCTATATCTATATCGCTATATCGTCGACTTTACTTTTATATATATATATATATATATATATATATATATATATTCATTATAGTGTACAATACATTTAAGTTGCAGTTATTACTATTGGTTTCCAAGCAGCATGTTAGCCACTTTTCGTCAAGACAAGACGCGCTGTTTTGACGAAAATGAACCTTAAATGTATTGTACATTATAATGA
>CM042150.1:29559050-29584050 GCA_023376005.1 Doryteuthis pealeii | reverse complement strand
TACATCCTGATGAAGGTTCAATGAAACCGAAATGTTTAAACATCGATAATTAAATTCATCCTATTTTCGGAACACTTTTTTTTCAAATTTTCTTTTATATATATATATATATATATATATATATATATAATATATACATTAGTAACTCCTCCGCACGAGCACGATGTAACACAAGGTCAATTTCTTGAGTGAACTTTAAAATATTTGAATTCAGAGATTTCCTTTTCCTAGACTGGTTACCTAGCCATGATTAAAGAGCCCAGTCTGCACTACTATTTACCAATAACCAGAGGTAGAATTATTGGATGTATATCTTTCCCAAGTGTATCAATGTAATGTGAAATGCAAACAGGTTTTGAACTCAGGTCAATTTCTTACGACTCTAACCCTTTTAACACGCCTCTCCAATTAACGAAGGTATGGTGACTTCAATCCTCACTGGGTAATCACTAAGCGAAGGTTTGTAAATAAAATGTTACTCACGTCGGCATGTAGGTTTGGTATTATTGAAAAGACCCTCGAAGATTTCAAACGAGGGCACGTCTTCATTATTAAGGAATTCCGAATAGTTGTTTTTGACGATATTACTTCTACAAGCGCAGGTGTTCCATGGGTTGTTGCAGTCGGTCCACGGTAAGACGCTCCGAAGTGATGACAGGAAGTAATGCAGGAGTAGGTAACAATGATGTTGTAGTAAATGCTCATGAAGGATCCGAGGATGGTCGTCGCATAACCGATACCTTGCGAAAAAAAAAAAAAAACAAAAGAAAAAACATAAGAACATGAAACGTAGAGTTTTTCTTCTTCTAGACAGGTTGCCATAACAAGTTTAAAGAGTTCAGTCTGCCTTACTATTTACCGGAGGGTTGGACATTTGCCATAAGAAGAATTTGAAGAAGTACGGTCACAATGTAGTTTTTTTGATTAACGAGAAGTCAGAGTATTCCTTCTCCTAGACAGGTTGCCATACCAAGGTGAAAGATCCCACTCTGCCTTACTATTTACCCATAGCTGGAGGGAAAATACTTAGATTCACACCTTTCCCAATAATAATATAGGATTTGAACTCATCTCGCAGTGTCCAATTTCTACGACAGTAACCATCACATCATACGTTTTCAACTAATTACTCCAGTTTTTCGTTCTATCTTCCTTGTAACTATGGATACAAGATATGGATTCTTGCATTTCTCAAAGGAATTAGAGTAAAATGAACACATTTCGGAATGCGAACTTCATCCTGCCGAATTCAGTTTCTGTGCCAATATCCATTACGTTAAACCGCAACTCCCTGGCCGTTTGAATGATATATGCCCGGCACAAGAAAACGGATTCGTAGAAACAAATAGAAAAATCAAATAAATGCTTTATACGTTACAGATTATTATTCAATCTGAATAATGATATTTTCAATGGAATTAAAAAGAAAAAAAAAACGAAGACGGTTTTCTTTTCTCTTGAGATGAAAAGAATCTTTGAGATTTTTTAAATTTTTTTTTTAGGTTTCTTGGAGATTAATTTTTGAAAAAAGGATTAGCATTATTCCTGTAATCTGATAATCAATAGGAAACACGTCTCAAAAGGATGGGGTTGGGGTGGGGGGTTGATTCCTCAAAATTTAAAACACAAAAATTACCGGAAACCACGATCATATAAAATATCCAGTTCCTTTAAATAAATTAGAATTTCATGTTCAACGAAGCTCAAGTATAGTGCAAGCCCTGTCGATGGGGTTTAGAATACGCTGACGGTATCCCCAGCAGAGGTGTAAGACCTCACCATAAAAAGGTATCTCGGGTATGACACTAAACTACATCTAATGGTAATGTTCCGGTTCTAAAGATCTGAGATTTACAGAGTACTCCATCATTGCCGGATGGGGGTTTAGAATACACCGACTGCACCTCTGCAGAGGGTTAAGACCCACACAATGGGGCCACTAGTTGACCGTGGGTGGTGACCCGTGATGCTTAAGGAGGGAATCCTGGTGGATGAGCAGTCCATGTCATGCAACACTCCACTTAGACCATTACTTAGGCTAGACGGGAGGTCAGAGTGACCCCTCTAATCAATCGGCTGGTCCCATCAAGCCCTAGCACATATATGATTGTCCCAAACATACTGCACTTATGGCAAGCCCCAACCCTTTTTATCCATATATGTGCTAGAATGGTGTGGCTGAGGGTTTTCATGATATGGCACAAGGTCAATTTCTTAAGAGGAGTTTAACTGGTTTGAATTCCGAGTTTCCTTCTCCTAGACTGGTTACCTAGCTATAGCCAAAGAGTCGAGTCTGCTCGATTATGTACCCATAGCTGGAGGGAGAGTATTGGATGCATACCTTTCCCAAGATATTAGCGCTATGTGAAATACAAAAGTGCCTCATCTAGGATTTGAACTCAGGTCGACGAGTCCATTTCCTACGATTCAAAACATTACACGACGCGCCTACATGCCACAGGCACCGGGCAATAAACCCTGTCCTGACCCTTTAAACCGAGGGGGCAGGTGTTGTATGGGAGGGATGGCCCCCTGGGATCAACGATGTTAACTTATGCGGTCCAGGACCGAAGCCATCAGACCATCCAGTCGAAACTGGAGAATATTGTCCCTTATGAGTTTTTCCTGACTTCCCCAGCAGTGTTCAGCATGTCGTGCTCGTCTTACTTAAATATTTTGTGAGATGGGGGGTAAGTGTCCATACAGCTGTTGTTTTGTGGGGTGTTGCTTTCAGTATTTGTTCACGTGGCCTCCTTTTATAGTTCTCCTCTAGCTTGGAGATGGGATCATCTTGTTTAAAACACATGAACTCTGTTTTATTTGAATTCACGCAGAAACCAACAAATCTTGCTGCGTACTCCAGGCTACGCAGCAATAATATTTGCCTTGAAAAGGTATATTTTGAAGAAGCGCTAGATTATCTGTGTTTATGCAAATTAGTGACGTCTTTCCTAAATTATCGGCTTCTCAATAATTGTTCTAACATATAACGTGTTTACACTTGTTGAAAAAGAATTAAAAGTATTAACAAGATAGGAATACAACAACAAGTTAAAGATTAAATGGTTAAAAAAAGGAATTTACGATATTTGTTTATTTTTATATTTCATGAAATTCTAAATATAACAAGAGTTGTCCCCTTGAACCTTTAACTTATGAATGGCCGGGGAGAGAATATTTGATTGACGATAGACTAGTTTAAGAGAGACAACACTGAAAACCAGTGATAGTTTGAGAGTAGACGGACAAGGATTTGAAGAAGGCAGAGACACTTTTGAGACTGTTGGGTCGGAAAATACCGAAACTATCATCTTTCCATTTCATCAGTACCAGTTTCCCATTCCTTTCAAAAAGATCTTCGGAAATCGCTCAAACAGCCTCCCTTATCTTTTTTATCATTATCATTTTTCTGGCATGGTCTCCCTTTCTGTTCCTTCTACCTCCCCCTCTCTCTAATGAAAAAAGAATTCTCTGAAGTTTCATGCTTACTTATCTTATTGTGCCTTATGTGAGTTTAAAAAACAAAGTCACCTGCCATTAAAAAATTTAGGATTAACCATTACCTTTTAAGAAAAGGAAAATAGTATTTTCTGAAAACACTTACAAACTTTTATGCCATTGTTTATTTTCACGTTAATTAGCAGTATTTGATTATTATTTTTAATTTGAACAAATTTTAGAAATAACAAAATTGACTGTTAATCCATAAAGAACCGGGGAAAGAATATTTTATTAAAACATAGACGAGCAGTAACAGATAGTAGACGAACAAGGTTTTAAAGAAGAAGAAAAAAAACAATTTTTGACAGTTGGATCGAAAAATGCTGAGACGGTAAGAAATGGAAGTTATTTTGCTGACGAAAATTGAATGTTTTCTCTCCCCGGAATAAGAAGAAAATTTCTATAATGTTTACTTATTTTTTCATACCTTGTGTGAATTTAAAAAACAGAGTCGTCTGCCATAAAGAAACTTAGAATTAAACTTTTCCTTTACAGAGAAGGAAAATAGTATTTTCTGAAAACACTTACGAACTTATATGCCGTTTCTCTGAATGTTTGAGATGAGGCTTAATGATTAGTATTATCTGCGTTATTCGGACTATTGTCCTCCTCATCATTGTTATCTGTACAACGTTTCGGCCGATATACCCTCCGGCCTTCTTCAGGTATTTCTTGTCGGACCAGGGAACCTTCTTTTCGTACTCTAGTGGATAAAGGAATTAGGTTAAGACAGTTGTAAGTGACACTTATCTCTAGATTGCAGGTTCAATCCTGATCAAGGGCAGCTGTAACATAGAATAATAATTAACACAGCTTAACGCCTCTACCCCAGCTATGGTTAGCGGAATGAGAACAGGATACCCCCTGGACTGAATAAAGGGTTAGGTTCAAAGTGCCGTGATGGCTCCCGATTACGACAAGAAGGTTCCCGAGTCCGAGAAGAAGGTTCCCGAGTCCGACAAGAAATACCTAAAAAAGACCGGAGGGCATACCGACCGAAATGCTGTACAGATAACAATGAAGATGAGGACAATAGTCCGAATAACACAGATATTACTAATCATCCAGCCTCATCTCAAACATTCAGAGAAATTATGTTGTTTTCTCAATTTTCTTGAGTTTGATACTTATTGAAATTGAACATCTTTTTAAACAACATCTTTTAAAAATATATTTAATATTTTGTGCTGCATTTCATTTACCACTTGAGGCTGCGATGACTGCATCAGGAAAATATTTGATTTAAAAATTAAATTGAATTTCACGTTGAAAATACTTCAGGACAGATATATATTTGATTGCGTACACGTCCAGTGAAATAATTATTTATGAAACAAAAGTATTGGGTATGTGCATAATTATTGCCACTTTTTTCAACAAATTTTATTCAAGAAAAACAATAAAAATTGGCGTTTTTTTTTAAGTTTGTTTAATAAAAATAATCCTCTCTTTTCAGAATGCGTATCGAAAATCACATCCACAGCCATTTCGCGATCTCAATGAACATTTTGGTGAAGGAACAATCGGTAATTTATGAGAAAGTGCGTCCCGGTCTCCTGCCTCAAAAATTGCTACCCGGTGACTATTAAAATAATGACCCAGCTCAGTCTATTCAAAACTATCCAACTTTATATCTCTATCTATCTATCTATCTATCTATCTATCTATCTCAATTTGTTCATATTTATCTATATTACTTTAAATACTAAGATTTTCTTTTATTCATGTTTGTTTAATGTTTTGTTTTTAATTTAAATATAGAATTACGACAAAAAAAGAAGCGAGGCCCCCCCCCCATACATTTACTTGTCGAAAATATCTATCTATCTATCTCCATTTGTTCATATCTATCTATATTATTTTGTTTGTTTATCTATCTATCTATCTATCTATCTCAGTCTATTCCAAACTATATATCCATCTTCATATCTAAACAAGAATTACGACAAATTACGATAAATAAACAAGAATTACGACGAGCTGGGGTCGTTATTTTGATAGTCACCGGGTAGCAATTTTTGAGGCAGGAGACCGGGACGCACTTCCTCATAAATTACCGAACAATCAGCAAAAACCAAGTTTGAAAGATACTTCAGGAAGTTCAAATCGGTCAATACAAACTTCGCGATTGAAGAAGGAAGAGGTCGACCATCAAATTTCAACGACCAGGAGCTTTGTAGCCGTGAAAGATTATAAAAACTTGACTACGAGAATTTTGGCCGAAGACTTCAATGTGGACGATTCGACCATAGTTCGTCGTCTTCAAAAGTTTGGAAACGTATAGAAATTGGTTAGGTTTCACGAACTCTCCGATAACAACAAAACCGAATGTGTCTGAATTTTGGTGCATATTGCATTCATGCGTCCTGGCCTCCTGCCCTAAAAACGCTAAGCGGTGCCTGCTGAAAAAAAGAACCGTACAAGTTATGAACCACTTAGCTGTTTGAAGGCGATTTTACCGACAATTTATTTTCAGTATTGATATATTTCGCTATATATATATATATATATATATATATATATATATATACCGAAATATATCAATATATATATATATATAATATATATATATATATATATATATATATATATATATATATATATATATATATATATAATATATATATCTATATAATATAATAATTACAATATAAAATATCGACATTTACTTGTCAATAAAACCCCGGGAGGTGGCTGTAAAATACCGGTTACTTATCGCGTTATCTTGTTGATAATAATTTTTTAAATAAGAGGGGGGGAATATTTACAATTACTTGTCGATAAAAAATGGGTGAGTAAAATATTACTTTCTTATCGCATTAACTTTCGGTTAAAACGCCTTCTAACAGCTAAGTGGTTCATAACTAGCAAGGTTCGTTTTTTTTTCAGAAGGCACCTATTTAGTGTTTTTAGGGAAGGAGGCCAGGACCCTTAGTGTTTTTAGGGCAGGACGCACGAATGTAATATGCTCCCGAATTTTTACCGATTAACCGCAGTAATTATACAACAACCCAATAAATGCCAACTTATAAGTGGATGTTCCATATCAGCAATCGAATAATACATAGTATATAATAAGTAATTGAAAATTACCTTCCTATTTTATGATTACAGCCCCATTGGAGAACTGCCTAGTGAATACTAGACTATATAAACTCTCAGTAAGTGTCCCAATTATTCTAAGTAGAATAACGATTTACAAGGTCTATCGGTGTTATCGTTTGTCATTACACTGTAGAAAACTGGATACGAACAATTCATTCATAATCCAGAAATTATTAGAAACATTCAATAGATTGGTCGGTTGGTTGAATTTTATGGTCTGTCAACACGTGTTGGGTTATGTTTGGAGACAATCATAATGCTGTATATCGCTGTAAAAATCAGCAAACCGAACTTATGAAAGATCACATTTATTTAGGAATCGGATTTTTAAAAAAATTTGTATAATTTTGAAATCACACCGTGTTGTAAATAGTATTTGTTTGCAATTGTTTGCGCAAATTAATTGAAACAAATTGAATAATTCAATTATTATCATAATATCCACGATATCTCTGTTAAGGCTTGCCAGTGTGCTAGTGTAGCGTTACAATTTTTGTACGCTTCTTTGGGGTAATGTCCATCACAGACTATGGCCGTAGGACAACTAATCGACAGTGGAGACAATCTGATGCAATCACGGGTGACTCAATATTTTTAAGGCCAATGAAATTTCATTATACACCCCGAAAATAGATCCACATTACAACACATCACTGCAAATGACCTAATCCGAGGAAAAAAAAGAAAGAAATCAATTACACCCTGTCACTCCAGTGGTCTAAAACTGACGCGTATAGTGAAAGAAAGGAAAATAAAGTAGTTGTTTCAATTAATTTAATCATACTCCTCGAAAATAGATTCATATTACTGCACACCACTGCAAATGACTAATCTGGAGAAAAAATAGAAATCTATTACACCCTGTCACTCCAGTGGGTCTAAAACTGACCGTATAGTGAAAGAAAGGAAAATAAAGTAGTTGTTTCAATTAATTTAATAATACTCCTCGAAAATAGATTCATATTACTGCACACCACTGCAAATGACATAATCCGAGGAAAAAATAGAAATCAATTACACCCTGTCACTCCAGTGGGTCTAAAACTGACTGTATAGTGAAAGAATGGAAAATAAAGTGGTTGTTTCAATTAATTTAATCATACACATCGAAAATAGATTCATATTACTACACACCATTGCAAATGACCTAATCTGGAGAAAAAATAGAAATCTATTACACCCTGTCACTCCAGTGGGTCTAAAACTGACCGTATAGTGAAAGAAAGGAAAATAAAGTGGTGTTTCAATTAATTTAATCATACACATCGAAAATAGATTCATATTACTACACACCATTGCAAATGACTAATCTGGAGAAAAAAATAGAAATCTATTACACCCTGTCACTCCAGTGGGTCTAAAACTGACCGTATAGTGAAAGAAAGGAAAATAAAGTGGTTGTTTCAATTAATTTAATCATACACATCGAAAATAGATTCATATTACTATACACCATTGCAAATGACCTAATCTGGAGAAAAAATAGAAATCTAGTACACCCTGTCACTCCAGTGGGTCTAAAACTGACCGTATATAGTGAAAGAAAGGAAAATAAAGTGTTGTTTCAATTAATTTAATCATACACATCGAAAATAGATTCATATTACTATACACCATTGCAAATGACCTAATCTGGAGAAAAAATAGAAATCAATTACACCCTGTCACTCCAGTGGGTCTAAAACTGACCGTATAGTGAAAGAAAGGAAAATAAAGTGGTTGTTTCAATTAATTTAATCATACTCCTCGAAAATAGATTCATATTACTGCACACCACTGCAAATGACCTAATCTGGAGAAAAAATAGAAATCTATTACACCCTGTCACTCCAGTGGGTCTAAAACTGACCGTATGGTAAAAAAAACTTTAAATTAAGTGTCATTAAAAGGGCCGGTTTAGCTCAGTCGTAGAGCGTTCGGCTAGAAACTACAAGGTTCCTAGTTCGTACCGGTCCTCGCCAACTCAGCGTATGAGTAGCACAGGGATCTGTGCGGTAAAGTAAGGAGCCGATGGAATGTGTAGCGCTCTATCTCGGACGCTAGAATAATCTCCTTGGTCTAGCGCTAGTGAAAAGGGGATAGACCCCTTGCTGATTGGCTGATACTGACTTTAGGCCACCCCGACGACATTACTTTTTTTTAAAAAAGAATTATCGTTTAACTTTTTAAAAGATAAGCTTAAATATTAATGCAATACTTAAATACAGTTTTGTAGTTTGTTGTTGCCTATCACAAGAGCAAGCTTAACTGCCACCCAATAGGGCGGTTTTTAAGTCATTTAATGATGTAACTATAAATTATAAACCTGGTAGTTAATGCAATGATTTTAGCTTTCTGTTGTGTTCCGAATTTCAATGCAGAGGCGTCAATTATTGCAAATAATAAACAGCTCTATTTATTTTCTCAGCAGGTTACGCAATTTTTGTCTAGACGTCTGTGATGAATCATTCCTATTGTTCCATGAATTGTTTCCAAGAACATGATTGATTTTGACGATAAGAATCTCTGGGGCAGGGGTGGGGAACTTATGTCACGCTTGCCCAAGGTGACACACGAATCCATTAAACTGATAAACGGGAGATAATTATTTTTTTAAGAAAAAAAAAAAAAAATCACCTTCAATATTTTTCGTTTTATACTTGCCTAGTATATTTACTACTGAATATAAAGTTTTTTCCAAATTCAATTTTTATTAAAATCAGAATTTTTAAAAGTCATTTTTGTTCTGTTTAACTCATAACTACTAACAGGTACTACCACGCCGGGTCACAGGGGAATTGGGACCTCCAGAATTTAACCAGGGCTCCAGAATTTAAACTTCTCTATTCTATGTAGTTTAACGTCATATCCAGTACACTTTAACTCATAACTACTAACAGGTACTACCACGCCGGGTCACAGGGGAATTCGGAGGTCCAGAATTCAACCAGGGCTCCAGAATTAAAACTTTTCCACTCTATGTAGTTTAACGTCATATCTAGTACACTAAAACTCTCAGTCACTGCCTTCTAGCACATATATGATAAAAAGGCTTTGGGATTTGCCATAATGGCAATAGGGTCGCGACAATCATATAGGTGCTAGGGCTTGATGTAACCAGTCAACTACCCAGCTAAGGGCCAAAATAGCGTGTTGCATGTCACGGACTGCTCAGCCACCAAGATTACATCCTTAAGCATCACTGGTCGACATACACGGCCAATAGGTAGTCCGTTGAAGGTAGGGGTTTTACCTTTCTGCAGAGGTACAGTCAGCATATACGAGGGCCCCAGCAAACAATACTCTCAATGGATGTCCAATACTTGCAATCCTGTGTCATATCCTACCCATGGTTGAACGGGTTACTTCTGAGTATATCTATAAATCAATGTTGCTACTTATCTAGTATATTTTCAGGGAAATAATTCTTGTTTTGTGGGCAACTATTTTTCCTTAAATTTACCTATCCTAAAGGACGCCCTGTCGGCAGTAGCTGTAGAATATGCCGACTACACCTCTGCAGAGGGTTTAGACCTCCACCTAATGGTGCCATCTGTTGGACGTGGGCGGACAAACCCGTAATGCCCGAAGACATGATTTTGTTGGCTGTGTGGTCTCTGACCCGGGTGATAAGAGGTTCCGTGACATTCAACACTCGATCTTGGCCCTTACCTGTGCTAGACAGACGGGAATATAGATGTCATTAATCAATCTGCCTATCATGTCAAGTCCTATAAAATACATAATTACCGTATTTTTCAAATTGCTCTCATCGCAAACACCCAATTTTTAACATATATATATTCACCAACCCCTCCGCATGAGCAGAATGTGACACGAGGTCAATTTCTTAGACCAGTTGCATAACCAAGGTTAAAGAGCCCAGTCTGCCCTACTATTTATCCATAGCTGGATGGAGAGATAGAGAGAGTAGGAGTCATACCTTTCCCAAGGGTATTAGCGCTAAGTGAAATGCAATTACCACATCCAGGATTGGAACTCGGGGCGACGAGTCCATTTCCCATGACTTTAACCATTACACCACGCGCTTCCCAATTTTTATCATATAAGTTATCAGGGATAACCACTTATATTTATTAATACACACGAAGTTAATGAGAATTATTTTTACCAATTCATTAAAACATATGAAGTTAAAGAAAATTATTTTTAAATTACATACACACACGCGCGCTCACACACACACACATATATAATGGAGATTCAGTATTTTCCTATCTGTAACTGAAACTACGTCACTGCTTACGCCACAGTCACTTCAGGAATTAAGCAAGTTTATTAATGAGTATGTAATTTAAAGACAGTATAATTACTACATATAATAATTAACAACGTTGATTTATAGATATACTCAGAAGTAAGTACGTAACAAAAGATGGTCTCCCATGATTTTGAAAATAAGTTTTTAATAACTACATGTACGATATTATTAATTTAATTATTGATTTAATAACTCTGCTTGAAATTAAATATTCCAGAATATATTTCTTACTATACTTTTCTATGGAGGAGCTTGATGTATAAATATTATCGTCAATGAGGCGAACCGAGACCAAATCATAGATGAGACTTTGCATGTTACGTAACGCTAATACCCTTGGGAAAGTAAGCATCCAGCTATTCTCCTTCCGGCTATTGGTAAATAATAGGGCAGAATAGACTCTTTAACTTTGGTATGGCAAACGATCTAGGAAAATGAAAACTGAATTCAAATCCATTAAACTGCGCTTAAAAATTGAACTTGTGTCGTATCCTGATCGTTGAATAAATCTATAATTAGTTTGCAATATTTTACTTTGAGAATAAACGGTAACGTCGGGTAACCCTACAGCTAAGAGAAATGAATGAAATTCCTAGCAGGTTAACACGACGAGGTACTGTAATATTCAATACTTTGATTGTTAGCCCTTCTAATTTTCATATAAATTTAGTTCGCCCTGTTGGCTGGCGCTGTAGAATACACCGACTGCACTTTTGCAGAGGGGTAGGACTGTTGTATATTGTACGAGCCGAAGTAGTGTTTTCCGTTTAAGCCGAAACAAAGAAAAGACGAAAAAAATAACAAAGGACCTTTTCCCGGTAAAAGCGAACAAAGAAGTTAAAAACGGAAATAGAAGCGTCTGCTGATAAGGATAACAAAAAAAAAAACGCGTTGGCGTTTGATATATATAAAAGGAAGTCAGCCAGAGGGAGTCAGACAGAACCCTCGGGACAGAGAACAAGTGTCAACCACTCACGGTCACAGCCACCTTCCACCTCACCATTGCCAGTCATCCCAACAATAGTAGTAGTCATTGTCAACGCTCGCTACCCACACCACGACAGAGATTAAAGAAATAAACTCAAAGTTTTTACAATACCCATGTGTTGTGATTTCATTAAGCGACTACTGCATATATCGTCAAGTGGTTAGTGACGATACCCTCTACGTATACAGATACGCGATTTAGCAGCGTGAATTTCAAGCCGCTATACAACAGGACTACCTCCAATGGGGCCACCTCTTGGCCGTGCGGGGTGACCGAGATCCTAAAGAAAGGAAACCTGGTGACTGACCAGTCCATGACATGCATCACTCCACTTTACTCCTTACTTTGATTAGACGTGCGGTCGGAGAGGCCCCCTCTGATCAATCGGCTGGTTACGTCAAGCCCTAGCACCTATATGATTGTTCAAACCATTTTCATGATATATGCTAGAAGGCGGTGGCTGAGGGACTTAGATATGATGTTAAACTGCATCTAGTAGTGAAGTTGCAATTCTGTAACTCTGGGGAATGTAGATTACCCCTTTATCGCCATTATTCTCAGATTCACCCTCAGTTGAAGTGGCTGTACATGTTAGGGTCCTATCTATGGGTTAAATAGATAAAAAATGAATATTTAAATGTGTTTAAAACAATTGATTTTGAAGAAAAAATTGAATATCCAACAATAATGAATAAAACAAAATGTCTTCGGCATAGAATAATCCAACAAGGGTTCGCATGCCATAAAATCTAACCAACCAACCAACCAACCAACCAACTAACCTACAGCTAAGTAAAATCAATGAACTTTCTAGCAGGTTAACATGCCGAGGTACAGTACCATTATATAATTCGATTGTTAGCCCTTCTAGGTGATATATAACTATAATATAAATATAATATATTCATATTATATAACTTGATTTATATAAATCATAATTATCTAACTAGAATATAAATTAATAATATCATAATTATATAAATAATAATTTAATAATATCATAATTATAAAACTATAATTCAATGTTATAATTATATAAAAATATAATTCGATTGTTAACCCTTCTAGTGTCTAAATTTAGTGTCCTACATAGGACACGATTTGGATCAATTTTTTAACCTTCTCCCGGGGATTCAGTCCCGATATTCTAGACTTTGTTGATAGAGTTATTTAATAGATTAGTGCGTGTATTTAATACGTTCTCGTTAAGAACTGGCAACTGAAATTCTGGGCTGAAATGTTGGCCATATTGCATTGAATAATCGATAATGTATTTATCGTTCAATACATTCAGAGCGATGAATTTTCTTCCCATTTTCTGTGTCGCATTTAAATATAATCCTTTGTCTCGTTTCTGACTTATGTATTGATCGATAACCGCAGTCACATTCAATTATTTTGATTGACTAACAGGTTTATTGATTTTAACAGCATGTCAACCCGTCTAGAGTTGTTTCTTGCGGAGAGGTTAGAGAATTGTGTTCCTTGTACATTTATATTCACAATTATTGTGTAGTTGTAATTATTTTGATTGACTAACAGGTTTATTGATTTTAACGGCATGTCAACACGTATAGAGTTGTTTCTTGCGTAGAGGTTAGAGAATTGTGTTTCTTGTACATTTATATTCACAATTTTTTTTGTAGTTGTAATTATTTTCATTGATTAACAGCTCTATTGATTTTAACGGCATGTCGACCCGTAGAGGTTAGGGAATTGCGTTCATTGTAGATTTAGATTTATAATTATCATTCTGTTAAAAGTCTGCAGGCATCTATCTAACCCACAGATAAGATGTGACACAATGTTGCAAGTATATATATTTACAAACCCCTCAGCACGAGCAGGATGTGACACAAAGTCAATTTCTTAAACGGAGTTCAACAGGTTTGAATTTAGAGTTTTCCTTCATCTACACTGGTTACCTAGTCACGGTTAAAAAGCCTAGTTTGTCTTACTATCTACCCATAGTTGGGGGGAGGGTAGTTAGATGCATAGCTTTCCAAATGGTATGCGTGATGTGAAATAAAAACAGCCTAATCCAGGATTTAAATCCGGGACAAAGAATGCATTTCATACGACTCGAACCATTTCACAACGCGACTATTTATATGTATATATATATATTTGTGTTCGTATATATTTTGTGAGTATATATATGCGTGCGTATATCTATCTATCTATCTATCTATCTATCTATATATATATATATATATATATATATTAATATTTATATTTTTGCTTGAAGGCAATTACAATGCGAATATCGCATAAATTCAATAATTATAGAAGATAATAATGATAAGTGAATTTCGCAAATAATTACTCGGTGTGTAGAATATCGTACAGACTGTTTCAACTTTATTAAGTCTCATCAACGATATATACTAACGATTTCCCTCCGACAGAAATCGAAACCGGGACTTCAGCAGGATAGTTTGAAACTATACTGTTTCGGCCACGATACAGCACCGAGAAATTCCTGCGATTTTAACCTGTCAATGATACTGTGACGTCTCTACCATATGAGGCAAGGGAGGCGCTGAGTGAATAATAACAAACAAATCCGGGGCCTTATGCTCTTCGGCGAAGAAAATAAGATTTTTTGGATGTTTGTTTATTTTTTAGAAGTATTGTTGAATAAAGTATATATATATATATATATATATATATATATATATGCGTATATGTGTGTATATATTTTAGCGTTTTAAAGTTAGTATCTGGACCAGAGTTTGATAATCTCTGATACGGTCAGCCGGACGAAGTGGGTATGATGCTGAAAGACCCGAAATTTCCCTGTGACCCAAACAAATTATACAAGGCACCTCTACATTGCATGTATCAAACTCTGTATTCAGTTATAATGGATCGCGAACACTGGCGTTTTAACCCTTCCATGACGATGGAACACCCAGATGTTTTATTCAAAGTACGTTGGAAAAATTGGAATCTCCTTCATAATTCATCGATTTCGAAAAATGGACGTGCGAAGCCGCCTTGTGCGAAAATAACACCACATTTGAATATTTAAATCCACTGTGTGTATCCAGAGAAGGAATTAGAAAAAAAGAAACCCAAGGGAAAAAGTCGGTTTAGCAGCTTTTCATTCAGCTTAATATATTATTAATGGCTGGAGAAGACATTTTTCGTTAACATTTTTTTGTTCTTGTTTTTGGAGGAAAATCCAGTTCTATCTTTAGAAAAGATAATGTTGACGTTTATATTAATCCTTAAAGGTGTTAGCAAATCTATTATTAATATTACTATTATAATAAGTATTGTAATGCTACGGAGAGTGGTTATGTTAAATAATAACTCGAATCGTAACTTACAATGAAAAGGGTTTATTTGGTAACGTACAACAATAAGTGAACAGTCGAATAGTTGGTCTCAATAGGAAAGACAGGCCCCCAAAGATAAATCGTCAATCGTCTTTATTGAGAATAGCACAGTCCATTCTATTCTAGAGGGGTATCAATTCTTTCTACAACAATTATTTTGATTTTTCGCATATTTATTGTGAAACTAAAAGCGACTATCCAGTGTCGCATGGGTAGTGGGGAAAAAGAGAAGAAAACTCAAGTGTATTTGAATTGTTTACTTTTGAGATTTACAAATGTTTGACATTTTTAAGTAGAATTTCAATGCTATTTCTAAGTATGTTTTGATTTTTAAATACCTTCGAATATAAATCAACATTTATAATTTTTGCACAAAAAGCAAAAATCGGTCATATATAATTGTCGTTAATTGTTGAACTTTTGTAGTTTCCTCCGGACATACATGCTGTAACGTCGTAACGCTTTTATTGTGATGCTACGGAGAGTGGTTATGTTAAATATTAACTCGAATCGTAACTTACAATGAAAAGGGTTTATTTGGTAACGTACAACAATGAGTGAAAAGTAAAATATCTGGTCTCGATAGTAATGACAGGCCCCCGAGGATAAATCGTCAATTGTCTTTATTGAGAATAGAACAGTCCATTCTATTCTAGAGGGGTATCAATTCTTCTCTACAACACTAAGATTTATTTAAGATTAATATCAGTTAATTTCATTCCTAATTACTCAGACAGTGGTTCTACAACTTTTAGTAAGGTTTAGCTTACTCGGTAGAGTATCCTGCTCGGAATCGTAAGGTACCTTGTTCGACAACGGTTCTCGTCAGCTCAGCACATGAGTAGCACCGCTTGTATAATCTAATTTGCGCGTTAAAGGACATGGAAGTTGACGGCAGGTGTGTCGCTCCATTTCAGCAAAAACAACCTCCCTAGTCTAGCACTAGCAAAAAGGGATAGACTCCCTTTCTGTTCGATTGATACCGACAATAGGCCATTCCGACGACTTATTTTTCACTTAGAGCGCCACAAGCACCAGACAATGAATCCAGCCCTTGCTCTTTAAAACGATGGTGTAGGTACAGCCTGGGAGTGGGGACTGTCTCCAGACCCCAAGCGTTTCAATATATGGCAGGACCGGAACCGATGTTCGCTAGTGTTTATTTATCAAGTCCCTCTGCCATGGGCATAATAGGATAGAAAATCAATGGTAATTTTCACCTTTAGTTGGCTAAATTCCTAGCAAATAAGGCAATTAGAGTAACCTGTGTGCTTTTTTGTCTGTAACCGAAACTATATTCCTATTCAAGTCACAATTCTCTTAGTTATTGACATCACATTATCCATGATTTTATTTTTTATCTAAACCTCAATTATTAATAAAATTGTCTTACATTATTAATACTGTTAACTATGTCTACATACTGACAACATGCAATTATATTTATATATACAACAAAATAGTGGTTTACAGTGTGAATGGAAGGCTAATTTGCATATTAATATTAAAAAAACGAATTTAATAAATATTGCTTAGTATTATTGATTTTCTAACTGTTTGGTTTTATTTTAATGAATATAAGCAAAAATCTCTTCAATGAATCTTAAATGAAATCCATTAACAAGATAAAAACTGTCATTTTGTTCTTTACCTCCTCTTATAACTAAATACTTAAATTAGAAAAATAACAATGAAAGACGAGATGATGGAATATATTTCAGTTGTTCCACTTTTTTTAATACCCTCTGTTTCAAATCTTTTATTATACTCCCTCTTTTCAAATCATCTGTATTCTTATTTAGTTTCATTAGCCTTTCAATTTAATACAATATTTTATTACATTAAATCTTAAATACTTGCTCCCGGAGGGTGCATTTATTTGCTAGTAATAATAATAATAGTTATAATAATATGTTTTAACCTTTTAAATCCCGACCAATGTCGCGTAGCTCTGCTAGTATACAATAAAAGTGGCCCAACTTCACTGTCTCTGTGTAAAGAGAGCTTATTAGGTTATAGTATGACGAATGACATGTCAACATTAATAAACGCAAGTACTTCGTCTGTGAATTACCGCAAGTTATAATTATTAACACTTAGTCAACCAGAAATATCAATTTAGTAAAAATGCATTTATTAATCGAACTAAAAGTCTTGTCACATTGAAAGTCAATATAAAAATTATCTCCAGTCTGACCGTTTCGGTTTTCGCAATTACAGAATCTTCTTTTTTTTATAAATTTTTTTTGTATGTAGAATCGCTCGTCGAATGAATTTCAGCGCGGACTCAGACGCCATCATTCAGTGACAAATTGGACTAGAAATTGCTTTCCACAATAAAGTAATATCGTCAGGGTGGTCTGAAGTCGTTATCAGCCAGACAGCGAGGGAGTCTATTCCCTATTCACTAGCGCTATACTGTTGTATACTCTCTTTCCTTACTTTCTTACTTCTATTATTCTTCTTCAGTGTCTCTTCTAGCGTCTGGACTTCGTCTTGGGGACTTCGTCTCGGGGACTTCGTGTCTGGTCTTCCATTGGGGATTCCTCTTTATCAGAAGCGCTGTGTCATTGGTATTTTTTTAGATAATAACACAAGACTTCAATTTAACTTTGATCATATTTTATTCTGAAATCCCCACCAGACTACCTGCGCAGATTGAGTCGGCACCGTGCATAACACGACTTACCACCGTCGTGGCTTTGGCCGGTCTGACTAAAACTCTCTCTAATCTAAACCGGAAGAGGGTCGTTCTCCAACGATTCTCACGGTATCCACCGGAAGGATCAGGATGAGGTCAAGCCTTGTCATTCAATCCTTCAAGGCTGCCGGTTGAACTTATAACAGCCGTTTTGGTTTCTACACTACTGTACATAATTATTAGGAATCTAATAATTATGTAACAATACGAAGATGATTGTTTTTGCGACTGAGGTATAGCGTCACAACTAACATCAGCTCCTTACTTTACCACACAGATCCCTGTGCTACTTATATGCTGAGTTAGCGAAGGTCGGTATCGAACCCGGAATCTTGTGATTCCTAGGTGGATGCTCTACCGACTGAGAAATAAGTACATATGTGTATTTCTCCGATATGAATGATATTTTTCTGGGTTACGGACACATACACACATCATCACCATGGTGAGATGAGCACTTTGGAGGGGATTTCGCTGACGGCCGTCGACTACGCTTTAAGGTAACGCTCTCCTATAAAACGGACGGTGCACTCTCTGGCGATCTTTACATATATAGATATTTATTTATCATTTAAAATCCTCGTTACTGTCTGTAGGTGTGCTGATGGCTGTTGGCTGATGATGAATTGATCGGGTTTCCATCCCAGCTGGAGATAGCCAACTAATGTCTAGCCACACTGAAGGGGCGTGATAAGTCGAAATGGTGTCAGTGGATGACTACATATACATATATATATATATATATATATATATATGTGTGTGTGTGTGTGTGTGTGTATATATGTTTTTTTATAAGATGGGCGTTATTACGAAGCATCTAAAAATAAATGAATGAACTCGATGTTATGGAGTATTGGATTCAATTATTATTATTATTATTATTATTATTATTATTATAAATTTTCGGGTTCGTTAGATACCCTTTATCAAATAACTGTTGTTCCTATTCAACGGATCTTTTGTCTTTGTTGTTATTGACAGCGGCAGCGTCTGTAAAAAATTATAATAACGGAATATTCCGATGTCAGCGTTCAGTCCCCTCGGTGAGTTTGTAATGTTAGAATCCATTTAGGATTATATATATATATATATTATATATATATATATATATATATATATCGTGGGTTGTTATAACGCCACGCGAAAGAGCCGTGATATCCGTTGTTCAATCAATTTCAATTTCATTCCTTTTATTTATTTATATATTATATATATATATATATATATGTATTTATGGAATGTGTATGTTAACTAATTATATATTCAGTGTTTAATTCTAACCTTCTGTTTATGCAAGGGTGTAACTTAGCTATTAAATAAACTTTTTCTAATTCTGAGACTAATTTCAAGACCCCGTCCATTTCAAAAACAGTCTCTGAAGATTAAGTTTCTTCGAAATTGATTAGACACTGGCCATTATTTTATTATTTTTATACGCCTTGTAATTGCCTTCTTAACATAAATAAATAATAATATACTTAACAATGCTTCAAACAAATTATCAAAAACTATTATATATATATATATATATATATATATATATATATATATATATATATATATATAGCAAAACCCGTTAATCTTAGGTAGTTTGAATTTTGTATTTTCAATACTCTTTATATTTATTTGTCACATGCTTCGAAAAAGCCAAGTATAAAAAATATGTTTCTTATATATTCCTGCCCAACTAATCTTGAAGTATACGCGAAACCCTTACAACTATTTCTCTCTCTCTCTCTCTCTCTCTCTCTCTATATATATATATATATATATATATATATATATATCAATGTGAGGGGGTATCGTCCACTGCGTGTTCTTGCCAAACAGCATGTCTACAAAGAGATATTGCGGAATTTGCTTCGTTCAGTGCGCGAGAAGAGGCGAGATATATGACAGGACAACTCGATGGTACTTCACCATGACAACACACCTGCCCACACTGCCCTGAATATCCGAGAGTTCCTGGCTCAGAAGAATATCACTCTGCTGGTGAACTTCCCTACTCGCCCGACCTGGCTCCATGTGATTTTTCCCCTTCCGCATGCTCAAGGGAATCATGAAAGGAACCCATTTTGAGGATATGCATGATATCCAAAAGGCCGTGACGACAGAGCTACGGAGAATCCCGGAAAAATAATTCATGGAGTGCATGCAAAATGATGGGAAAGTACATTAGACTACAGGGGTTAATTTGAAGAGGATAACTTGTAGTTTGTAATTTCGATTTGGAATATATTTTTTGTGGCACCAGTCCCGGAACTTTTCTGACATACCTCGTAAAAAACGGAATATTTGAACATTCAGTGCCGTGGTACCTTGACTTACGAGTTTTATTCATTCCGCTCGTAATTTAAAATATTTCGTATATCAAATCAATTTTCCCCATTGAAACAAATTGAAATGCCATTAATCTGTTCAACCCCCACCAAACACACTATTTTCTATTAAGTTTTTTAAATAAAAACAAAAAAATAAATAAATAACACTGTATTGTATAAAAATATAATAAATTAGAATGTAATTAACTATGTGCTGTAATTTGTTGTAATGTTTATTTTATTAAAAACAATATTTTTGGCATAATACATTTTTAAATTTAAATGTTTTAGGGAACTCATTAGCATAAGCTTACCTGAAGCTCGCTCGTACTTCTAATTCTAGTTCACCATACAAAGCAAAAAATCTACCGAGTGATAGCCCGTAACTCGTAAGTTAGGACACCCGTAAGTCAAGGTATCATTGTATCTCTAGGTCAACTTTTCACATGATGTTAACTCGGCCTTTGGACCCTGTATCAGCCATTGAACCAGTAAAATATTTAATATTGGTGTGATCTCCCAGATAACTACATATATACATTTGTTTTCTACCAAACAACCGCTACGAATCCAAAACTTCGTCGGTATTAAATGACCCAACGTCGTTGATATGCCGTAAAACAAAACAAATAAACTATACATTTTGGAGTTACCAAACACATTTTGTCTTATGTAAATCCTCAGAGTGTCCGGATGAATACGTAAGATCGGTTGGTAAGAATTCAATAAAACTTTTTAAATTATTAAAACAATAATTGCATAAGAATTTTCTTAT
Source organism: Doryteuthis pealeii (assembly GCA_023376005.1). Taxonomy (NCBI): domain Eukaryota; kingdom Metazoa; phylum Mollusca; class Cephalopoda; order Myopsida; family Loliginidae; genus Doryteuthis; species Doryteuthis pealeii. The sequence goes on along the minus strand of CM042150.1, from coordinate 29,563,054 downwards.
AAGATAAGTATATTATCTTACCTTTGAAGACTGGTGAGACGTTCCATATTGCTATGGGACCCAGCCCTCCGTATTGTCCTAAGGAGATTTCCAAGAAGAAATAAGGTATTCCAATGCATATGAGACTTATTCCATACGGAATTAGGAATGCTCCTGAAAAACAAATGGAAAAATGATTTCAATGATCATGAACGATCTGAATGATAGAAATAGGGTACTAATGCAGAATAACATGCAAGAGATAATATCATTAGATTACGTATAAAAAGCATTACATTTCACAGAAATATCCGAAACCTTTGAGAAGCTAGGATTAGGGTTTGGATAACGGTTACGGTTAGTTTTAGAGTTAAGGTTAGGGTTAAGCTACTTCGGGAGTTTCTGTAATATAATGCTATTTATACACAAAATACGATTCTAATGATATTATCTCTTGTGCGCCATAAAAAACATAAGAAAATATATAAAATAGAGGTTCGACTTAATCTTAAAACTTAGAATTTTGAAATGGAAAAGATGTGGAGTGAACATATTTTCTGAAAATAAATGCGAATGTCAGTGTGTCATTTTTTCAACATAACTCTTAGAGGCAGTACTCCAACATATAATACAATTTTAGAATCAGGTCTACTCCGTGAGAAAATGTAAAACATTCCTGGCCGAAACCGGACCTGCAATCCTGAATTTTTTTATTCCCAAATTTTATTTACTGCTATTTTTTTCCCCCTTTTGTGACGAATTATTTAGTCCGATAACAATTTTTACAGTTTGGAAATAAATTTGAAAAGAATTTGAATTTAGAGAGTGGAAGAGAGTTAGTGAGATGAGAGGATGAGAAGTCAGTCTGGACTAAGGTGTTTAAGAGAATAGACGCAAGATGCGTGTCTGTTCCCGAAAATATTTTGAATTTCGGGATAAAATAAATCAGCTTGTGCGAAGAAACAAGAGCGTCTTGTGATGTTATTAAAAACTATGAACGACACAAGGCAATGTATCCTCAAGTTATTCCAGACTCAAACAGCGATAATGCCATCCAGCCCAACAACCAACCAAGAGAACACCAGCAACTTTGATCCAGCCCGGGAAGTAGAACAGGATAATAAGTATATTAATATCATATAATCATTACTTTTAAAATAGACCTGCAACGCTACATAACTTACCTCCCCCGTTTTTGTAGCAGAGATACGGGAAGCGCCACACATTTCCCAACCCAACGGCATATCCGATACATGTAAAGAAAAACTGAATTGGTTTATCCCAGGTGCCCCTTGAAGCCTCTTCGCTGGAGATGCTCTCTTTCGAGATCGAAATCGTATCTTCCTTTGTACAAAGTTCATAGCTGGGTGGAGGTTCGTCTGTTATAACTGTTGCAGAAATTGTATTCTGCAAAAGAGAAAGAAAAAAGAAATTAAAAAAGAAAAACAAAACAAATTCGATTTTTTAATTGTAAATTATTATATCTTTTACCTTTTATTTTTGTAATACTAGCTTGAGAGAAAACCAGGTTTTTTTTCGTTAAAAGTTTTCTTTTGTTGTAGACATCCCACGCCCGCCAAAAAAAGACACACACAAAAAAAAAAAAACAAACAAAAAAAACTACAAAGTGTTCTCTAAAATCTTTGCTCTTTGTTGGAAAGTTTTTGTTTTTTGTGGATGGGTCACCAAAAGATCGTTTGGTTTGTTTTGTTTTACGGCATATCAACCTCAGTGGGTCATTTGATGCCGACAAAGTTTTGAAATAAATCCATTCTTAATGGATACTCAATTTTTTTCATATTTTTCTATTTAACCAGTAGATGAGACCCTAACAGGGTCAGAGTGGACCAGAGAGCAATGGTGATCAAGGGGTGTTCCATATTCCACAAATCTCAAGAACTGGAACCTCACCATCCTATAGAGTTTAATATCATACCCAGGACCTGAAGACCCTCAGCCACTGCCTTCTAGCAGCCATATGATAAAAAGTGTTGGGGGCTTGCCATAAGGGCAATAGGGTTGGGGCAATCATATATGTGCTAGGGCTTGACATGACTAGCCGATTCATTAGAGGGGGTCTGTCCGACCCGTCTAGCCTAAGTAAGGGTCTAAGTGGAATGTTACATCGAAAAGTCGCGTTGTTTAGTTTGTTTTGAAAAATCTCTGTAAAGTGTTTATCACGTCGAGACGTCACCAGTTATGAGAATTAAAGTGGTGTTAACGCAGTAGCGAACACCAATTTCTCATAATGCGTTTGGTTATCTCGGCATGTAACCCAACGCCGGACATATCATCATCATCATCATCATCATCATCATCATCATCATCATGTTGCTTTATTAGCACGGATATCCATAACACTATATCTCCACCGGTCTCTATCATTCATTACTTTCGGAAGGTCCTCTGCGCAGCATCCTGTCCTGTATCCGCGAAGAGTTGCTCAATATAGGTATTTGCTAGACAGCACATACTGGGGTGCCCACGTGCTGGTTTCTATAGGAGATCATCTCTTATAAGTTCGTTCTTGCTTCTCCATCATGTCTTGTTTGTCTAACTCGGATGGTATATGTGATAGAGGGCAGGTGGTCGTACAGCTTCTTTCTTGGAGGTTGTTGTCTCCACGATCTGTTTAATATCACGCGACGCATTCTTGTGCAGATAGCTTATCCCCTAGGCGCTTCGTTAGGGTCCAAGTGGTTCAGACATACAGTAGCCCTGATACAACAGCGGCTTGAAAGAATTGTCGCTTTAACTTGTCAGTGAAATTGGATTTCCATATATGATAATCTGTCTATGATAGACCATGCCGTCCCTATACGTGCATTAATATCGCTTTCTGTGGATGAGATATTACTATCTAGGATAGGGCTTACGTTAAGGTTCTTCCTAGAAATATCATATCAGTTTAAGAGGCGTGTATTGTGTAACGGTTATCATCCCAGTTTAAATCCTGTATAAAGCTGTTTGAATAACCCACAAAATTTGATATGTCATTAAACAAAAAATTATGCATTTTTATAGTAGAATTGATTTCCGATGTATTTTATGAATTTTTTTAAAACTGATTTCCAATGCATTTTATAGTAAGATTTCCAATGAATTTTTATAAAATGATTATGCATTTTTATAGTAAAACTGATTTCCAATGCATTTTTATTAAAACTGATTTCCAATGATTTTTAGTAAAAATGATTTCCAATGCATTTTATAGTAAAACTGATTTCCAATGAATTTTTATAGTAATTTTTAAAAAATGATTTCCGGTGCATTTTTATAGTAAAACTGATTTCAAAGAATTTTTATAGTAAAAATGATTTCCAATGCATTTTTATTGTAAAAATGATTTCCAATATATTTTAATAGTAAAAATGATTTCCAATGCATTTTAATAGTAAAAATGGTTTCCGATGCATTTTTATGGTACACATGATTTCCAATGCATTTTTATGGTAAAATAATTTCCAATGCATTTTTGGTAAAAAAAAACAACAAAAAAGACATTTCCAATGCATTTTCATCCTAAAAATGATTTCCAATGTATTTTTATAGTAAAAATGATTTTCAATGAAAAACAAATTCTAATTTTAAATTGCTAATCTAAATTTAATCAAATTTTATCTTCATAATACTATTTACATATCAACCACTTTTCTTTTTCACAAAATTTAATAACAACGCACTTCCTAGAAATATCATATCGGTTTAAGAGGCGTACGTTGTATAACGGTTATCATCCCAGTTTAAATCCAGTATAAACCTGTTTGCATAACCCACAAAATTTGATATCGCATTAAACAAAAATTAAAAACGTAAACGATACTAAAAATTGATTTCCAATGTATTCCGATAGCAAAAATGCTTTCCAATGCATTTTTATTGCTAGTGCTCTTTGAAAACGTATGTATTCAACTATACTCTTCCAGCTATGAGGAAATAGTTGGGGAGTTTATATTCTTTAAGCTTTGTTTGGTAAGATCTTAGGAGAAGGAAAAGTCTGGACTAAAAAACAGCTTCCCGTTTCC
>CM042150.1:29544050-29554050 GCA_023376005.1 Doryteuthis pealeii | reverse complement strand
TATTACGTCTCATCCAGATTGTTTCAAGCCGGGATAGAAACTCGACCGATTTATCATCAGTTAGAGTTCTTACCTCCACTCTATGTACATGACATACTTTGGGAAATAGAATTTACTGATATAAAGATATCAGGCCGCTTAGTGTGCTCAATACTTTTTATGATGGCTATGCAATTTGGAATTTCTTTCATCTCCATTTTACAGATGTTTTGTAAAATACGCCATAACTCATACAAAAAGATTACACTTGTTTCGCATATATTTTAATTAGTTTCTATATAAAATCATTCATAGGATTGACTTTAATACGTTGGAGAATAAAACAGTAATATGAGAGACCAATAACACCAAGTAATTATTTATTAAACCCGGTGTAGAATAATCATACTAAGTCCAATTACCGTCGAATTGGCAAGACAAGACAGCAAGTAGTCGTAACTTAAATACGATTCTGGTTTGCTGTGAAGACCACTGCAAAGTGGCAGAATTTATGGAGTCTCAGAGGATCATACAAATCAAGCAGCCAATCGGGACTCAGGGAATGGAATCACCCAAATGCATGAGTGGACTGTTCTGAATTCCCATAAGTACCAGTTGTCTTGACACTGGTTCAGTTGTGCTTGGCCAGTCACATTGTTCAAACCAATAGTAGACTGACTGACTGACTGACTGACTGACTTCAATACTCGGTTTTGCTAAAACCAGTATGCAAATTAAGAACAACATATATTATGTAAACCTTTATTTCTTAGTGATATATAATACACATTACAGGATTTTAAACGCACTTATAACATGGGCTGTTTTGAGGCAACTCTAACTCAAATCTTCATTGAGACATCATTAGTAAATAAGATTTATTCTATTCTATGTATATATAATTTTGACAATAAATTAAATACTCATTGATAAACGTACGCAGTCCCTGAATATATTGTGACGTAAACAGTGACGTAGTTTCGGTTACAGACAGAAAGACACTGAGTCTCTATTATGATAAGATTATAAAATAATTTTTGCCACACGTCTTACAAAGTTATTATGGGCATTTCAGTCTCGGAGGACTATAATATAGTTTTTGTACCCCTGAAGTTACAGCACCTCCTGTGACTGTGAAGTCCAATGTTTGAAAATTATTCCCAACCACCGCCCTGTCGGCTGGGGCGTTAGAATGCACCGACTGCACCTCTGCAGAGGGGTAAGACTCCCCTAATGGGGCCACCTGTTGGCCGTGGGTGGCGACCCGTGATGCTTAAGGATAGAGCCCAGGTGGATGAGCAGTTCATGACATGCAATACTCCACTTTGGCCCTATCTTGGGCTAGACGGGCGGTCGGAGAGGCCCCCTCCGATCAATCGGCTGGTCACGTCAAGCCCTAGCACCTATATGATTTTCCCAACCCTATTGCCCTTATGGCAAGCCCCAAACCCTTTTTATCATATGGGTGCTAGAAGGCGGTGGTTGCGGGTCTACATGTCCTGGGAATGACGTTAAACTATCTGATGGTGAGGTTCCAGTTCTGGAGGTTTGGGGAATGTGGAGCACTCCTTCATCACCATTTCTCCCTGTTCTACTCTGACCCGGAGTGGTAGTACCTGTTAGGGTCCCATCTATGGGTTAAATAGAAAAATGTATTTATAAAAAAAATTGTATTATCCATTAAGAATTGATTTATTTCAAAACTTTATCGGTATTAAATGACCCACTGAGGTTGATATGCCGTATAACAAAACAAAACAAAACCAAACCAAATATTCTCGACCATTGGACTTCACAACCACAGGAGGCGCTGTAACTTCAGGGGCACAACATCTATTATAGTCTTCCGAGACTGAAATGACAATAATAAGACGTGTGGCAAAAATTATTTTATAATCTTATCGTGATAGAGACTCAGTGTCTTTCTGTCTGTCTTACAAAGTAAACAAGTCTTTTTAAGGGTGATTATTTTGTCTTATTACTACTCGACATAAAAAGATGTTTATGTTTAAATCAGAGAGATTTATTTTTTTATTGAAAACACCCTGCAGATGAAAGTGTGAAAAGTGTGGCGAAAAAGACAAAACGAAGAGTGAAGGGGATTAAGTTAAGTAAAAGAGTTGTGATAAAAAAGAAACTGGTAGCAATTAAAGAAAACCCAAAAAATGCAATTTCTCTTATCTAAAAACACGTAAGAAAAAAAAGATATTTTGGGCGGGGGCTGGAAGGGATGAAGGCCATTTCAATTAATTTTAATGAGAAAAAATTATTTGAAATACGAGGAAATTGAATTCAAGGAACGAATTAAACTCATAAGCCAAGGTACCACTACACACACACACACACACACGCATATATATATATATATATATATATATATTATATATATATATATATATATATAAAAGGTGTATAAAATAGTATCGAAACTTTTAATGGTAATTTATGAGGAAGTGTGTCCTGGTCTCCTGCCTCAGAAATTGCTACCCGGTGACTAGTAAAATAACGTCCCCAGCTATGTCGTCTCGGCGGTGTTACTAGACAGATAGATAGATAGATGGGTGGATAGGTAGATATAAACAAAGTAAAAAATGAACACATTGAGATAGATAGATAGATAGATAGATAGATATCCATCTTCATATCTAAACAAGAATTACGACAAATTACGATAAATAAACAAAAATTACGACAAATTTCTATAAATAAACAAGAATTACGACAAATTTCTATAAATAAACAAGAATTACGACAAATTACGATAAATAAATAAGAATTACGACAAAAAAAGAGAAGTTCCACCCCCACCCCCTCTAAAATACATTTAACCCCCTAAGTTGGTTGTTTTCTTTCAAGTAACACCGCCGAGACGACATAGCTGAGGACGTTATTTTAATAGTCACCGGGTAGCAAATTCTGATGCAGGAGACCGGGACGCACTTCCTCATAAATTACCCTTTTAATACTTTTTGACATATATTGTATTCTGAAAAAATAACGTTCCATTCATTCTTCATTTCAATCTTGGTAAATACAGATTTAAACTTGGTACTTTTTGACACACCTTGTATTCTGAAAAAATGAACGAATGGAATATTTGTTTTTTCTCCTGAAAATAAGGTGTGTTACAAAGTAAATAAAAATCTCGATACTTTTTGAGATACCATATATATATATATATAATAATATATATATATATATATATTATATATATATATATATATATATAGATATATATATATATATATATATATATTTGTGTGTGTTCTTACGGAAAATAAAACTGTTTGAAGGAAGATGCCGATCCAATATGTATTTACCGAAACTAGGGTAGCATGTGACACTAGGTCAATTTTCAAGTGAGGAAAAGCTGGTTTTAATTTAAAGTTTTCCTTCTAGAATGGTTGCCAAATTAAATCTAAAAAAAAAAACTAGTCTGCCTTACTATTTAACAATAGCTTGCGGGAGAACCGTGGGATTCCTATCTTTACCAAGTGCATTAGTGCGAAATGAAAAACAAACAGCCTCGTCCAGGATTTGAACTTCGCTCCCCGATTCCATTATCAAATGACGATAACCATTACGATACGACCTCAATGAATTATGCACACGCTGTACGTATAATCCTGAGTAAATTGAATCACGTATTGAATTATCATTTTCCGTTAGAGTATTAGGGGACAATGATTCAATTAAGAAATAAAGCTGCGTTAGCCACGCTGTCGGCTGGGGCTGTAGAATACACTAACTGCGCCCCTGCAAAGAGTTAAAAATCCCCCAACGAGGGGCACATTTTGGCCGTAGGTGGCGACCCATTATGCCCACGGACAAAAGCCTGGTCGTTGAGTCGTCCATGACAAGCAGCACACCACATTGGCCCTTACCTACGCTCGACAGGCGATCGGAGAGCCCTCTCTGATCAATCGGCTGGTCACGTCAAGCCCTAGCACCTATACGATTGTCCCAAACGTATTGCCCTTGTAGCAACCCATGAACCCTTTTTATCATATATGTTCTAGAAGGCGATGTCTGAGGGTCTAAGTGTCCTGCAGACGACGTTAAACTGCATGTAGTGGTGAAGTTCCAATTCTGGAATTCTTTATCGCCATTAATCCCAGGTTCACCTTGACTCGGAGTGGTAGTACCTGTTAGTTTCCCATATAAGGGGTAAAATCGATCAAAAATGAGTTTTAAAATTTGTTTAAAAAATTGAGTTTTGAAAAAGAAATTCAATAACCATCTGAAATGAATAAAGCAGAATGTCTTCGGCATAAAATAACCCAACAAGGGTTGACATGTCGTAAAATCCAACCTTTAAGCACCCCTTTTTGATCTCGATTAAGAAAGGACATGTTTTTCATTTACACCGTCAATATCCGGTTGTTTTTTAGGGTTAGGGGTTAGTTTTATGATTTTTAAAAAAAATCTAAAAATCGTCTGTTAAAAGAACTGGATATTGACGGTGTAAATAAAAAACATGTCCTTTCTTAATCGAAATCAAAAAGGGGTTCCTAAATGTCATATGGTCCGAATATTCTTCTCAACGGATCAAATATATAGGATTGGAACGTAAGTCTGCTTCGATATAAAATAGTATTGATTTAACCAATAAAGACAACATGTAAATTGCGAAATATAAACAAAACATCATTTGTCAGTGTCTCTAAAATGTTGAAAATTATGTTTTGTTTATATATTTCTCAATTTACACGTTTTCTTATTATAATGGAGATTGTGTGTTTGTCTGTCTGTAACCGAAACTATATTACTACTCAAGTCACAATTCCCTTAATTATTTACGCAACATTCTCCATGATTTTAATTTTTGTTTAAACCTCAATTATTAATAAAATTGTTTTACATTATTTATACAGTTGGCCATACCTACATAGTATTTACCGCGTACCCCACTTGTACGGGTCAGGCACAAAGTCCCTATTAACGTAGGACCACCCACAAGCCGAAGCTCATGGAGTGGCAGGTGAAAAATTGCGTCGATCCCGTCGGCATTCCCCCTCAAGGGGGGCGCCTCAGGCACTGGGCAATAAACCCAGCCCTGTCCCTTTAAATCGAGGGGGCAGGTGTTGCCTGGGGGGATGGCCCCCTGGGATCGACGCCGTTAATTATATCAATGGTCCAGAGGCCGAAGCCACTGTTGACCATATCTACATAATAATGACATGCAATAGTATTTATATATACAAAAAAATAGCGGTTTACAGTGTGAAGGCTAATGTGCATATTGATATTAAAAAATTGATTTTAATAAATATGTGCTTAGTATTATTGATTTCTAATTGTTTAGTTTTATCTTAATGAATATGAGCAAGGATCTCGGCGATAAATCTTAAAAGATATCCATTAACAAGAATAAATAACTGTCATTTTATTCTTTACTTCTTATTTAAACTAAATAGTCAAATTAGGAAAATTTAGCAATGAAAGACGGGAGTGATGGAAGAGTAAGTTTCGGTTATTCTTTTTTAAAAATTTTACCCTCCTCTGTTTCAAATCTTTTTATTTACGTTCTTATTTAGTTTCATTAACCTTTCTAATTTAATATAATATTTTATTACATTAAAACTTAAATACTCGCACCCGGAGGGTGCATATATTTGCTAGTTGGTGAAATAAATGTTACTTTGTAGCGGACAAGACTTTCGTTCCAATCCTATATCTCATTATCCTTGTCGGCAGGGCAGAGAATACGCTGACTGTATCCCCAGTAGAGGAGTAAGACTCCCAACACTAGAGAGTGTCCTCCATCTGATAGTTTTTGAGACCTTGGAAGTATGGAGTACGCTTTCATTGTCAATGCTGTCAGACCCACAATGACTTGTAGTGATAGTAAAGTCATCAGGGTGGCCTAAAGTCGGTATCAACCAATCAGCGAAGGTGTCTATCCCCCTTTTCACTAGTGCTAGACCAAGGAGATTATTTTAGCGTCTGTAGTGGAGTGCCAAACCTACCATCAGCTACTTACTTTACCGCACAGATCACTGTGCTACTCATATGCTGAATTGGCGAGGGCCGGTATCGAACTAGGAACCTCGTAGTTTACTAGCCGAACGCTCTACCGACTGAGCTAACCCATCCAGGACTAAAATGCCAAAACTTTAGTCATTACAAAATATTGGGACCATATGATCTTTAGGCATCCCTCTTTGATCTCGATTAAGAAAGGACATGTTTTTCTTTTACATCGTCACTATCCGGTTGTTTTAACAGACGATTTTTAGATTAAAAAAATCATAAAACTAAGCCCTAACCCTAACACCTAACCCTAACCCTAACCCCTAACCTTAACCACTAACAAACAACCGGATATTGAGGGTGTAAATGAAAAGCATGTCCTTTCTTAATCGAGATCAAAAAGGGGTTCCTAAAGGTAATATGGTCCAAATACTGTATCAAAACTTTAAGTTGAATTTTAACTAGCATAACCCTCCCAAAACTGGATTCATCTTAATAAAATTACAACAAAGTCAAAAGTTTTGCAACACAGTGTTACATTTTCAAGTTATGTGCAGACACTTGGGTGATTTTTAGCTTTGCGTTGCGAGTTAAAATCTGAGGTACCAGTGAGCTTCAGATACGCTTAATTCTACTAAAACCATTAAGAATTTAATACGGTCAATTAACGTTGAAAGAACCAGTTCCCGATAGATCACCACAGTTAAGCAGCGATGACCCTGTTCAATATTTAGATGGGCGACCATTTAAGAAACAGCGGGTACTGTAAGCAATCTGATATAAAAAATAACTTGATTTGGCATAAAATAACCCAAAAGGGTTGATATGCCGTAAAACAAAGCAACCAACCAATCATTTAAGTTTCCTAATTTATTACGCCAAATATTATTTATAAATAAAATAGACATTCAGATATATTACAGGACATAATTAACTTCATCATTTTTTATTATGATTTATTCATAACAGATCTATTTTTCTTATTAAAAAATATGTAATAAATCTTTCTTTTCTTTTTTTTTCTTTTTTTTTTGTTGTGGCTAGAATAGATTTATGGCCTTGCTGTTTATTTCAATTGGTTTTATATACGAGATAAATACATCTATCTAAAAATATTTGTATTCGATAAAATCATATGTAAAAAATAGTAAAAGCCCCTTAAGAAACAACTGCATTAAAAGAAAATTTAAATATGAATATACAGTGAAAGCGATTCCCTAACCTTTAAGGATAGAATTAACAATAGACGAATTGATATTCCATTCAAATCAACCAATAAATTAATTCGTATAAATATAAATAAAATATTCGTATTCGATAGGATCGTATGTAAAAAATAACAAAAGAACGCTAAGTCGAAACTGCACAAAAACGAAAACGTACAATGAAAGCCATTCCCTAACCTCTTTGTATAAAATAACCGTTGACAGGTTGATGTGCCGTTAAAATCAATCAATTAATCAATCTGCCAACTTTTAAGGAACAAACCAACGTTTAAATGACTATTATTAATCAAACTAGCAAAAGTGTGCGCCCCTTTGGTGCAAGTATTTTAATTTTAATATAATAAAATATTATATTAAATTAGAAAGACTAGCGAAACTAAATAAGAACGAATATAAAAAAAATTATTTCAATGTTATTTTAATTGATTTCTATTTAAAATTATCTATAGAATTGCTTTTAATACGTTTAGAAATCAGTAACTCCAAATAATTATTTATTAAACCCAGTTTTGTTAAAATTATTATGCAAATTATTCCCACCACACGCTATGAAAATTATCATTCGAGATAATATAACACGTATTTCATGATTTTAAATGCATTAATAATATGGGTAGTTTTGCGGCAACTCTAACTCAGCTAGACTTTAATAGAGGCATCGTTAATAAATAAGATGCTAATCAAGATTAAATAATGACTATTTCATACTTATGTCAAAAACATAATTTTTTCAAGGAAATCGTGAAATCAATGGTGACGTAGTTTTGGTTCCAGGCATACATTTACATAATCTCTATTATAATAAGATAGAAATAATTACTTGAAACCGTATAATTATTAATATCAATATTAGATGAGAATACTTGATATAATTATTTACTAAGCGTAGCTTATCTAGAGTACAAGGCCAGAAGTATGGGGCACCTAAGGAGATTCGAACTCACTAACACTGATCTACTAATCTAGCTTGCTAATCATTACATCACGCGAGGTGCACTAAGAATGCTTGATAAATAATAGTTTGAAAGAGCAAACCTCTTAATAAACAACTACATGAAAATGTAAATATGAAATACGATGAATGCGATTCCCTAACCTCTGTCGTCAAACATAACAATATATATATATATATATATATATATATATATATATATATTATATTATATATATATATCAAGGTTTTGGGCGTGTTTATTCCAAAACCTATCAGTTTTTATTGCTACGAATATAACAGACCCGTTAGACCTTTAGAATCAGTCGGTAGAGAGTCCGACTAGGAACCACAAGGTTCCTGGTTCGATTCCGGTCCTCGCCAACTCAGCGTATGAGTCGCACAGAGATCTGTGCCGTAAACTAAGGAGCTGATGGTAGGCGTGGCGTGAAAACGATCTCCCTGGACTAGTGCAAATGAAAGGGGGATAGACCCCCCCCACTGTCTAGCTGGTAGCGACTTAAGGCCAGTCTAACGACTTTTAAAAGCGAGTTCAATCTTCGTCGGATGCTCCACACTTGCGACCTTGTGTCACGTCCTATCCGTGGTGAACGCGTGGGCTATTTTGTACGTCACAGCTTGGTCTAATGTTTCAGAAGCTAGTCTCACTGATCCATTACTACTGAAAAGCGAGATCGATCCACGTTGTATGCTCCACACTTGCGACTTTGTGTCACATCCAACACGTGTCGAAGGGATTGGATAAATATCTACTACCCATGGCGAACAGGTTGGTCGACGAACGGGTTGGTTGACGAACCCGGGTTCGGTAAAGACCTCCTACCCGTAGCGAATGGGTTGAGTAAATTAAGTATATCTTCTACCCGTGGCGAACGGATTCGGTAAACACATTCTACCCGTGTCGAATAGGTTCAGAAAATATCTTCTACTCGCGGCCAATGGGTTGGTTAAATACCTCCTACCCGTGGCGAACAGGTTGGCAAAATATCTTCTACCCGTGGTGACCGGGTTTGGTAAATACATTTTAACCGCGTTGAGCGGGTTCGGAAAATATCTTCTACCGTGGCAACGGGTTGGGAAAATATCTTCTACCCGTGTCGAGCGGATTGGGAAATATCTTCTACCCGTGGCGAACGGGCTGGGAAAAATATCTTCTACCCGTGGCGAACGGGTTGGGAAAATATCTTCTACCGTGGCGAACGGGTGGAAAATATCTTCTACCGTGGCGAACGGGTGCATGGAAAATAATCTTCTACCCGTGGCGAACGGGCTGGGAAAAATATCTTTCTATGGCGAACGGTTGGGTTTGGCGAACGGGTTGGAAAATATCTTCTACCCATGTCGAGCGGGTTGGGAAAAATCTACTACCCGTGGCGAACGGGTTTAGAAAAATATCCACTAACAGGACCGAACGGGTTGAATGGCGAACGGGTTCGGTAAATACCTTCTACCCGTGGTGAACGGGTTGGGAAAAATCAATCTACTCATGTCGAGCGGGTTGGGAAAATATCTACTACCCGTGGCGAACGGGTTGGGAAATATCTTCTACCCTTGTCGACGGGTTGGATAAATATTTTCTACCCCTATCGAACGGGTTCGGTAAATACCTTCTACCCGTCGCAAACGTGTTTACAAAATATCCACTAACAGGACCGAAACGGGTTCGATGGTGAACAGGTTCGGTAAATACCTTCTACCCGTGGCGAACGGGTTGGGAAAAATCAATCTACTCGTGTCGAACAGGTTGGGAAATATCTACAATTCTTGGTGAACGGTGGGTAGATATCTATCTTTAAAATCAATCAATCAAACCAGTCAATCTATCAATCAATTAATCGTATGGATATATTCTAAATCAACAGTATGGAAT
>CM042150.1:29528398-29538398 GCA_023376005.1 Doryteuthis pealeii | reverse complement strand
CCCATCTATGGGTTAAATAGAAAAATGTATTATAAAAAAAATTGTATTATCCATTAAGAATTGATTTATTTCAAAACTTTATCGGTATTAAATGACCCACTGAGGTTGATATGCCGTATAACAAAAACAAAACAAAACCAAACCAAATATTCTCGACCATTGGACTTCACAGCCACAGGAGCGCTGTAACTTCAGGGCACAACATCTATTATAGTCTTCCGAGACTGAAATGAAATAATAAGACGTGTGGCAAAAATTATTTTATAATCTTATCGTGATAGAGACTCAGTGTCTTTCTGTCTGTCTTACAAAGTAAACAAGTTTTTTAAGGGTGATTATTTTGTCTTATACTACTCGACATAAAGATGTTTATGTTTAAATCAGAGAGATTTATTTTTTTATTGAAAACACCCTGCAGATGTGAAAAGTGTGAAAAGTGTGAAAAGTGTGGCGAAAAAGACAAAACGAAGAGTGAAGGGGATTAAGTTAAGCAAAAGAGTTGTGATAAAAAAGAAACTGGTAGCAATTAAAGAAAACCCAAAAAATGCAATTTCTCTTATTTAAAAACACGTAAGAAAAAAAAAGATATTTTGGGCGGGGGCTGGAAGGGATGAAGGCCATTTCAATTAATTTTAATGAGAAAAATTTATTTGAAATACGAGGAAATTGAATTCACGGAACGAATTAAACTCATAAGCCAAGGTACCACTACACACACACACACACACACACACACACACACACACGCGCATATATATATATATATATATATATATATATATATATATATATATAAGGTGTATAAAATAGTATCGAAACTTTAATGGTAATTTATGAGGAAATGGTTTCCTGCCTCAGAAATTGCTACCCGGTGACTAGTAAAATAACGTCCCCAGCTATGTCGTCTCGGCGGTGTTACTAGACAGATAGATAGATAGATGGTTGGATAGGTAGATATAAACAAAGTAAAAAATGAACACATTGAGATAGATAGATAGATAGATAGATAGATATCCATCTTCATATCTAAACAAAAATTACGACAAATTACGATAAATAAACAAAAATTACGACAAATTTCTATAAATAAACAAGAATTACGACAAATTACGATAAATAAACAAAAATTACGACAAATTTCTATAAATAAACAAGAATTACGATAAATTACGATAAATAAATAAGAATTACGACAAAAAAAGAGAAGTTCCACCCCCACCCCCTCTAAAATACATTTAACCCCCAAAGTTGGTTGTTTTCTTTCAAGTAACACCGCCGAGACGACATAGCTGAGGACGTTATTTTAATAGTCACCGGGTAGCAAATTCTGAGGCAGGAGACCGGGTCGCACTTCCTCATAAATTACCCTTTTAATACTTTTTGACATATATTGTATTCTGAAAAAATAACGTTCCATTCATTCTTCATTTCAATCTTGGTAAATACAGATTTAAACTTGGTACTTTTTGACACACCTTGTATTCTGAAAAAATGAATGAATGGAATATTTTTTTTCTCCTGAAAACAAGGTGTGTTACAAAAGTACATAAAATCTCGATGCTTTTTGAGACACCATATATATATATATATATATATTAATATATTATATATACATATATATTGTATATATATATATATATATATATATATATATATTTGTGTGTTCTTACGGAAAATAAAACTGTTTGAAGGAAGATGCCGATCCAATATGTATTTACCGAAACTAGGGTAGCATGTGACACTAGGTCAATTTTCAAGTGAGGAAAAGCTGGTTTTAATTTAAAGTTTTCCTTCTCCTAGAATGGTTGCCAAATTAAATCTTAAAAAAAAAACCAGTCTGCTTTACTATTTAACAATAGCTTGCGGGAGAACCGTGGGATTCCTATCTTTACCAAGTGCATTAGTGCGAAATGAAAAACAAACAGCCTCGTCCAGGATTTGAACTTCGCTCCCCGATTCCATTATCATATAACGATAACCATTACGATAAGACCTCAATGAACTACGCACACGCTGTACGTATAATCCTGGGTAAATTGAATCACGTATTGAATTATCATTTTCCGTTAGAGTATTAGGGGACAATGATTCAATTAAGAAATAAAGCTGCGTTAGCCACGCTGTTGGCTGGGGCTGTAGAATACACTAACTGCGCCCCTGCAAAGAGTTAAAAATCCCCCAACGAGGGGCACATTTTGGCCGTAGGTGGCGACCCATTATGCTCACGGACAAAAGCCTGGTCGTTGAGTCGTCCATGACAAGCAGCACACCACATTGGCCCTTACCTACGCTCGACAGGCGATCGGGAGCCCTCTCTGATCAATCGGCTGGTCACGTCAAGCCCTAGCACCTATACGATTGTCCCAAACGTATTGCCCTTGTAGCAACCCATGAACCCTTTTTATCATATATGTTCTAGAAGGCGATATCTGAGGGTCTAAGTGTCCTGCAGACGACGTTAAACTGCATGTAGTGGTGAAGTTCCAATTCTGGAATTCTTTATCGCCATTAATCCCAGGTTCACCTTGACTCGGAGTGAGTACCTGTTAGTTTCCCATATAAGGGGTAAAATCGATCAAAAATGAGTTTTTAAAATTTGTTTAAAAAATTGAGTTTTGAAAAAGAAATTCAATAACCATCTGAAATGAATAAAGCAGAATGTCTTCGGCATAAAATAACCCAACAAGGGTTGACATGTCGTAAAATCCAACCAGCCAACCAAGATGTATCAGCTTTAGAATATTCGGACCATATTACCTTTAAGCACCCCTTTTTGATCTCGATTAAGAAAGGACATGTTTTTCATTTACACCGTCAATATCCGGTTGTTTGTTAGGGTTAGGGGTTAGTTTTATGACAAGAAAAAAATCTAAAAATCGTCTGTTAAAAGAACTGGATATTGACGGTGTAAATAAAAAACATGTCCTTTCTTAATCGAAATCAAAAAGGGGTTCCTAAATGTCATATGGTCCGAATATTCTTCTCAACGGATCAAATATATAGGATTGGAACGTAAGTCTGCTTCTATACAAAATAGTATTTATTTAACCAATAAAGACAACATGTAAATTGAGAAATATAAACAAAACATCATTTGTCAGTGTCTCTAAAATGTTGAAAATGATGTTTTGTTTATATATTTCTCAATTTACACGTTGTCTTATTATAATGGAGATTGTGTGTTTGTCTGTCTGTAACCGAAACTATATTACTACTCAAGTCACAATTCCCTTAATTATTTACGCAACATTCTCCATGATTTTAATTTTTGTTTAAACCTCAATTATTAATAAAATTGTTTTACATTATTTATACAGTTGGCCATACCTACATAGTATTTACCGCGTACCCCACTTGTACGGGTCAGGCGCTATTAACTTGTAAAGATCCAGGGCCGAAGCCACTGGACCCCCGGCGTTGGCCAGGTCTACATGGTATTTACCGCGTACCCCACTTGTACGGGTCAGGCACAAAGTCCCTATTAACGTAGGACCACCCACAAGCCGAAGCTCATGGAGTGGCAGGTGAAAAATTGCGTCGATCCCGTCGGCATTCCCCCTCAAGGGGGGCGCCTCAGGCACTGGGCAATAAACCCAGCCCTGTCCCTTTAAATCGAGGGGGCAGGTGTTGCCTGGGGGGATGGCCCCCTGGGATCGACGCCGTTAATTATATCAATGGTCCAGAGGCCGAAGCCACTGTTGACCATATCTACATAATAATGACATGCAATAGTATTTATATATACAAAAAAAATAGCGGTTTACTGTGTGATGGCTAATGTGCATATTGATATTAAAAATTTGATTTTAATAAATATGTGCTTAGTATTATTGATTTCTAATTGTTTAGTTTTATTTTAATGAATATGAGCAAGGATCTCGGCGATAAATATTAAAAGATATCCATTAACAAGAAGAAATATCATTCATTTTATTCTTTACTTCTTATTTAAACTAAATAGTTAAATTAGGAAAATTTAGCAATGAAAGATGGGAAAGATGGAAGAGTAAGTTTCAGTTGTTCTTTTCTTAAAATTTTACCCTCCTCTGTTTTTAAAATCTTTTTATTTACGTTCTTATTTAGTTTCATTAGCCTTTCTAATTTAATATAATATTTTATAGCACTAAAATTTAAATACTTGCATCCGGATGGTGCATATATTTGCTAGTTGGTGAAATAAATGTTACTTTGTAGCGGACAAGACTTTCGTTCCAATCCTATATCTCATTATCCTTGTCGACAGGGCAGAGAATATGCTGACTGTATCACCAGTAGAGGAGTAAGACTCCCCACACATGAGAGTCTCCTGCAATGACTTGGAGTGGTAGTAAAGTCATCGGGGTGGCCTAAAGTCGGTATCAACCAATCAGCGAGGGAGTCTATCCCCCTTTTCACTAGTGCTAGACCAAGGAGATTATTTTAGCGTCTGAGGTGGAGTGCCAAACCTACCATCAGCTACTTACTTTACCGCACAGATCACTGTGCTACTCATATGCTGAATTGGCGAGGGTCGGTATCTAGGAACCTCGTGGTTTACTAGCCGAACGCTCTACCAACTGAGCTAAACCATCCAGGACTAAAATGCCGAAACTTTAGTCATTACAAAATATTGGGACCATATGATCTTTAGGCACCCCTTTTTGATCTCGATTAAGAAAGGACATGTTTTTCATTTACATCGTCACTATCCGGTTGTTTTAACAGACGATTTTTAGATTTTAAAAATTATAAAACTAACCCCTAACCCTAACACCTAACCCTAACCCTAACCCCTAACCCTAACCCCTAACAAACAACCGGATATTGAAGGTGTAAATGAAAAGCATGTCCTTTCTTAATCGAGACCAAAAAGGGGTGCCTAAAGGTAATATGGTCCAAATATTGTATCAAAACTTTAAATTGAATTTTAACTAGCATAACCCTCCCAAAACTGGATTAATCTTAATAAAATTACAAAAAAGTCAAAAGTTTTGCAACACAGTGTTACATTTTCGAGTTATGTGCAGACACTTGGGTGATTTTTAGCTTTGCATTGCGAGTTAAAATCTGAGGTACGAGTGAGCTTCAGATACGCTTAATTCTACTAAAACCTTTAAGAATTTAATACGGCCAATTTACGTTGAAAGAACCAGTTTCTGATAGATCACCAAAGTTAAGCAGCAATGATCCTGTTCAATATTTAGATGGGTAACTATTTAAGAAACAGTGGGTACTGTAAGCAATCTGATATAAAAAAAAATAACTTGATTTGGCATAAAATAACCCAAAAGGGTTGATATGCCGTAAAACAAAGCCAACCAACCAATCGTTTAAGTTTCCTAATCTATTTACGCCAAATATTATTTATAAATAAACTAAACATTCAGATATATTACAGGACATAATTAACTTCATTAATTTTTATTATGATTTATTCATAACAGATCTATTTTTCTTATTCAAAAATATGTGATAAATCTTTCTTTTCTTTTTTTCTCTTTTTTTTTTTGTTGTGGCTAGAATAGATTTATGGCCTTTCAGTTTATTTCAATTGGTTTTATATACGAGTTAAATACATCTATCTAAAAATATTCGTATTCGATAAAATCATATGTAAAAAATAGTAAAAGCCCCTTAAGAAACAACTTTATTAAAAGAAAATTTAAATATGAATATACAGTGAAAGCGATTCCCTAACCTTTAAGGATAGAATTAACAATAGACGAATTGATATGCCTTTCAAATCAATCAATAAATTAATTCGTATAAATATAAATAAAATATTTGCATTCGATAGGATCGTGTGTAAAAAATAACAAAAGAACGCTAAGTCGAAACTGCACAAAAACGAAAACGTACAATGAAAGCCATTCCCTAACCTCTTTGTATAAAATAACCGTTGATAGGTTGATGTGCCGTTAAAATCAATCAATTAATCAATCTGCCAACTTTTAAGGAACAAACCAACGTTTAAATGACTATTATTAATCAAACTAGCAAAAGTGTGCGCCCCTTTGGTGCAAGTATTTTAATTTTAATATAATAAAATATTATATTAAATTAGAAAGACTAACGAAACTAAATAAGAACGAATATAAAAAAAATATCACACTTATTTCAATGTTATTTTAATTGATTTCTATTTAAAATTATTTATAGAATTGCTTTTAATACGTTTAGAAATCAGTAACTCTAAATAATTATTTATTAAACCCAGTTTTGTTCAAATTATTATGCAAATTATTCCCACCAAACGCTATGAAAATTATCATTCGAGATAATATAACACGTATTTCATGATTTTAAATGCATTAATAATATGGGTAGTTTTGCGGCAACTCTAACTCAGCTAGACTTTAATAGAGGCATCGTTAATAAATAAGATGCTAATCAAGATTAAATAATGTCTATTTCATAATTATGTTAAAAACCTAATTTTTTTTTCAAGGAAATCATGAAATCAATGGTGACGTAGTTTTGGTTCCAGACATACATTTACACAATCTCTATTATAATAAGATAGAAATTATTACTTGAAACCGTATAATTATTAATATCAATATTAGATGAGAGTACTTGATATAATTATTTACTAAGCGTAGCTTATCTAGAGTACAAGGCCAGAAGTATGGGGCACCTAAGGAGATTCGAACTCACTAACACTGATCTACTAATCTAGCTTGCTAATCATTACATCACGCGAGGTGCACTAAGAATGCTTGATAAATAATAGTTTGAAAGAGCAAACCTCTTAATAAACAACTACATGAAAATGTAAATACGAAATACGATGAATGCGATTCCCTAACCTCTGGCGTTAAAATCTGTCAGTCAATCAATTTCCGTATGACATAACAATATATATATATATATATATATATATATATATATATATATATATCAAGGTTTGGGGCGTGTTTATTTTGAAACTCTATCAGTTTTTATTGCTACGAATATAACAGACCCGTTAGACCTTTAGAATCAGTCGGTAGAGAGTCCGACTAGGAACCACAAGGTTCCTGGTTCGATTCCGGTCCTCGCCAACTCAGCGTATGAGTCGCACAGGGATCTGTGCGGTAAAGTAAGGAGCTGATGGTAGGTGTGGTGCAAAAACGATCTCCCTGGACTAGTGCAAGTGAAAAGGGGATAGACTCCCCCGCTGTCTAGCTGGTACCGACTTTAGGCCAGCCTGGCGACTTTTAAAAGCGAGTTCAATCTTCGCCGGATGCTCCACACTTGCGACCTTGTGTCAGTCACATCCTATCCGTGGTGAACGCGTGGGTTATTTTGTACGTCACAGCTTGGTCTAATGTTTCAGAAGCTAGTCTCACTGATACATTACTACTGAAAAGCGAGATCGATCCACGTTATATGCTCCCCACTTGCGACCTTGTGTCACATCCAACACGTGGCGAAAAGATTGGATAAATATCTACTACCCATGGCGAACGGGTTGGTTGACGAACGGGTTGGTTGACGAACGGATTCGGTAAAGACTTCCTACCCGTAGCGAATGGGTTGAGTAAATTAATTATATCTTCTACCCGTGGCGAACGGATTTGGTAAATACATTCTACCCGTGTCGAATAGGTTCAGAAAATATCTTCTACTCGCGGCCAATGGGTTGCGTAAATACCTCCTACCCGTGGCGAACGGGTTGGCAAAATATCTTCTACCCGTGGTGACCGGGTTTGGTAAATACATTTTAACCGTGTCGAGCGGGTTCGGAAAATACCTTCTACCCGTGGCGAACGGGTGGGGAAAATATCTTCTACCCGTGGCGAACGGATGGGGAAAATATCTTCTACCCGTGGCAAACAGGTGGGGAAAATATCTTCTACCCGTGGCGAACGGTTGGAAAAATATCTTCTACCCATGTCGAGCGGGTTGGCTTCTACCCTTGGAACGGGTGGGGAAAATATCTTCTACCCGTGGAACCGAACGGGTTGGGAAAATATCTTCTATGGCGAACGGGTTGCATGGTGAACGGGTTGTGTGGCGAACGGGTTGGGAAAATATATTTTACCCATGTCGAGTGGGTTGGGAAAATATCTACTACTCGTGGCGAACGGGTTTAGAAAATATCCACTATCAGGACCGAACGGGTTGAATGGCGAACGGGTTCGGTAAATACCTTCTACCCGTGGTGAGCGGGTTGGGAAAAATCAATCTACTCATGTCGAGCGGCTTGGGAAAATATCTACTACCCGTGGCGAACGGGTTGGGAAAATATCTTCTACCCCTATCGAACGGATTTGGTAAATACCTTCTAACCATCGCAAACGGGTTTAGAAAATATCCACTAACAGGACCGAACGGGTTGGATGGTGAACGGGTTCAGTTAATACCTTCTACTCGTGTGGAACGGGTTGGGAAAAATCAATCTACTCGTGTCGAACAGGTTGGGAAATATCTACAATTCTTGGTGAACGGGTTGGGTAGATATCTATCTTTAAAATCAATCAATCAATCAATCAACCAGTCAATCTATCAATCAATTAATCGTATGGATATATTCTAAATCAACAGTATGGATATAATGATTAGTATTTTTATAGTTAAATACATTTTACTGGCCTGGGTCCCAAAAATGTTATATGGACCCCGGTTGAGAACCTCTGCTAAGCGATTAGGAAGGAACATATTCCAGCAAAAAATGGCTAAACCTTTAATTGATTTTTATATTGTTAAATTAACCATCCTTTGATATTGTTTTCTGTGTCATTTAATATTCGACACAATCATTATATATATATATATATATATATATATATATATATATAATATATATATATATAATATTATATATAAAAATACAATGGATTTTTTAACAACGAATGGCTATATGGATCCACCAGAGTAAAATAGGATTAAAAGGGGGTCAATATAAAAAAGGTTGAGAACCATTGGCTTAGATCTTGATTTTTAGTAAATTTATATTAGGGACAGGTAGTCTAAGTGAACGGGCTTAGTAGATATCTATCTTTAAAATCAATCAATTAATCAACCAGTCAATCAATCAATCAATTAATCGTACCGATATATTCTAAATCAACACTATGGATATAATAATTAGCCTTATATAATGATTGTGTCGAATATTACACGAAAGAGAAAACAATATTAAATGATGGTTAATTTAACAATATAAAAATCAATTAAAAGTTTAGCCATTTTTTGCTGGAATATTGTATTCTTAATCGCTTAGATCTTGATTTTTAGTAAATTTATAGGGACAGGTATTTTAAGAGAACGTGTTTAGTAGATATCTATCTTTAAAATCAATCAATTAATCAACCAGTCAATCAATCAATTTAATCGTACGGATATATTCTAAATCAACACTATGGATATAATAATTAGCATATATAAATGATTGTGTCGAATATTACACGAAAGAGAAAACAATATCAAGTGATGGTTAATTAAACAATATATACATTTATATTAGGGACAGGTAATGTAAGTGAACGGTTTGGTAGATATCTATCTTTAAAATCAATCAATCAATTAATCTACCAGTCAATCAATTAATCATACCGATATATTCTAAATCAAAACTATGGATATAATAATTAGCATATATAATGATTGTGTCGAATATTAAACGAAAGAGAAAACAATATCAAGTGAGGCGACCAAAAATGGGGCCTATATAAATCTAAGTTGATTTAATACAGCTCCCCAAATTCCAGTCTCATCAGATGGAAGATCAGGTTATTTGAATTGCATAAATGAAAAATTTTACTTCTCAAAAAAAGATAAAAAATTATTAATGGAATTACGGTGTTTAGTTTTTCTTTCCTTTCTAAGATAAATATTGCTCTGTATATAATATAAAAAGTTTATTATACATTGAGCTCTCTTTAGTGATTTAAAGATTCAATGTATTTATACATACTGGATCATACAATAATAACAATATAAAAATCAATTAAAAGTTTAGCCATTTTTTGCTGGAATATGTTCCTTCTTAATCGCTTAGATCTGGATTTTTAGTAAATTTATATCAGGGACAGGT
>CM042150.1:29520898-29525898 GCA_023376005.1 Doryteuthis pealeii | reverse complement strand
GCTCCCCAACATCCTGATCAGATGGAAGATCAGGTTATTTGAATTGCATAACTGAAAAATTTTACTTCTCAAAAAAAAAAAAAAAAAAATTATTAATGGAATTACGGTGTTGACTTTTTCCTTTCTTTCTAAGATAAATATTGTTTGAGGAAATAGCATCAAAGATCGTCTACTAATATGCACTAAAAGTCCTCTTTTTCTTAAGCCTAAATTTAGTGCATTTCAGTAGACGGTATTTGATGCTATTTTCTCAAACAATGGTGCAAGTAAAAGATCTAATTTTTGGTATCAGTATTCAGTATACTAACACACAACCTTCGGATGGATGGGTAATTTGATATTTAAAAAAGTGAAAAATTGACCTACCCTATTATACAGTCCAATATTTTTGTGTCAAAAATTTAATTTATTAGAAATTTGCCTTTCGGGTATAACATTTTTTATCAGACTTTTTTTGTAAAAGGCCGATTCAATTCAGTCGGTAGAGTGTCAGACTAGGAAACACAAGATTCCTGGATTCCGGCCCTCATCAACTCAGCGTATGAGTAGCACAGAAATCTGTGTGGTAAGGTAAGGAACTGATGGTAGGTGTGATACTTCACCTCAGACGCAAAAAATCTCCTTGGTCTGGCGCTATTGATTTTACTAACACATTAGTTCTACGCTAGTGTTAAGCTTTTGTATATGTTTTTGAAATTAGATCAAATAAATGCTCATGTGGGCAGTATTGAAAACATTGCAATCTAATGTGAAATGTTGATAATTACTGTCAATCAGAAAGCCGGCTAGCCAAAACAAAACAACATGCCAACTGTATCACAGATCATGTATTAATAATGGAGATTTTAATAATATTGTCTGTATTTCTGTCTGTAACAAAAACTACATCATAGCTCTACGTCACAGCTTACGTCACAATATTCTTATGCTATATACACCCAAAATTTGAGTAAGCAATTTTAAAAATTGTTTTTTACTTTCGTTCTTTTTTTTTTACATTAAAAAGAAGTTAACTAAAAAGTTTACAAATAAATAAATACCTACGATTTTGTGGAAAATTGATGTGGAAAATATTCAAAATAATTGTTTGATTATTACATGCATGCACCATTTTATTTGAGAGTGACGGGGCTCAGTTTTCATTTCAAATTGTTTTTTTTTTTACTCCTTTAATAAATATGAGGATTTGTCTTATGATACAAACCCTCTGACATTGAATTTTTAACTCCCACCCTCTAAGGCAATGTCTTTCAAAAATTAATTTTTACGACGCCCGGAGGGTGTTTTCTGTTGCTAGTCTAAATAATAAAGAATATAAATGAAAAAATAGAATAGAAATAAAATTAGAGAATACTTAAAGTTAGTCTCATACGCTTTACAACAAAAGCAAGACATTTTTAGAAATAAAATAAACAAACACAACTCAGTAAAAACAATTGTAAATAATCTTTGACACATATCCACTTTAACGTGTTGTAGGGAATTATCGTCCTTTTGCCGGAAGAGTTATTTTCTCGCTGCGTTGCTGTTTGTTCCCACTAGGGGGACCTCTGATAGTTAAGCGCGTTCATTCAAACGCTGCTTCCTCTTTTAGCTGGACGCTTCTCAACGAACTGTTATGGGCTAGAGTCTATCTACCCCCTTCTCGGTGGGGCTTTTGCCCCCCTTACATTACTGTAAGTCCTTTGTATAGCATGGACTATCCTTTAGTTCCATGTCTGTAACATTTATATGTTAGTACATTTGGGTATCTTGTTTATACCTAAATATTGTATATGTATTTACATGTTCTATTCTCCGTACATTATGTATCTTATTGTTTCCATGTGTTGTTATATATATTAAATGTTTTGTTTCACAACGTGTCGGAATTGTATGTTCATTAAATGACTTTGAATCTTATTGTATTAAGGTTCCTTTTATTAGTCAATGAGATGTTTGAAACTAGATTAAAACATAAATAAGAATGCATAATGAATCCGATTACGTAATCTCTAGGTATGAAATAACCCCGGATAGGTTGACATGCCATTAAAAATTAATCAATCATCATTAATAAAATTACTTTCGTGTCTTGAGTATAATACTAAACTGAATCCGGCGAGGAAGGTTAATTTCGGTAACTATAGAATGTTTGGGATCTTCCCCTCATAGCCATTACTCCCAGGTTCACTTTAGCGTGTTAAGGTCTCTTTTATTGGTCAATGAGATGTTTTGAAAATAATTAGTATTAGTTATGGACACTTGAATCCATACAACTGTGCAAACAAAGGATTAATGTTAAAAGAGATAGTTACTTGAAAACATATAAAAAGAGTCGTCAGGGTGGCTTAAAGCCGGTATCAACCAGAGAGCGAGGAAGTCTAACCCCTTTTCATTAGCGCAAGACCAAGGAGATTTTTTGCGTCTGAGGTAGAGCATCACACCTACCATCAGTTCCTTACTTTACCACATAAATTTCTGTGCTACTCATACGCTGCGTTGATGAGGGCCGGTATCCAGGAATCTTGTATTTCCTAGTCGGACACTCTACCGACTGAATTGAATCGGCCTTTTACAAAAAAAGTCTGATAAAAATGTTATACCCGAAAGTCAAATTTCTAATAAATTAAATTTTTGACAAAGATATTGTGACTGTATAATAGGGTAGATCGATTTTTTACTTTTAAAAATATCAAATTGTCCATCTATGCGAAAGTTGTGTGTTAGTATACTGAATACTGATACCAAAAATTAGATCTTTAACTTGCACCATTGTTTGAGCAAATAGCATCAAAGATCGTCTACTAAAATGCACTAAAAATCCTTTTTCTTAAGCCTAAATTTAGTGGTGGATTTAAGTCGATATCAACCAGGTAGCGAGGAAACCTAACCTCTTTTCATTAGCGCAGTTCATTTTTAAAATTATAGGAAAAGATTTGTAGATATTCATGAACTTTTCATGGGTTATGTGGCTAATGATTTGCTGATATCATTTACTTTTGATTCAATCCTAATTTCTATTTTATATTTATTTATTTGTTTATATCTCCTCGGGCATCTCCCCCTTTTTTCAATTGTTTTCACAATATCATATTTTTGTCTTTCGTTGAAAAATTATATAAACAAAAAACATTTGTCACGAGAGGAATTCGTTTGTCATTAGGAAAAAAATATCAACATTAGATTTTGGCCATAATAATAAAAAAAAAAAAAAAAAATCGATGATGCAATCCAATGGTGTCATTTGATAGGTTATTTAGCAATCATTAGAAAAGACACAACCCCTCACAAAAAAAAACCAGTTTTATCCTTTATCTCTTCCTTCCTTTTCTTTACTAGTACGACACAAGGATGAGTTCTGTGAGGTCGTGACAAAGAAAACCAAGATGTAATCCATTCGGTTGATTGACTGATTTATCAACTCGTTTGGGGTTATTTTATGCATAAGTGTGGATATACGAAGTAAAATGGGGAGCAGATGGTAGGCGTGACACTCCACTTAAGACTCAGAAATAATCTCCCTGAGCTATCGCTAGTTAAAAGGGATGGACTCCATGGCTCTTTGACGGATACCGATAATAGACCACTTCGCTTGCTTTACTTTATTATACACTTTGGCCCTATCTTGGGCTAGACGGGCGGTCGGGCCCCCTCCGATCAATCGGCTGGTCACGTCAAGCACTGGCACCTATATGATTTTCCCAACCCTATTGCTCTTATGGCAAGCCTCAATCCCTTTTAATCGTATGGGTGCTAGAAGGCGGCGGCCGAGGGTCTACATGTCCTGGGAATGACGTTAAACTCTATCTGATGGTGAGGTTCCA
Organism: Doryteuthis pealeii; assembly: GCA_023376005.1. Taxonomy (NCBI): domain Eukaryota; kingdom Metazoa; phylum Mollusca; class Cephalopoda; order Myopsida; family Loliginidae; genus Doryteuthis; species Doryteuthis pealeii. The sequence goes on along the minus strand of CM042150.1, from coordinate 29,522,092 downwards.
GTTTTGAAGGTTTGGAAAATGTGAAGCAACCCTTCATCGCCATTGCTCCCTGTCTACTCTGACCCGAAGTGGTAGTACCTGTTAGGGTCCCATCTATGGGTTGAATAGAAAAACAATTGTATTATGCATTAAGAATTAATTTATTTCACAACTTTGTCGGCATTAAATGACCCACCGAGGTTAATATGCCGTAAAACAAAACAAAACAAACAATTTACCTCATTATAAACAAGAAAAAAAATCAGATTTGTTACATTACTCCAAATTATTCAAATTCTGAACTAGGCTGCTTGCATTTTACATCGATTTAGAAACCTTTAGAAAATATTCTTCCTCCAGCTATGGGTAAATAGTAGAGCAGACTGGGCTCTTTAACCCTTGTATGGTAACCAGTCTTGTATAAGGAAATCACTGAATTCAAACCAGTGATACTCTATTTAAGAATTGACTTTGTGACTCATCCTTATCGTCGCGAAGGGGACGTGCATGTATATAGATGTTAGGTATTGTACTCTGCGGCATACATACTTGTTTGTGGTTATGCATAGGTGAGGGATCTCCATGAAGTATTGGTTGATTGGTTGGTTGGTTTGATATTAACATTGGTTGCATATAAAGTTTTATATGGGTGTATGGGAAGAGGAGAGATTTTACTGGTTTTGTGTGTGTGTGTGTGTGTTTTGTGTGTGTGTATGTGTATATAGCTCAGGCTATATATAACGTCAATGGTGCTTGGCAACTGTCAGTTTCTCGTTTTAACTGACACTTATCATGTTTTTATGCCTAACTCAACCCTGTTGGTCCCCAAAGCGTCGGAAAGGAGAATGGAGGAATTTGAAATCCGAGGAATACCATACAGGCAATAGCATTGTTAATATTAGCTAGAATTCTCAGAATAGCTATGGGTACCTGAAGAGACTTGATGTGACCCAGATTCCACAAAAAAAACGACCGTTCAAAATGTGTGCAAAAATAGCAATATCATCATCATCATCATCATCATCATCATCTCCACTGCTGTGGAGCATGACGTATGAGTGTGCAACGGTTCTGTTCAAGATGTGAACCGTTGGACAGCTTACACAGGTAACTTGTTTATAGTAGTGGAGACTTGTATAGGACCTGCTATGCATTTGGGGATGAGCTGATAGCAATGGTACGCTCACCTGATGGCGACGCAGATTTCTTTGACAT
>CM042150.1:29515898-29518398 GCA_023376005.1 Doryteuthis pealeii | reverse complement strand
ATAAACTTTGAAATAAAAACGGATCACCTTATCCGAGCAAGGAGACCAGAGCTAGTGCTGATTAACAAAAAAGAAAGAACTTGTCAATTGGTGATTTTGCAGTTCCAGCAGATCACAGGCTGAAACTGAAGGAAAATGAAAAATGGACAAATATCTGGACCTTGCTAGAAAACTGAAAAGGTTATGGAATATGAAATTCAAAGTGATACCAATTGTAGTTGTTGCACTTGGAACGGTCCCAAAGGAATGGAAAAGGGATTGGAAAATCTGGACATCAGAGGAAAGATTGAGACCATCCAGAATACTACACTGCTGCAATCTGCCAGAATACCCAGAAGAGTCCTGGAGATCTGAGGAGACTTGCTGTCACTCAGACTCCAGTGAAAGACCATCAGCTAACGCTGATGTGAAAACTTAAAAGGAGTGAACAATAATAATAATATAATTTGGGTGAATTGTAAATCAGAAGAATCGAGACCATCCAAACTCCACAACTGTTGGGATTGGCTAGAATACTCAGAAGAGTCCTGGAGACATGAGGCGACTTGCTGTCACTCAGCCTCCAGCGAACCACCGGCTACGATAGCCGTGAAAAACTAATAATAATAATAATAATAATAATAATAATATGAGAATAGGAGATTAGAGGAAGATTCAAAACTATCCAAACAACAGCATTTTTAGTATTGGCTAGAATAATCAGTAAAGTCCTGGAGACAAGAAGAGACTTGCTGCCACTCAGAATCCTGTAAAAGAACACTTGTTAACATAGTTGCTTAATAATTAATAATAATAATAATAATAATAATAATAATATAGCGCACTTGTAATGGTCCCCAAAGCTCTGAAAAGAGAATGGAGGAATTGGAAATCAGAGTGAGATCATACAGGCAGTAACATTGTTAAGATCAGCTAGAATACTCAGCAGAGTCCTGGTGACCCGAGGAGATTTGCTGTCGCCCAGATTCTAGTGAAAAAACGCCAGTTTAAACTGGCGCGCAAAACTCGCATGAGTAAAACCATCATCATCATCATCATCATCATCATCATCATCTACACTCTTGTCGAATACGACGTATGAGTATGCAAAAATTCAGTTACGCATTTGGAGGATGAGCTGATGACAGAATAAATGCTGCACAAATGAGCCTACGTCAAGTCACGTTGAAAGCACCGGTTCCCGATAGATCATCGAAGTTAAGCAGCGATGATCTTATTCAATACTAAGATGGATGACCATTTCATTTAAGCAACAGCAGGCACTGTAAGTAAACTGAATATCAAAATGGCATTAAATGACACCAAAAGGGTTGATATGCCGTAAAACAAAACAGCCAAATAACACAGGATCTCCATTATAATAAGACTAGGAGGACATGTCAGTATGATAATTTAATTAATCAACGTTTCATATGTTTACTCAAGAACTATCGCAATATGTAAAAAAGTATAATAACCTTGATTCAGCTCTCTCTCCGTCTTTTTTTTGTTTTTGTTTTTCCTGCTTTTCATTTTTTCATTATGGTTGATTGAAACATATTAGCGTTATCGCTTCCGCAGGCTCACCCCTCTCAATCTTTCACCTTCTTTCTTTCTTTTCTTCTTTCACCTTCTTCTTTCTTTCTTCTTTCTTATATTTTTCTTCCCTTTCTTTCTTTATAATAAAAACAGGATGGTCCAGTTTTTAGCTAATGTGACGGCTCTCATAAGAAGTAAGAATTCGATGGATAAGTAATACCAGATAATCATTTAATAAAAATAATTTATTTTTTAAATTTCATCTTGGGAGATTTGGGCGCTCTCATTTTCTTCAGTCCAACTGGACACATAGCGTAGTGGATAAATGCGTTGGGTTAAGACAGTTCTAAGTGACAGTTATCTCTAGACTGCAGGTTCAATCCTGATCAAGGGCAACTGTAACATAGAATAATAATTAACACAGTTGAACACCTGTACTCAGCTATGGTTAGCGGAATGAGAACAGGATACCCCCGTGATAGTTCCCGATTACGACAAGAATGTTCCCGAGCTTGAAACGAATGTTCCAGTTCGAGAAGGTTCCCGTGTCGGACAAGAGATAACTGAAGAAGGCCGGAGGGAACATCGGCCGAAACGTCGTACAGATAACAATAAAGATGAGGACAATACTCCGAAGTATCCTAATAATCCTAATAGATTAATAGCTTATTTTGTCTTCTATCTTCAAAAATTGTGTTCCTTTCGAATCGATGAAGGAGATTGAAAAGATGAACTCACTTTATTATTTGGAAGGGTAAGTCAATTTGTATCCGTTTCTTGTCAGCATCTTTAATGGCGCTAGAATCTCGTAATAAGAATTTGGGTCTTGTTGAAATATTCATGAGCATTACTTTGTATCGTCTTTTTTGTTAGTTCTCTATAAGATTTCATGGCGTATTGAGCCAAGCTTTTTTTTTCAAAATACGAATTGCACTGTCACAATGGTTATGGAAACTCGTCGAGCAAATCGATACTGATTGCT
>CM042150.1:29508398-29513398 GCA_023376005.1 Doryteuthis pealeii | reverse complement strand
TTGAATGGTGAAAATTGAATTTCTTGCACAATTCCCAGTGGATTACCTTTCCCCACCCAGCCGTGCCTAGTCTTGTACTCTCTTTGTGCTACTTTGCTGCATTCGCTTATTATATGATTAACGGTTTCGTCTCTGTCTCCACACACTTTTTACTTGCTCTTCTACTGCGTCTTATCTATTTTTGCCAATATATAGTTTGTTTTTATGACATTGTCGTGTGCTGCGATTATAAGAGATTCAGTTTCTCGTTGAAGGTTTCCTCTTCATAGCCATGTTCATGTGTTCTGATGTGATATCTCTTGGGTTTGATGCTTGAAGTGCCAATGCAGTTGCTTTACTTTCCATTTCTCTTTTTTAGTTTTTGATGTATTTCTGCTAGTCAACATGCTGCCATTGCTTTTTCTGACTGCTGTAATTAATCTTTCCTTACTTTTATTAATGTATTCGTCAATTGCTCGGATTGTCGTATTTACACTATCTTCAATGTTGGTCAGACCCATTCCCCCTTCTTTTCTTGGCACATATAATTTGTCTATTTGTTTCTCGGGTGTAATACCTTGTGCATGGTCATGAATTTCCCTGTCCTTTGGTCCATCCGCCGGAGTTCCTCTCTTGTCGATTTTAGGAAAGGTCCCAAGTATCTTACGAGAGGAACAACCCAGGTGTATATTCTCTTGATAAGGTTTCTGCTTAGTTTCTAGGAGTTTTTTTGTTCTTCTGAAGTATTCCTTTCTTAATTTTCCTTTCGTTTCTGTTTGTTTGATTGTCTCTGCTTCTAGTATTCCCAGATATCTATAATTCTCTTTTTCTCCAAGTGTCCTAATTTTAGGTAGATTTCCCAAGGCGAAAAAGATGACTTTTAATTTGTAAAAAAAAAAGGATGGGGGAAAAAGCGGCCAAATGAATGCCTATAGACTTCTGAATATCATACTTTTTTTCACAAGCGTAAATGTTGTCTATATTGAAGTTTTCCGTGATTCCCACCAATTTTCCCCGTGAAATTTACCCCCCACTATATTTAACATAATAAAACTTGCATAAAGGTTAATATTATCTTGGAATTTTTTTATTCACTCAAAAGAAGAAGCATTAAACAAACTCATAATGATTTAAAAAAAAAAATTTTCCCCACCATCAAAATTATTCACGAAATCAAAAAACTAGAGCCATATTGGCCTTTGGTCCGTAGCCTATTTCTTCTTGATTCGGTAATTCTATTGCCCTTGCCGTTTCATTTTTTCCTTTCTTCATCACGGGTATGGCACACTTGTCGGTGCCTTAACGCCATCCCTATATCTTGGATGTATATTCCCATGGTTTGTTAAGGGTTTCTTGTTATTGTTCATTTTTGGAAAAAATTTAGATGTCATCCAAGTACATAAGATGATTCATTTTTTCCTGTGATTTAGTAAATTTGTATCCTGTTGTACATTTCTTAAGTATGTGGTTGAGTGGCATCATTGATATGGAATATACCTCTTTGTATTTTCACCTGCAAAGGTATGTCCTCCCGATTTCAATACTACTTTCCAATTTTCCATTGTTCTATTGAAATATTATTATTTACTACTTTTGAGTTTTCACATCAGTGTTAGCTGATGGTCTTTCACTGGAGTCTGAGTGACAGCAAGTCTCCTCAGGTCTCCAGGACTCTTCTGAGTATTCTGGCAGATTGCAGCAGTGCAGTGTTCTGTATGGTTTCAATTCTTCCTCTGATTTCCAAACTTTCCAAATCCTTTTCCAATCCTTTTGGGACCTTTCCAAGTGCACCAACTACAATTGGTATAACTTTCACTTTCATATTCTATAGCTTTTTTTCCATGTTATTTCGTTAAGACTTTTATTTTAACTAAACTTCTTGGTGTTCTACAGGGGGTTGACACTAATCTATGAAACCACATAGATTATGCAACAGAATAAGAACAATTAATGTTAATGAAATAAATAAAAGCTATTCCTTAAAATTCAACGTTTGAATCATTTTCATTGTAATGAATTAACTATGTATTATTTTAGGAAAGAAACAATATAAACTATGAAATTAATTAAAAAAATTTTATCACTTAAATAGAAAAAATATTTGCAAAATTTGTAATGAATTTTTAAAAATTATTTTTTACCCTCGCACTTTTTTCAGTGACAAGAACTTAACTAAAACTTTACAAAAATAAATATTTACGACTTTGTGTAACATTTATGTGTAAAATATTCAAAATAATTATTTAATTAATATTTAATAGATGTACGCAACATTTTATTTAAGGGTGACAGAACTAAGTTTCCATTTCAAATTGTTTTTTTTTTTACTCCTTTAATAAATTTGATGATTTTCCTTATACAAACCCTTTGACATTGAATTTTTTAACTACACTTCACTCAGGAAATATATTTCAAAAATAAATTTTTACACCGCCCGAAGGGTGTTTTTTTTATTTGCTTGTACTATTTATATTTATACGTGAATTTGAAAAGTAATTTATTTCAAACTCAAAACGAATAGACTCATCCATTATATTCACCAGCATATCTCAATGCCATTGTTTTATTATATCCATTCTTGTTATCAAAATAAATCTTGACGTCACACATGACGTCAGACGTTGTACTTGAAAATTTCGTCTTTTGTAATGAATCGATTTTGGGCCCCACTTGAATTGGAAGCATTCCTCGTGTAACGGTTATCGCCGAAGGAAAATCGCACAGCGATCCGATTTCAAATCCTGGTGGTGTTGTTAGAATTTGTTGGGTTACATTGTCGAAAACATTTTGTCTTTTCATTCTTGAAGGTTATTCAACACTTTTTGTACACAACGTTTGATATGTTTATTTGTGAGCTATTGCTAAATAGTTCAATATGTAAAAAGCATGATAATCTTAATTTAGCTCACATTCACCCTTTTTTTTCTTTCTTTCCTTCTTTACACCTTTTCATTGTGTTCGATCGAAACAGATTAGCGTTATCGGTTCCCCGCGCTCACACACACTCTCTATTTCTCCCTACTCTCTTTCTTTCTCTCTTTCTTAATATATATTTTGTTAGCATATCCTTTTTCTTCAATTTCATGCTTTATAATAAAAACGGAACGGTCCATTATTTAGCTGAGGTGACGACAATCATAAGATATAAGAATTCGCCGGATAAGCAACACCAGATAATCAGGATTTATATTCTTGCATTTAATCTTGAAATATTTGGACGATCTCATTTTTAACCAAAAAGTGTTTTAAGATGATAACGGTCGTACAATTAAGGAACACGGATATTAGCATATAGAAACTTTAATTAATTCACGGTCATAACACAATTTCGAAGAGTTTCATAACAATCGGCATTCCCAAATTACGTTGGCATGACAACCGTGTAGACGGTTGAAAATATATTTTCTAAAATTAAAAGGAAATTCCTATTCATTGTTTGTTGAAGCTCATATTGGACGAAACATATTAATGAATATTTAAACACTCCACCTAATCGATTTTTATTGATATTTATCCATATTTTGTTTATTAATATCTATCTATCTATCTATCTGTCTCTGTCTGTCTGTCTGTCTGTCTGTCTGTCTCTCTCTCTCTCTCTCTCTATATATATATATATATATATATATATATATATATATATATATATATATATATATATATATATATATATAAATATTAAATAAACTCCTGCCGAAACACGTGTAAGTAAAATTGATTAAAATATCCTATTTTATCCATTCTATACTTTCTTTCCTTTCTTTTTTCAACATACTGTCGGATTCACTTCCATTTTCATTTTACACACACACACACACACACACACACACACACACATATATATATATATATATATGTATATATATGTGTGTGTGTGTGTGTGTGTGTGTGTGTGAGTGTTGGAAGTGCACGGCAAGGGACGATATTTGGGGAAGGAAAAAACTTTTTTATTTTTCCCAAGCTGAAGGTACTCATCAGGATTTTGAATGCGTTGGGGCCATCAAGGGGTCCGTAACGATTGAGCTTCGAAACATACCAGAGGAATCCTTCCAGCAGGACAGAGAAGCGTTTGGTTTGGTTTGGTTTGTTTTGTTTTACGGCATATCAATCTCAGTGGGTCATTTAATGCCGATAAAGTTTTGAAATACATTTTTTTTATAAATACATTTTTCTATTTAACCCATAGATGGGACCCTAACAGGTACTACCACTCCGGGTCAGAGTGGACCAGGGAGCAATGGTGATGAATGGGGTGCTCCACATTCCCCAAACCTCCAAAACTGGAACCTCACCATCAGATAGAGTTTAACGTCATTCCCAGGACATGTAGACCCGCCGCCACCGCCTTCTAGCAGCCATATGATAAAAAAGGGTTGGGGCTTGTCATAAGGCCAATAGGGTTGGGAAAATCATATAGGTGCTAGGGCTTGATGTAACCAGCCGATTGATCGGAGGGGGCCTCTCCAACCGCCCGCCTAGCCCAAGATAGGGCCAAAGTGGAGTATTGAATGTCATGAATTGCTCATCCACCTGGGCTCTATCCTTAAGCATCACGGGTGGCCACCCACGGCCAACAGATCGCCCCATTGGGTGAGTCTTACACCTCTGCAGAGGTGCAGTTGGTGCATTCTAACGCCCCAGCCGACAGGGCGGACTGAGAAGCGTGACAGAAAAATAGGAAATTGCATTAAATTCAAGAGGGGGTTACTTTGGAGGAGAACACATTTAGTTTGTTGTTTTGATTTTAAATGAATTGTTTGTGACAACAGTTTCATTACTTTTCAAACACACCCCGTTCTCTAATTAGTTTTTTTATAGAAAATCATTCACAGGATTGATTTTAATACGTTGGGGAATAAGACAATATTAATATTAGAGATCAATACCACCAAGTAATTATTTATCAAACCCGGTTATTATGGAATCACGTGATGTAATACTTAAAGTCAAGGGAAATGGACTCGTAGCCCTGAGTTCAAATCCTGGACGTGGTAATTGCATTTCACTTAGCGCTAATACCC
>CM042150.1:29488398-29503398 GCA_023376005.1 Doryteuthis pealeii | reverse complement strand
TAATAATATATAATAATAATGATAATAATAATATATTCTCAAATAATAATAATAATATATTCTCAAATAATAATAATATATTCTCAAATAATAATAATAATATATTCTCAAATAATAATAATAATATATTCTCAAATAATAATAATAATAATAATAATAATAATAATAATAATAATAATAATAATAAAAAAGAATTATGCAAGAAATTAAATTTTGACCACACAACAAAATGGTATATGCATAAACCAGAATCTGTTCTTGAGAACGAAACACACAAAATTCTCTGGGACTTTGAAATTAAAACGGATCACCTTATCCCAGCAAGAAGACCAGGCCTAGTGTTGATTAACAAAAAAGAAAGAACTTGTCAACTGGTGGATTTTGCAGTGCCAGCGGATCACAGGGTGAAGTTAAAGGAAAATGAAAAAATTGACAAATATCTGGACCTTGCCAGAGAACTGAAAAAGTTATGGAATATGAAAGTGAAAGTGATACCAATTGTAGTTGGTGCACTTGGAACAGTCCCAAAAGGATTAGAAAAGGGTTTGGAAAGTTTGGATATCAGAGGAATGATTGAAACCATTCAGAACACTGCACTGCTGCAATCTGCCAGAATACTCAGAAGAGTCCTGGAGACCTGAGGAGACTTGCTGTCACTCAGACTCCAGTGAAAGACCATCAGCTAACACTGATGTGAAAACTCAAAAGGAATAATAATAATAATAATAATATATTCTCAAATAATAATAATAATATATCTTAAATACCTGTAAAAGAGACTGGGAGAACTGGAAATCAGAGGAAAAATTGAGACGATCCAAATGACAGAATTACAAAGATCAGTTAGAATATTTAGAAGAATTCTGGAAACCTAAGGAGACTTGTTGTCACTCAGACTTTGATGAAAAACCACCAGTTAAAATTGGTTTGAAAAAAACTAGCACAGAGCGAAAATATTAATAATGAAGAGAAAGATAATAATATTAATTCGTAGTAGCCAAAACAAAAGAAACAGATTGAAGCAGCCATTGCTTGGAGCATTTATTAGCGATGTATCGTGTTCCGCCTTTGTTTACCAGGACTAAAAAGAAATTTAAAAAAAATTAAAACTCAGCCATTTTCTGAGCTAAAAAAAATCAATTAAAGCTTTTCATTCTGAAATAAAATTGCGTTTTTCAATAAACAATTTGATGTTTTGAAATCAATGTTAAAACCAGCTTTATACAAATAGATGAATAACAGATAGATTCGATAAAGAATATCGCACAATGTAAACATATCTTTTCATTACATCGACATGCTTATGTAATGCTTACGTAATAATGGGTGTGTTTCATTGATAGTCTGGGAAAGTAAATAAATAAATACTACTACTACTACTACTATTACTACTACTACTAATAATAATAATAGTGCGGTGACAGAGATGAGACTGTAAACCATGTATTAAATGAATGTAGCAAACTAGCACAACGGGAATACAAAGCTAGACAAGACTGGGTTGGGAAGGTGATCCACTGGGAATTATGGATAAAATTAAATTTTGACCATAAAACAAAATGGTATATGCATAAACCAGAATCTGTTCTTGAGAATGAAACGCATAAAATTCTCTGGAACCTTGAGAAAAAGACGGATCACCCTATCCCAGCCAGGAGACCAGACCTAGTGTTGATTAACAAACAAAAAAAAAAAAAAAAAAAGAGAAAAAAAAGAGAAAAAACAGAGAATGTGTCAACTGGTGGATTTTGCGGTTCCAGCAGACCACAGGGTGAAGCTAAAGGAAAATGCAAAGATGGATAAATACCTGGAACTTGCCAGAAAATTGAAAAAGCTGTGGAATATGAGATTGAAAGTGATACCAATTGTAGTTGGTGTACTTGGAACGGTCCCAAGAAAAATAAACGTGAATACGTGGTTAGTTAACTATTTAATCGCCGATCTGGAAAGCCGTTCATTTGCATGTATTCCCCACGGCCGAACGGATCTGCAACCAAAACCTTACTCAACCAAAGATTCTACCCAACACTAAGGGACACCGTGGAACAACCAAAGGATACTACCTAACACTAAGAGATGCCGAGGAACAACCTAAGGATTCTACCCAACACTAAGGGACACCGTGGAACAAGCAAAGGATTCTACCCAACACTAAGGAACATCGAGGAACAACCAAAGGATTCTACCAACAACACTGAGGGACACCGAGGAGCAACCAAAGGATTCTACCCAACACTAAGGGACACCGAGGAGCAACCAAAGGATTCTACCCAACACTGAGGACACCGAAACAACCAAAGGATTCTACCAACACTAAGGGACACCGAGGAGCAACCAAAGGATTCTACCCAACACTAAGAGACACCAACCAAAGGATTCTACCCAACACTGAGGGACACCGAGGAACAACCAAAGGATTCTACCAACACTGAGGGACACCGAGGAACAACCAAAGGATTCTACCCAAACACCGAGGAGCAACCAAAGGATTCTACCCAACACTAAGAGACACCGAGGAGCAACCAAAGGATTCTACCCAACACTGAGGGACACCGAGGAACAACCAAAGGATTCTACCCAACACTGAGGGACACCGAGGAGCAACCAAAGGATTCTACCCACTAAGGACACCGTAGAACAACCAAAGGATTCTACCCAACACTAAGAGACACCGAGGAGCAACCAAAGGATTCTACCCAACACTAAGGGACACCGAGGAGCAACCAAAGGATTCTACCCAACACTAAGGGACACCGAGAAGCAACCAAAGATTTCTCCACTAAGGATCAGCCTCTGCTAAACATAAGGGATCTCCGCTGTAAAGTGCTCTCACTTGAAGCCTAAAAATGGTCAAAAGAATCGTAACAGTAATCTCGTACTTTTTTCCATTCTGGTGGATCACAGAGCAAAAATGAAAGAAAACGAAATGCTAGATAATTGGATCTTGCTAGAGAAATAAAAACAAATGTGGAACACGAGGACGAAGCTGATATCAATTGTAGTTGGTAGTCTTGCAAAGATACCCAACGGTTTGCAAAAAAGGACTCGAAGAATAATCAAAACCATGCAACAGCATTGTTAAGAACTGCTAGGATACTCAGAAGAGTGTTGGAGACCTTAAGAGACTTGCAGTCACTCAGACTACGGTGAAAAATCACAAGTGTTGGCTGGAGTGAAAATATTACAAGGAATCATATCGTAATAACATGGTTTTGAATTAAATAATATATGCGACTGCTACAGTAATAATCCCAGTAGCCATAACACAGACAATAGCTTTAAGCAATCAAAACGGAAATTAAGAAGATAAAAAAAGAAAAGAAAAAGATAAACAGAAATAGAGGAATACGGAGAAGAAATATCCATTCTTGATTAAATGAGTAAGAGTGACAAAGAAAAATTAAAAGAAAATATGAGATAGCATCAATTGATAAGATCCAGATAATAAAAGAAAAAATGAAGGAATAGTCCAAAGAAAAGCCTAGCGTATACGAGAATATGAAAAACGAAAAAGAAACATGTGAGTAGCCTTGAACAATACACACACACACACACACACACACACACACACACACACATATATATATATATATCTCTCTCCCCTCTCTCTCTCTCTCTCTCTCTATATATATATATATATATATATATATTGTGTGTGTGTGTGTGTGTGTGTGTGTGTGAAGAGAGAATGAGAGATAAAAATAATAACTCTGAGATCAATAGACTGACAAACAGTCGGTTAGATAAATAATGAATGTCTGATATATTATATATATATATATTATATATATATATATATGTGTGTGTGTGTGTGTGTGTGTGTGTGTGTGTGTGTGTGTAGTGAATCTTTTTTTTAAATAGGAGGAAGGAAAATATAGAGCTCGATTACAATTGTAATAGCTGTATTTATCATATTCTATAAATTACTGGCAGATTATTACCGTTGGTTTCAAAGCATCGTATGCCTTTCGTCAGATAAATCGCAAACTTCCTTGGAAGGTCACTTCCAAAGCGATTTATCAGACGAATGGCATATGATGCTTTGAAACCGACGGCAATAATCTGCTAGTAATGTACATAATATAATATCATCATCATCATCATCATCATCATCATCATCATCATCATGGCCGAAGTAGCACGGATATCGATGACAATCTCCCAGCCGTCCCTGGGAGGTGTTCTGTGCAGCAACCAGGAGAACGTCGCTTATGAACTCGTCCCCCTTCTCCAGCAGTGTCCTGCATGCCTAGTCCGTCTCACCCAGATGGTTTGTGAGATGGGGGGGGGTAGGTGGCCATAAAATTGCTTCCTTGTGGGGTGCTGTTTCCACGACTTTTTCAAGACTGCACGCAGCATTCTTGTGCAGCTCCCATCTAGCTTATTCTCAAGGCGCTTCGTTAGGGTCCAAGTGGTGCAGCCATACTGCAGTACTGGACAAATTGTTGGTTGAGCTTGTTAGTGAGATCGGATTTCCATAATATATATATATATATATATATATATATATTATATATATATATATATATATAATGTTGTTCTGGTTCCAACGGGAGAAAATTCAACATTTTATAAAAAGAAGAAGGTCCGCAAAATGTATTATGTTTTCAGAAAAAAATTGATTCTTTTATCTTACATATGCAAACGTGTTTCAGATCTTCTGGTATCTTCTTCAGGCTTTGATCAATAATATATATATATATATATATATATATATATATATATATATATAGAGAGAGAGAGAGAGAGAGAGAGAGAGAGAGCGAGAGAGTGAGTGAGTGAGTGAGTGAATGAAAACACTGAGATTAATAGGCGGACATACAAAAAGACAGACAGATATATAGATATGAAGATAGATATAGACAGAAGAAAATATTTCAAGATGATTCCGAAAAACATCATCGAGAAATAGGAAAGAGACAAATAAATGTAAAGCAAATTAAATAATTGAAAACATTTTGGAGTAATATAGGGAGCCATCAGAAATTATATAATAATAAAAGGAAGGTCGGTGGAAAATGTAAAAGACTCTTTTAAAAAATAATCTCTGTGTTCCTTAATTGTACGACCGTTATCATCTTGCAACAACCTCTGGTTAAAAGTGAGACGATCCAAATTGTCCAAGATGAAATGCAAAAATGTAAATCCAGATAAACTAGTGTTGCTTATGCGCCGAATTCTTATTTCTAATGGGTGTCGTGCACTCAGCTTTATAATGGACAATTCCGTAATTTTTATTAAGAGCAAAGAAAGGGGAGAAAATGACATGCTACACAGGAAAATATAATAAAAAAGAAAGAAAAAAGATTGTAGGGGAAAGATAGAGAGAGGGGACGAGCGCCTGGTAGCGATAACATTAACCTGTTTCAAACGAACATCAAAAGATGTGATGTTAAATCAAGATTATTATTCTTTTTACCTTTACGTATAGAACCATTTGTAATAGCTCTTAAGTAAACATATCAAACGTTGCAATAATCAAATCATATATATATATATATATATATATATATATATATATATATATATATATGTATTTATATTGCCGCTTTAACTTTTCCGTCGCAGTGACGTCAGTAAATAATCCAAAAGTGTTCAATATATATATATATATATATATATATATATATATATATATATATATATTGATGTCTATGTGTAAGTGCATATATGTTGATGTTTTTACATAAGTGCACGCAAATATAATTTATATACATATTATAATATATATATATATATATATATATATATATATATATATATATATATATACTTTGGTGCGGTACCAAGTTTCTTGGTACAAGGTGATTCTAGGTGGGTCCTAATTCTCTACCAGTAGTTTGTTGTAGAGCTCAGGTTCCGTATGAGAGGTCAATGTTTAATTATTGTAAACAGAAGTTATTTGGGAATAAAAGGCCTTAAAATGGTCCATAACCACGATACCCATGGTATTTAAGGCCTTTTATTCCCAAATATATATATATATATATATATATATATATATATATATATATATTTGAATATGTATATACATATATAGGTATATTTCAACTTGATATCTCTATGTAAGTGTGTATATATTTGTGCAAGTATGGCTGTGTGTGTCTGTGTGTGTTTGTGACTCTGAGATAGATAGAGAGAGAGAGAGAGAGAGAGAGAGAGAGAGAGAGAGAGAGAGAGAGAGAGAATGTGTAGGTGTATTTACAACATTCATGAATTATAGAAGTCCGCACTTAATTTTTTTATTGTTTACAGTATCTAAAGATTAAAGTTTTAGCTACCGACTTTGTACAAAGTTTATTATTATATTCTACTTAAAAGAAATTTAAAACGTTACTTTCGTCTTAATGACGTTTTAGGAATTGTTTTTTTACGAGAAAACATGGGAATATCAGATTCAAAACTAGAGATAAACAATTTACATTGTTCTTGTTCGCCAATGCCCGTTCGAATGCGACGAATATATTTTTTAGCTATGGGTAAATAGTTGGGCAAACTGGGCTCTTTAACCAATGTATGGCAACAGGTATAGGAGAAGGAAAACTCTGAATGCAAACGTCTTAAATCCCACTGAAATTTGAAGTTGTCTTTCCGTGTTCATTTCGTAATCATTACACCACGTGACCCATCGTCACATATAAGTTATTCATCTATGTCCACATCTTGACAGTAATTTATATGTCTAGACATCGTCATCTTATTATATAAAATTATTCAGTTGTCTCCACATTTTCAATTATACTAAACATTTTAAAACATCAAGTTTAAACCACTTCATATATATATATATATATATATATATATATATATATATATATATATATATATCATGTCGCATATATATATATATATATATATGAATTTAACATTTTTAGAAAAAACAAATGATGTTATTAGTTTGCTGACAGAATCTGTTTCGACCTATTAATGAAGCGGTGTTCATCAAGAGCAACATATAAAGGAAAGAGGGAATAAATAACTGTTAATAGGAGGGGTACAAATGAACGCTGGTGTTCGATGCTGGAATGTATTAAAAATGCGTATTCTGTGTTAAAAATAAAATAAATTTTATTTAAAAAAATCAGAAGCATTATAATCCATAAGAAAAAATCAAAAGAGTTTGAAGTAAAAATATATCAAAAAAGTATATAAAAAAGTATCAAAAATGTTCATGATGTATTCCAGCTACAAAAAGTAAGTTACGGATTTACTTCCATTTACTTCATAATATATATATATATATATATATATATATATATATATTATATATATCATGTCACGCTAGCATCACGACTATCCATGACAACTGCTTCTCCGCCTTTTTAGTGTGAGGCCTTTTTCTTTTATGGGATCTAATGTACGTAATCTAGGCATATTATAAATATGTATCACACTAGGATATCTCCTTGTAGGACTCCAGAGACAATGTCAAAGAAATCTGTGTCACCATCAGGTGAACGTACCATTGCTTTAGTGTTTTGCTAGAGCATCATTATGGCGGTAACTGTTTATTCAGGGAGACCGTATGATATCAGATTTTGGTCTATTTTCCACCTGTGTATGGAATCCAATACCTTGGTAAAAACTAGATATGGTAGGGTTGCTTCAAGATTCTTTGCTCAAATTCATTGGTATGATTCGACATATAGTCAGGATCTGAGAGGTTGTGGTTCGAATTTTGCGGAATCCGTTTTGGTTTTTCTAAGGGTTTTCTATATTTCGGGTCTGATGCGATTAAGGAGAAGTGCATTATATATCTTATTTTATAATAACAATTACTGCTATGCTGCTAATATATATTATATATATATATATATATATATATATATATATATATATATATATATAATATATATATACTATAGTGTGGGATAGTCCACTGTTTCAGCTTTTGCATTTTTCAGGCATTTGTTAAACATCTTCACCTGAGAATAGTCGCAATAGATAGAATATGGTCATAAAGATATTTCCTTTTCACGCAAATAAATAGATATGTAAAACCTTTTAATATATTATATATATATATATATATATATATATTATGTTTTAAAAGCGAATGTTATAAAATATTCCAACTGCAGTTTACTTGCGCGTAGAAATTCTTTCAGGGGAAATTTCATTTGCGTTATTCCAGCCCATGCTACTTTTATTAGTATCCGGGTTTTACCATTCTTTAATACGTGTGGGTGCACCCACCCTACATAATTCTTGAAGTCCACCAGCACAGTCTATGTTTGTTTAAAGTGCCTACATTTATTTATCAACTCTGAGTCGCGGAGTTCAGATCAATATCTGGGTCCTTGCATTCCGCTATTTTATTCAGTTTCTCCTTGCAAGCCACAGCATATAAGGCGTTTACATTTCCTTTATGTGAAGGTGCCTATCTTAATGATTCTCCACCCACCCCTGGATCTCTACCATGACTTTTGCCTTAAATCCCACTACATATTTAGCAAGTGTAGTTGCTTCTCCTATTCTTTCTTCCCTAAAGATATATATTATATATATTATATATTATATATATATATACAGCGAAAAAGATCGCTAGGAAAATTGAAAGGAACATAAAAAAACTCCTCAACTTGAATTGTCTTGTGCGGTTTACAGACGTGTTCTCAAAAAAAAAATGCTGCCGAAGTATATATATTATATATAATATATATATATATGACTCTAGATGTTGCAGGGAGAAATTGACAGTTTCATAAGGAAAAAGAAAGAAGTGCTTATAACTACAAAAATTAATGGTTGTAAAGAAATTCAACTGGCACGGGCAAATTACACACTGTCAACAAGTTTGCCTCAAAATAACCGCCATTAGCATCGATCACAGCCTCAACCTGCTCCGGTACCTGCAGCAAGCTGATGTTAAGTTTCCCTGGGGGGGGTGTTGTCAGAAATTACCTTAATTCTGGCGATTAACTGGGCTTTTTTTAGTACTGGCACGGCAATTGGTGTCTTTCTCAACAGCGCCACATACATAATAATCCATGAGGTTAAATTTGGAGAGTTCGGAGGCCAAACACAGGGACTGGTGTAGTCGTAAAAATTCGCCGACAATCATTTTGACGTTTTCCAGAGGTGTGGCAGGCAGCCGAATCCTGCTGTACCTTGTTAATCCAGAGCTTGACTACAGTGTTTAGCAAACTCCACGTGGCATCTGAGAGTCCTCCAATACTTTTTTCTACAAACTTTCGTGGAATTCTACTGTACGAATGCTAATCGATCGCTGTTATGTTGCTTTCCTTCTAGCCACAGCCTCGATAGTCTCTGTTGCAATTCTCCAGTTCATGCCTGATGTTTTTACAATGTTCAGGGGAGCATTGGGCAGCATAATCTAGCTTATTTTGATGGCTCGGGCAGATCATCGTGGAACAAGTTATTCTCTTTCATGATTCAGGTAGTTCCAGTCATCATTCTATCTGTCATCACGTATATGAATATAAGAGAGTTTCAAGCTTTTAAATGGTGCATAGTGTGCGTCAATGCCTACAACATACGGAGAAAATAACACAAGATATAAATATGCAAATTTATCCCGGAAACCTATATATATATATATATATATATATATATATATATATATATATGGCGGTAGGTAAAAGGATGGTAAACAAAAATGATAACTCAAAACAAATCTAAGAGTTGAAACGTTTCGTCCTATTTATACGGACATCATCGGTCAAAAACGTTTCAACTCTTAGATTTGTTTTGAGTTATCATTTCTTGTTCACTATCCTTTTACCTCACCTCATATGTCGGATTCTACTACATCCATCATATCTTCATATATATATATATGTGTGTGTGTGTATATATTGAAGAAAAAAAAGAAATATATGATGGCTAAATGAATATATATAAAGAAATAAAGTAATTGAAAGAGATAGGAAAAAAGAAAGAAACTAAAAAAAGATGAAAGAAGATTAAAAGAAGACAGAAAAAAAAACAAAGAAAGAAAGGATAAAGAAAGAAAGAAAGAAGAAAGAAAGAAAGGATAAAGAAAGAAGGTGAGCACGAGTGTAAGGAAAAAGGAGGATGATTGGAATGAAGGCAGAAAGGAAAGGAAAGACAAAGAAAAAAACCCCGGTGGAAAGAATAAAAGAAAGAGAAAGCAACAGAGAACAGAAATGTAAAGAGATAAATACGAATGGAGGAGAACGGATAGACAGATGCAATGTGGACGTAAGGAAGGAGGGTAAAGGTAGGATTGAAGGAAACAAGGGGATAAGAAGTATGGCGGTAAAGAATATGAAATTCTAAGTTTGCTTGACACCCACCATATCCGCGTGGGCTGAGGTCTCAATAAAAGGTCGGTTAACCTCTCGATCTGATTATTCCATACAAAGGTGCGTAAAATGCGGTTAGCAAGCGAAGAATGACCGAGAGGGTGGAGATTGGCATATTTACGCAGCTTTTCATCAAGGTATGCAAATTGCGTTACTTTTGGAGTTTTCTCTCAGGTTGAAAAAGCCACATGTTCAGATATTCCGGCAAGGGACTGAGCTCTAAAATATTAGTTAATCATTAGGAATATATATATTATATATATAATATATATTAATATATATATAATATATATTGGAAATGTTGTTACTGGTTCACAACGGGGGAGAAAGAGAAATGATTTAATATTTGACAAAAAAGAAGAAGCGTCCGCAAAATTGTATGCTCTCAGATAAAAAATGTTTTATTCTTTTTTATTTTATTATAAGCACAACACGTGTTTCAGATATTCTGGTACTTCTCAGGCTTTGAACAATACATATATTGATTTATATCAAATATAACATATATATACACATATACATTATATATATTATACATAGGTTGTGCGTGTTCTGCAATTTTCTGTTATATATATATATAACATTTTTGGATGTTTTGGTTTTTTAGAAGTTTGCTGGATAAAGTATAATATTATTATTTATATTTTTGCTTGAAGGCAATTACAATGCGTATATGCCATAAAATCGATAATATTAGAAGAATAATCAGACAAGTAATCTCGCAAAAGAATCGTCTGTGTGTAAGAACAATGCCGTAACAAACTGTTTCAACTTTATTAAGTCTCATCAGCGATTGTACAGCTACGATTTCCCTCCAATAGAAATCTAAACCGGGACTGTCAGCAAGCATAGTCCAGGGAAATTATTGAACATATTGTACAAAAATGGAGTTTGGTTTTGCTCAAAGCGAAGTTAAACATCAGTTAAAATTTTTATGCACTTTTACGACACCATTGAATAAGCACCTATGGAGCAAAATAAACTGTCAGAGATTGAAAGAAATTATCAGGATTGATGTTGGTGGTTGGTATATTTTAAAATAATGAAACAAACTGTTTGGAAATTTTTGGATATAGGCGTGCCGTTCAAAATGACAACTTCTATTTAAGACTCGCCGAGTGTCTACGTGACCAACCTTATCAACCAGTCCACTGACACAAGCGCTCTGTTTTACTATTATATATATATACGTGAAGTCTGAGAACACCTAGGCACTGACACTGGGGACACTGTCGGCGGAGTACGGACCTCATGTGATATTCACTGGATCATAGGACTTACCACCGGATACATTGACTTATTGACATACTTACTTATTTCTTGTAAGTGCTTTTACTCTGGCAAGGATGGCGGCCAGATACTTCAACACAACAATTATTCCCCATGATTAAATCGTATTGCCTGCAAAATACTGACAATTATACAAAAGTCAATATCAGCATCACATTTCATTTTAGAATTAAATTGGAAGGAACAAAAAAGATAACAAATCCTTTTGTGACCCACCAATTTCCCTGTGAAATTTACCCTATATTTTAACACAATGGAACTGGCATAAAAATAATATACTCTTGGAAAATTAATTTCCTATTGTGAAAGAAAAACTTTAAAAATCTGCCTGATGAAAGTTTTTTCAGCTTAAGTAAAAATGAAAATAATAACCTCAGCAATATTTCGAATTGGAAGCTGAAGTTTGGGGATGGTCTGGGCATCAGTTAAATTATCTAAAATATGCTTAATACTTAAAAAAAAAACAGAGCCAATAATAAAGTAGGTATAAGTAATAATGAAAAGAGTTATGGCCTATCATTGTATCCTGCCTTATACTTGACTAAAGTACGATTATCTTACTTAATTAAGCTAAGATAATCATTTATCCTCAGTTTAATTTAAATAATGACATCGACTTAATCAAGATAAGGTAGGTCCTGAAGATCATTAGATATAAACCTTGATATAGACCCTTACCCTCTTTCCACTATATATATATAAATATATATATATATATAATATTATATATATAATTTCCAAATTACAAGAGTGTAAACGAGCCGGAGTTCTTCAACACTACCTACAGCGTATTGGCATTAAATCGGTAGCTCAAAGCGAACAAAATCAAAACGGATAAAAAACAGATTTTAAAAATCACAACAAGATTCTCTAAATATACTAAAACAAAATATTCCAATCCACCAGGTTTCATAAACGTTCACTGACAACAGTCATCAACACACTGACCTAATCCTGACTATCAAATTTCTTCAACAGGCAATAATTTGACCCTATAAAAATTCCATACTCACAATTAAACCCATCATTGTCCTTTTTCAATTTACCCTCTCTATACTACACACGTAAATCCTGCCCTCTTTCCATCCTTTAACACACAGCCAAAATTACATTTCAGTATAAAAGCAGACTGGAAAACGTATTTGTCTTCACAAAAATTCTGAGGAAGCTCAACTAATTACCTAGGCGAAAATTCTTTGAATTTAGGTTACTGTATTGTTATATGCATCCTTTTCCCCTCTCTCTCTCCTCTCCTCTTCTCTCTCTCTCTCTCCTCTATATGATATATATATATATGATATATATGAATATTAAACATGGTTTTCAAAAAACAATGATGTTAATAGTTTGCTGATAGAATCTGTTTCGACCTTTTTAATAGTAGCGGTTTTCCATCAAGAGCAACATAATTTTTTTATTAAAAAACAGAAACGGATTTTGTCAACAACTACAATTCTCTGAAACTTTACATCTTTCTTAAATTGTGTGTGAACTTTTAACTTTACTTGTTTGTAAGCGGAAATCCATCTGAACATTTTTTTGATACTATATACATTTTTAAAAATATATTTTTACATCAAACTCTTTTGAGTTTTTATTAATAATATAATTGCTTTTTTTTTAACAAATAAATTTTTTTTTTAAACACAGAAATAGCGTATTTAAAAAAAAAATTCCAGCGATCCGAAAACAGCGTTCGTGCCTTCTAACGGTTATTTTTTTCCGTCTTCCACATATTTTTGCCTCTTGATGAAACCGCTCTATCTAAAAAAGATTTCATGAAATAATGGGGGAGAGTAACCTGGTAAAAAATATTAACCCTATATATTTTTAAAAAAACATTTTTCAAACACATTCATCAAAAGGTAGCAATTATGAAAATATTCATGAAAATCGGACCATGAAGTGGATTTTTCATAGAATTTTAAAAAAGCTTAGTACTTTGTTTTTGTGCTACGTTAAATTCAATGCACTTAACGTGCAAAAATGTAAACATTGTTTCGTTCATAATTTTCATTATGTCCATTATAGTTGAAAAAAAAAAATCAACAGGTTTGTTTTTGTAATGTTTCTTCTTCGAATGGACTAAAAATATTTCCAATAATATTTACCTTATGCAAGTTTTATTGAGTTAAATATAGGGGGTAAATTTCACAGGGAAAATTGGTGGTACCAAAAATTTTTTTGCGACAGTTCTCGTTAGAAGGTTAACTAATGCTGGCACAAAGAATTCTAATCAAGACATTAAATGTAACACATAATGGGACAGAAGTTTATTATTACAAGTTTTGTTCCATAATAGTTTGTTACATTTCAAAGATATTAGCATACACTAAATGTTCAAACTATATAGGACAAAGTATGTAATAATATAATATCTGTCGCCATAATGATGTACATTTTGCCATTAGATAGGTATGGGGGCAGATGTAATATAATAATGACATCTGGCATAATTGTTGGTATATTTGTATATGATTTTATTCACTAATGTTAACTTATTATGGGACAGAAGTAGTATTAATAATAATATTTGTCCCATAATTGTTGGTACATTTCTTATGATTTCATTCACTAATTGGTACAGTATTATGGGACAGAAGTTAAAATATAATAATATTTGTCCCATAATTGTTTGGTACATTTCTATATGTATTTCCATCACTAATGGTAACACATATATGGACAGAAGTAATAATAATAATATTTTCCCAATTGTGACAATTTTCATATTCATTTCATTACTAATGTACACGTATCTATGGGACAGAAGAATAATAATAATAAATATTGTTCCCATAATTGTTGGTACATTTCTATATGATTTCATTCACTAATGGTAACACAGTATTATGGCGACAGAAGTAATAATATAATATTTGTCCATATTGTTGGTCATCTTTCTATATGTGTATTCATTCACTAATGGAACACGTATTATAGGACAGAAGTAATAATATAATACATAATAATATTCGTGTCCCATAATTGTTGGTACATTTCTATATGTATTTCATCACTATTTGTAACACGTATTAGGGACAGAAGTAATATAATAATATTTTGTCATTAATTTGGTACAGTCTATAGTATTTTCATTCACTAATGGTAACACGTATTATGCGGACAAAAGTAAGAATAATAATATTGTCCCATAATTGTTGTACAATTTCTATTGTATTTCATTCACTATCTTGTAACACGTATTAGGGGAAAAAGTAAGAATAAATAATATTGTCCCTACTTGTTTGGTACATTTGCATATAATTTCATATACTAGATATTACACTTTATTATGGGACAAAAACCATAATGGTAATAAAGTGCAGGTTTTGGCAGAAAATGCTGAACATGGCTGATTTCCCTATCGAAGCTCATTATCATTTACTAGCACACTTAAATGCAAACCGCTAAATTTCGC
>CM042150.1:29470898-29483398 GCA_023376005.1 Doryteuthis pealeii | reverse complement strand
TCGGTATATTCTAAAGCCCCAGGCGACAGGGCTGATCACCGGCAATCATGGCGAAAATGAACCGGTTACATGGTCTGCCCAAAATCTGTGTATGTTACTAAAGTCACAGAACCACTGCAAGTCTGCGTACTTAGCGTAACGGTTACATCTTAGGAAATTAAATCGGTCCCCGTGTACAAATACTGAACGAGATTCTTTACATTTCACTTAGAGAAAATGCCCTTAGGAAAGGCATGAATCTGTCCTCCCTTTCTCTATAGTAGGACAGACTGGGCTCGTTAGCCTTGGTAAGCAACCAATATGGCGTAAAAAAAAACTCTGAATTAAAACCAGCTTTACTTTAAAATTGATTTTGTGTCGCATCCTGTCTTTAGTGGAGGAGTTGAAAATACATATATAGACCGTTAGACTTGCCGAGGAGTGAAGAATTCTAATTAGCATTTTAAAGTTAACAGTGATCCATGACAATATGTGTTTAGAAAGGAGTAAGAGATTCTAATTAGCATTTAAAATTTAACAGCGGTCTATAATGATATTAATGCTTCTATCAGAATGGAGGGAAGGACTCTAATTATTCTAAAGTTAACAGTGGTTCATGATGATGTTGATGCTTTTATTAAGAAAGGAGAAATATTCTAATTAGCATTTCATTGTTTTCCCCATTAAATCGAAAATCTGAATATATTATATATATATATATATAATATATATATATATATATATATATATATTTTATATCTCTGTGTGTGTGGATGTGTGTGTGTGTGTTGTGCACTTAGCCTTTTGTGAGGACTGAAGCATCTGAATTTCAGAGTTAAGATCGGTCCATATTAGATTGATGCTTCTTTAGAAAGGAGTGAGAATTTCTAATTAGCATTCATAGTTAATATCGGTCCATAATGATATTGACGCTTCTATTTAGAATGGAGGGAAGGATTCTAATTATTCTAAAGTTAACAGTGGTTCATGATGATATTGATGCTTCTATTAAGAGAAAGATTCTAATTAGGCATTTCATTGTTTTCCCCATTAAATCGATAATCTGAATATTATATATATATATATATATATATATGTGTGTGTGTGTGTTGTGTGTGTGTGTGTGTCTGTGTGTGTGTGTGTGTTCTGTGAGTGTGTGTGTGTGCACTTAGCCTTTTGTAAGGAGTGAAGCATCTGAATAGCATTTCAGAGTTAAGCTCGGTCCATAATGATATTGATGCTTCTATTTAGAAAGGAGTGAGATATTCTAATTAGCATTTCATAATTAATATCGGTCCATAATTATATTGATGCTTTTGTTAAAAATGAGTGAAGGATTCTAATTAAAAGTTCATTGTTATTCCCGTTAAATCGATAATCTAGGTTATCAAAATTTTAAGTTCCGTGTGAATGCGAAGAATAAAGATGCTCTCATTGACTTGCAAATTGGACTGGAAACAGCTCCATTCTCTTTAAATGAATACTTTAATGATACTGATAAAAAAATCTTGCTATGAAAAGCAGCTTTTGCTGGGCTATGTTTGACACAAATATGATAAGAACTTTACATGAATCTATGTCATGAATAACACCGTTCCTACAGATTACAGACTGAAGGAGACACCTGAAAGATATTATGTAGCATAAAGGTAAGGTATCTATTTATTAATGTTGTCCTCATCTTTATTGTTATTGTTGAGATTCTTTGATATAAGGTGCGTGTTAAAAGCCCACTTCTACTTATAGACTTGTCAAGAACCATGTGATCTCTCTTGGCCAATCACTGTCAGTACTCTGCTGCTGATATAAAATTTATACCGGCTGTACTAGCATAACTATATCAATGCTTTGACTTTCGTGAACGACGGACATAGGATTAAATCACTGGACCCTTAATGCGCTGGATAGGACTTATTCGCAGGATAGGACTTATACGCTTAACAAAGGATTCCTTAACTCAGGGCTTACTTACTTTAAGCCCTTTTCAACTGGCCAAGGATGCATTTAAAACTTAACAGTTATATACACAACGTTTCAGTCTCCGGTCTTCTTCAGGTGGTTCTTGTCGAATTCGAGAACTTTCTTGACGAAATCAGGAGACTTCATGTCTAGTTGGAAACATGGCGCAACGTATATAGGGACTGAATTAATACAGGTCTAAGAGACAATCATCTGTAGGTTACATGTTCAATCCCGACCAAAGACAATAATAACATAGAATACTTAACATAGCTTAACCCTTGTACCGGGTCATGGCTTACGGAATGAAAATAGTCTAACCCGGGTGTATTGAATAAAGGGTTCGGTTCGAAGTTTAGTGAAGGCTCCCGAGTCGAAAAGAAGGCTCCTGAGTTCGAAAAAAAGTCCCCGTATACGAATCGTCCAATCAAAAACGCCCGAATATGTATTTAATTTATTGTCTAAAGCGTGGATAGATTGTATTAAATTACTCGCTGGAGCACATATCAACAGACGAGGATTTTACAACTCTCTAAGGATGGATAATCGAACGAGAATTAAAACTGATACTACATCTTTCTACTTCAAGAAAGGATAAAACTTTATGCCACAAGGGATCTTGTAAAACTACCTTCAACTCCAACCCTAAAATGGCTTACACGAATCGTAGCAGTGTGGAAGATCGAAAACCGTCGAGACCGCCTCACCTGTGATCGGCTAGACAAATGAAAGGCGTCTTGGAGAAATGAGAAGTCTTGCTGTCACTTGACTGCGATGGAGTCTATCAGCTGATACTGATGTATAAAATTTTCTTCTATGTGTTATAAAGGAAACCCTTTGGTTTTTTATTACTTTTTTGAAATGACGTACACGGCAGCTGGAAAATTTTATTTCACTGTAATGCGGCGCTTGCTACTTTCAGAGTAAAAACCAAGTTGGGCGAAACAAGCCAACTCTCAACACAAACAGCTGCAATGTCTGGTTACAGGATGAACTGAAATATTTAGTTATGGTTAAAATTATTTGCTCAATGGCATACTGTTGCATGGGGACCCAAAGGCGAGTTGCAGTAGCAGTCGTTAGTAGTAGTAATCGTCGTTAGTTCAAACATCATACGCAAGTCGTATAGTCACAAAGGTGTTGTTTATTCCTTTCTAGGCTCGTGGGTTCTTTTTCAGAAAGAAGGATAGAGAGGGAGGGTAAGGTCAAATTATTCTATCGTAAATCATGTTCGGTACTACTATGCGAAACACATCACGGGGAACCAATCGAAGGTCCAGTCGAAAAAAAGACCGATTTTAATCTTCTACCGTCTTGATACCGATACACGTAAAACAAGAAGAAGACTTGAACGTTTGCACTTAAGGAAGAAATATTCCGCTGCTCTTTAACAAAACCTGTTTATATAACACACACAAACACACACCACCCAACACACACATATATATGTATATATATATATATTATATAATATATATAATATATATATATATATAAAGAGCAGTTGTGTGTATGTATGTCCGGAGAAAACTTCGAAAATAAAACAATTAATGGTAAAGTAAATATATATACACATTCGCTATCACCCGAGCTCCGATTTCGTGTTGAAAATTATGAAGATTTGATCTATATTTTCGAAGACAGTTAACATTATATTTACTTATAAGATAACATTGGAATGATAGAGCCGACATTGTTAAGGCATTCCTAGCTAAAACATCATCCCATAAGTTATAGAAGATTCAAAACAATCAATTTTTTTCATGTTAACTACTGTTTATAAAATAATTGCATTAATGTTTGTTTTACTTATTGAGTTTCAAATATTAATATACAATTATTAGATCTTTAAGAATTATATTGGTTTGTTAATTTTTCATATTTAATTTAAAAATAACAATTTAAATGATAAAATGTCAATAATAAAATTTTAATTAAATCTGCGTTTTTACTGATTCAAAGCTGTCGTAAATATTCCATTGAAAGTATTTTATATTTAAAAAAAGCATAGCCTTCAAAAATAAATAAATATAATTTCATGGAAAAACTGTTTATGAATCTGATATTTTTTATTGTTCGTTACTTTTTATGGACCATTTAAGAATTGAATTAATCACTTAGTTTCACTTTTAAACTTCTCTACAAAAAATAAGTAGTCATTTTTTTATTTACCTTTTAAACAAATTCAAAATTCTCTTTAGTATGATAAGTTTCGATTTCAAAAAATCTTTAATTCAATTGCCTTATATATATATATATTATATATATATATATATATTATATATATATATATATATATATATAATGTTTTTTCACTTAGAAATATGTTATTAATTAAATTAATTCTACTTAAAGATGTCGATCGAAAATGTAAACAAACAATGTTTAAGTCATTTTTTGATTTACTTTTAAACAAATCAAAAATTCTCTTCAATAAAATAAATCTTTTTCATAATAATATATATATATACATATTATATATATATATATGTTTGCATGCAATGACCAAACACGTGAAATCGACTGCTATTAATCTTGTGTCTCGATTAATTTCAGTGGATTTAACCCTGAAGATCCTTATAGTGAAACTCGAGTAGGTTATCTCTTGTACCCATTTATAATAAATTTGCTCTACTTAGTATTGAGCACTTTGTATTTGTTATATCGCTGACTTACCCCTCTGAATTCTACACTTACTAACCATCGTGACCAAATTCACTGGTAAGTCAACTTTTCCTTATAAATATATATATATATATGTAATTAAATGGAAATTAATCCGACAGAATGAATTTAACATTTTGGAAAAACAATTAGTAATTATTGCTGACAGAAATCTGTTTCGACGCTATAGAAGGGCATCTTTCAACGAGCAAAAAATATATGAAAAAGAGACGGGATAAAACCGTTTGAAGAAAATAGGGGTACAAACACACGCTGGAATGCTTGAATTTTTTTTTTTCAATGCGCATACTGTTTCAAAAATAAAATAAAATTTTATTTTTTAAAATCAGAAGCATTTTAATTCAAAAATAAACTCAAAAAGAGTTTGGTGTAAATATATAAAAAAGTGTAAGAGATTATCAAAAATGTTCAAAAATATGATCCAGCATTAAGTTGTTTACATATCCACAGTACAATGAAAGAAGATGTTAAAATTTCAAAAAGTTTGTGGTGTAGGTAACTTTTTTTTTTTTTTTTTTTTCTTTTTGAGTTTATTTTGAATTAAAAATGCTTCTGATTTTAAAAATAAAATTTATTTTATTTTTGAAACAGTATGCGCATTTGAAAAAAAAAAAAATTCAAGCATTCCAGCGTGTGTTGTACCCCCTATTTTCTTCAAACGGTTTTATCCCGTCTCTTTTCATATTTTTTTTGCTCGTTGAAGATGACCCTTCTATAAGGCGTCGAAACAGATTTCTGTCAGCATATAATTACTAATTGTTTTTTCAAAATGTTAAATTCATTCTGTCGGATTAATTTCCATTTATTTACACATTTGTCTCATGAAAAAACAAAATATACGGATTTTTACACCTCGAAGATTATTCTACGAACACTACAAAAAAAAAAAAAGTTACCTACACCACAAACTTTTTGAAATTTTAACATCTTCTTTCAATTGTACTGTGGATATGTAAACAACTTAATGCTGGATCATATTTTGAACATTTTTGATAATCTCTTACACTTTTTTATATATTTACACCAAACTCTTTTTGAGTTTATTTTTGAATTAAAAATGCTTCTGATTTTAAAAATAAAATTTATTTTATTTTTGAAACAGTATGCGCATTTGAAAAAAAAAAATTCAAGCATTCCAGCGTGTGTTTGTACCCCCTATTTTCTTCAAACGGTTTTATCCCGTCTCTTTTTCATATATTTTTTGCTCGTTGAAGATGACCCTTCTATAAGGCGTCGAAACAGATTTCTGTCAGCATATAATTACTAATTGTTTTTTCAAAATGTTAAATTCATATATATATATATATATATATATATATATATATTGTTTATTGTTATTAGGTAGATGTATTGAACCGTTGTTTTTTGTTTATCTTCAATCGGTGTTGGAGTTTGTTTCTATTGTATAAGTGTTCGAGTTGAGTTTTTAGGTTGTTGTATTGTTCAGTAGTAATTGAGGCTTTTATATTTTGGCGTAATTCCGAAATACTGTTCAGATTCTTGATGTTTTTATGGGCCATTTCGATTTGCCTTTTTACCAGTTCATACGGTATGCATGTGTGGTG
The DNA here is from genome assembly GCA_023376005.1 of Doryteuthis pealeii. NCBI lineage: Eukaryota > Metazoa > Mollusca > Cephalopoda > Myopsida > Loliginidae > Doryteuthis > Doryteuthis pealeii. The sequence continues at coordinate 29,477,210 of CM042150.1, read as the reverse complement.
GTCTCGTATTGAGCTGCTGGATCGTGTATTTTAAAATAAGTGTATTTTGACAGCATTATTTCTTTTAAACATGTTGTGTTAAACTGTACTGACGATTCTTGTCGGACGAGTTTTTGTTCAATCCTTTCTAATTTTCGGGCTATCTTTTTAATGTCAGAGCGAAACTGGTGATATATATATATATATATATATATATATATATATATATATATATATATATATATATATAGATAAAAGGTGGTTTACCGGTGAAAATGGGCACGATCGTTGAGGTGCAAAATTCAGGGGTTAAGTCAGCGATATAACAAATACAAAATGCTCACTACGAAGTAGAGCAAATTTATTAAAAAATGGATACAATAGAAACCTACTCGAGTATCACCATAAGGATCTTCAGGGTTAAATCCACTGAATTAATCGAGGTACCGATTAATTGCAACCGATCACACGTGTGTTCACTGTATAAGATATTACGTTACAAGGGCGCTTGTTTTTGTTTTTAAATTTCTCACCGGAATTTGTTTTTTCGGGTATTAAATATAAAAAAAAGATGTGAATCGATTTGTGGGAATTTATTTTACTAGAATATGGTTGTCTAATAACAGTATCGGTTAAGGTGTAAGAGTGGTTTTATAAGCAAAACCGTCCCTTGTAACGTAACATCTTATACAGTGAACACACGTGTGATCAGCTGCAATTAATCGGTACCTCGATTAATTCAGTGGATTTAACCCTGAAGATCCTTATGGTGAAACTCGAGTAGGTTTCTATTGTATCCATTTTTTAATTAATATATATATATATATATATATATAATATATATATATATATATATATATATATCAGCTTGTTCGTTCTTTATTTGCAAATGTTGGGATAAATATGTTTAATCAAAAGGCTGGTTAGATCGACAAATATAGACAAAGGTAGATATAAACACGAAGGATGGATAGATACGCTGATACGAGTAGACTTTAGATATTCCTTGCAACATTTGACAAATTACAGTCCTTGTCTTGTCGACGGCGCTTGCTGTTTAGCACAACGTAAATAAATAAATGAATAAATAAATAAGCAGCTCTGATATATCTAATCATACGAATTAGTCTACAGGCCGCATTATCTGTTTCGCAGACATCACGGAAGTCACTTTGATGCCAAGACGTTTTTCGTATCCAGGGAATGCGATTCCAGACTCATTCACCATACATGACTTTTCATGGAAGCGTGTGGCATAATGGTTAGAGTCATGGGAAATGGACTCGTCGCCCCGAGTTCAAATCCTGGACGTGGAAATTGCATTTTCCCTTAGTGCTAATAGCCTTAGGAAAGGTATGAATCCTGCTCTCCCTCCAGCCATGGGTAAATCTTAGGGAAAGCTGGGCTCTTTAACCTTGATTAGGCAACCCGTCTAGGTGAATGAAAACTCGGAATTCAAACCTGTTAAACTCCGCTTAATAAATTGACCTTGTGTCACACCCCTGCTCGTGCGGAAGAGTTGGTATATATATATATATATATATATATATATATATATATATATATAACTGAACCTAAAGAATATATTCATAGAGTTTAAAAAGATAATTTTCAATTCCCATCAAGAATTAATCAAACCAAATATCTTCAGCATAAAATAGTCCGGCAAAGATTGACATGCCGTAAAATCCAACCAGGAGAAGTAGTAACTATTAAGGTCCCATTTTTGGTTAAATAGTAAAAACGAGTTTTAAAGATGTGTTTGAAAATTTGAGTTTGAAAAAATTGTCAACCATCAAGAATGAATAAAACCAAACGTCTTCAGCATAAAATAAACCAACAAGGGTTGACATGCCGTAAAGTCCATCAAAGTCAATAACGTCTAAACTAGTTGAGAACAATTAAAAAATAAATAAAATAAAATAAATATTATATTCCCTTCCATAACACACACACACACACACACACACATATATATATATATATATATATATATATATATGTGTGTGTGTGTGTGTGTGTGTGTGTGTGTGTGTAATGGAAGTGAATATAATATTTATTTTATTTTATTTATTTTTTAATTGTTCTCAACTATTTTCCACTTTAGGAATATTTCAACTGATCTATTATTATTTTCACTCCTTTTGAGTTTTTCACATCAGCGTTAGCTGATGGTATTTCACTAGGGTCTGAGTGACAACATGTCTCCTCAGGTATCCAGGGTTCTTCTGAGTATTCTAGCCGATTACAGCAGTGCAGTTGTATGGATGGTCTCAATTCATACTCTGATTTCTAGATCCTCCAGTCTTTTTTCCAAGTTTATTGGTACCGTTCCAAGTGCACCAACTACAATTGGTATCCTTTCACTCTCATATTCCACAGCTTTTTCAATTCTCTGGCAAGGTCCAGGTATTTATCCATCTTTTCATTTTCCTTCGGCTTCACACTGTGATCTGCTGGGATCGCAAAGTCCACCAGTTGACACGTTATCTTTTTTTTTAACCAACACTAAGTCTGGTCTCCTGGCTGGGATAGGGTGACCTGTCTTTTTTTCGAAGTCCCAGAGAATTTTATGCGTTCATTCTCAAGAACAGATTCTGGTTTATGCATATACCATTTTGTTGTATTGTCAAAGTTTAATTTTTTGCATAATTCCCAGTGGATCACCTTCCCAACCCAAGCGTGTCTAGCTTTGTATTCCCATTCTGCTAGTTTGCTACATTCACTTAATACATGGTTTACAGTTACATCTCTGTCACCGCACAGTCTACATTTGCTGTTTTAGTTGCGTCTTATGAATTTTTGCTTTGATATAATTTGTTCATTATGGCATTATTTTGTGCAGCAATCATTAGTGATTCAGTTTCTTTTTGAGGTTTCCTCTTCTTAACCATGTCCAGGTCTTTTTATGTGCCGCCTCTCTGATTTGTCTTTTGAAGTGTCCATATAATTGTTTTTCTTCCCATCTTTGTTTTCTAGTTTTTGTTGTTTTTTTTGTTGGTTCATGCATTACATCTGCTGTTGTTAGCTGCTATAAGTAACCTTTCTTGCTCTTTTTTGTGTACTCTTCGGGTCAATGGATTGTTGCATCTACACAGTCCTCTATGTTGGCAAGCCATCTTCCACATTCTTTTCTTGATACATATAACCTATCTTTATCATTTCTAGAGTGTAGAGCCTTGTGCATCGTCATTAATTTCCTAGTCCTTTGATCAATCTGTCTAAGTTCTTCTTTTGTCCATTTTAGGAATGGTCCAGAGTATGTTATAACGGGGACGGCCCAGGTATTATTCCTTTAGGTTTCTGCTGTTGAGCTTGGTTTCTAAGAGCTTTCTTTTTCGTCAAGGGATTTTATAGTGTCCTGATTTGGTAGTTATATTCCGTTCATTACTTTTCTTCCCCCTTTTTTATTACTAGCATAGCACATTTTTTGATTCCGAATTCCATCCCTATATCTTGGCTATGTATTCGATGGTTTGTACCATAGTTTCTAGTTCTTTTTCATTTTTTACAAAGATTTTTTGTCATCCATGTACATAAGGTGGTTTATTTTTTCCTGAGAGTTAGTGAATTTGTATGCCCCTTGCATTTTCTGAGTATATGATTGAGTGGCATCATTGCTCTAATAACCCGTAGTGGTGATAGCGAGTCTCCTTGGAAGATACCTCTTTGGATTTTTACTTCTGTCAGGGATTGTCCTTCTTTTTTTAATTGGATTCTCCACTTTTCCATGGCTTTTTTGATAAAATTTATGATGTTGTTGGATATTTTGTACATTTTTAGACATTCTAAAATCCAAGTATGTGGGACCATGTCAAAAGCCTTTCTGAAGTCAATACATGCACTATAGTAAGTCATGTGTTCCTTTTTTTCCCTTCTGTTTCATCCTTTCTGTTCTTCTGGAAAAAGCTTGCGCCAATTAAGTGAAAAGTATATTTCTTCTTTTATTACCGCTGTCAATATTTCCACATCATGGGCAGACAAGTTATGGGTCTATAATTACTAGGGATATTTCCTTTTTGTAGATCTTTCTGGATTAAGGTAGTTATTCCCCTTTTCATCCATTCGGGGACATCCGTTTCCTGTAGGCATCTGTTGAGTTGTTGGCCATTCTCTGGTGGATTGAGGTAAATTTCTTGAACCAGAATCCATGTATGCCATCATGGCCTGGTGTTTTCGAGTCTGCTATTTTCTTAAGTGTTGATCTGAGCGTAATTATTTGAAATGTAAAAATTAAATATGTATTAAAATAAAACAAACTATATATAGATATATAATACCAGTCATATATTTATTAAAACTTGTTAAAAAAAACAAAAAATGAGGGCTGTCTAATGTTGCATGTTCAAATTTTGAGTATATTTATTCTATGTTATGACTATGTTATGACGATTTTGGGTAATGTGATGTAGGCAGTGACGTAATTTTTGTTACAGACAAAAACGGAAGCGAATCTCCATTATTAATAAATTATGGAAACTTCTAAAAATGAAGTCTTCAAATAAGGATTTCAGAATGAAATAGTTTTTTAAAATATATGAACACATAAATGTTCAAATGAAAAGATCAACATAGTGAGAGAGTAGATGATTATTTTACTTAATTATTTGTCAATGGTAAACTTAGCCAAAACTATTTTAAGCAATAACAAAAGGCCGTAAATTTTCAATGCTTTTAAGAGAAAATTGTTGTCTTCTTTTCTTTCTTTTTTTCTTTCTTTAAATTGGTAGGAAAAAGTAAAATTCTAGAAAGATGGTTGTCAAGTTTTACCAACCTGACTCCAAATCAACAAAATCTCTTCCACTCATCAAAATATGTTGTTTCAGTAAATTAAAGCAACCCGGCCTTAGAAATAAATTCAGACGGGTTACAGTAATTACGCCTAAGTTTTTTTTTGGTCTATTCATCAATTATTATTGAACGCTTATAAATAGCACGAGACAGGCAGTTAAAAAAGACCAACAAAATATCAAATTGAAAATATTAAGCGTCTATCAAATTTAAAAAAAAATTTTTTTCGAACACTTCCAAATTCTATGTATTTTTACCCCTTTAATTTCAAATATCAAATATCTTCCCCTGATGACGACCACTTTTCTGTATACTTAAAATTTCTATATTTTTACACTATTATTATTATTATTATTATTATTATTATATTATTATTATTATATATCTAAAATGATAATAAATAGAATACAATGTGTACAAGATCGAAAACACGTGTCGGCACTCTAATGAATAATTTTTATCCATTCAACATTTTCTTTCCTTTATATATTTTTTCAACATATTGTCGGATTCATTTCCATTACACACACACACACACACACACACACACATATATATATATATATATATATATATATATATATAATATATATATGCATAGTCTATGTATGTGTGCGTGTTTGAGTGAGTATCTGTTTGTTAGTACGCGTGTGCATACGGCAAGATAAGATCAATTTCAGGAAAACTTCGGCTTTTTCCGTCTTGAGATAACGGAAATATCCGGTCATTTTCGTTGCAGCACATCGGAAGCGTCCGACTATTTCCGTCGCGTCGTGTCGGAAGTTCAGACAATTTCCTGTTGCGACAGAACGGAAATCCACAAGAACGTCTGCATGTAGTGCATTTCCCCGTCTCAACAAACAAAGCCAATGAGATTGGAACATGTCTACAATTATAGATAAGAAGCACCCACCCTATACTTTGTTCCCGCTGCCATTTATTGGGAAAATAATGATGTGTGTACTAGAAGCTTCATTGTCCTGGGTATGACGTTAAACTGTATCTCATAGCGAGGCTTTTGTTCTAGAGCTCCAGGGAGTGTGGAGTAAGCCATTGTTGTCATTACGCTCAGGCCCACTCTGCTACGGACTTGTTCAGCCTTTTAGGCTCCCACGTATAGCTAAATAAAACAGTAAAATACTTCCTAAGGATTATTATTAGTTTTTAACACCAGCGTTATCTGTTAGTATTTCGCTGGAGTTTGAATTACAAAAAGTCTTCTCAGGTCTTCAGGACTCTCCTGAGTATTCCAGCTTATTATTATTATTATTATTATTATTATTATTATTATTAGCTATGGGTTAAGTAGTTGGGCAGACTGGGCCCTTCAGACTTGGGTAAAAAACCACTCTAGGAGAGGGATAACTCTGAATTCAAAATTCCTGAGGTTGGTCGTTGATTGGGTTTGTGGCAACCTTTGATGCACCAATTCTTTCCTATCGACTGTGCCAAAAGTGTGGATGGTCCAACACAAGCCTTCACCACTATAAAAAATCTCTGTGTGGGTGTTCATTGTGTGTATGAACCCTCATACGTCGAAAA
>CM042150.1:29458398-29463398 GCA_023376005.1 Doryteuthis pealeii | reverse complement strand
AGGCTGATTCTTTTTTTCTTCTTTTGAGCTAGGTCGTCAGTGCTCATTTATTGTTTGTAATAAATATAGGCTACGGACCCAAAAGCCAATATGGCTCTAGTTTTTTAATTTAATTAATAATTTTGATGGTGGGGAAACAAGCGGCCAAATGAATGTTTATAGACTCCAGAATATCATACTTTTTTTCACAAGCGTAAATGTCTATATTGAAGTTTTCCGTGGGTACCACCAATTTTCCCCGTGAAATTTACCCCCCCCCCCACACTGTATTTAGCATATAATACTTGCATAATATTATCTTAAATTTTTTATTTCTTCTTTCGTGGGAATAGAAAAAATTAAAGATAATATTAACCTTTATGAAAGTATTATTATGTTAAATATAGTGTGTGTGGGGGGGGAAATTTTACGGGAAAATTGGTGGTACCCACGGAAAACTTCAAGAAAAACAACATTTACGCTTGTGAAAAAAAGTATGATATTCAGGAGTCTATAGGCATTCATTTGGCCGCTTTTTTTCCCCACCCTTTTTTTACAAATCAAAAGTCATCTTTTTCGCCTTGGGAAATCTACCTAATAAGCAAGACTTTGTTGTTTTTTTTAGATGCCTATACTGTATGCAAAACCGACAGTCTCAAAAGGTTTCTACCCGCGCGATGAGAAGTCGACCTCTTCGGGGCGAAGGACCCTTACGCCTGCTTCTTCTGACTAATGGCCGAAATCTGCCTAAGTTAATTTCAGTTCTCATGCCGGGGTGCGGGGTCAAGTAAAGGTCATCATCTGTCAATAAAATAACACCCTCCCATTTTGAATCTTCAACGAACTTCAATTCAAAATCTAACTACACTTACAAACATAATTCGTAGGCTACCCACGAATTATGTAAAACTATCAGAGGGCCGGCTTAACTCAGTCGGTAGAGCGTCCGACTAGAAATCACGAGGTTCCTAGTTCGATACCGGGCCTCGCCAACTCCCTAGCTTTTTGAAGGCGTTTTTTACCGAAAAGTTAATGCGATTGAAACCAATATTTTGCACTCCCAAGTATTTTCTCAACATGTAAATGTAAATATTTTACCCTCCCCCTATTTAAAATATGTTAGCGGTTTCAAGACATTTTTATCGACAAGCAAATGTATATACACCCTCATTTAAAAATCTTTGTATTCGGTATTTTCATTTCATTTTAATTCAAAACAACTGCCACGAATTTTTTTAACAAATACAACCGAGTTTGGCTTTAAAAGAATAGGTATGAAATTATTAGTGAGACCTGTATGGTCTCACTAATAATTTCATTTACCTATTCTTTTAGTAAATAAATTGTCTTTGGTAGCTGAGAATTTAATTTTAATCAACTTATTTTCTAATAAACTCAGCGTGTGAGTAGCACAGGGATCAGTACGGTAAAGTAAGGAGCTGAATGGTAGGTGTGGCGCCCACCTCAGATGCTAAAAACAATCTCCGTAGTCTAGCGCTATTGAAAAGGGGATAGACTCCCTCGCTGATTGGCTGATACCAACTTTAGGCCACCCCGACGACTTTACTTACTTTTACTTAAGCTAAATAGATAAAACAGAGTTTTAAAATGTTTTTAAAGAATTGATTTTAAAAGGAATTGAGTACCTATCAAGAATGAAGAAAACAAAACGTCTTCGCTATAAAATAACCCAACAATAGTTGACATGCCGTAAAAGCCAACCAACCAACCAACCAACCAACCAACCACGGAGAGATACATTGATATAAAGAGAGTGGGATAGGTATAAAGACATGGACAGAGTGAGGTAGATAGTTACAATGATAGGTATGCCATGCCATAAAACTCAACCAACCAACCAACCAACCAACCAACCAACCAAGCATCTTGTCAATGCTTCTGTTTGTTTGTTTGTTTATTGATTTTAATGGCATATCAACCCATCTGGGATTATGTCATGCCTAACGGTTAGGAAGTTATACATATAATGTATTTATATTTATACTTTTTAGTAATTGGTTTTAACAATGTGTTAGCATTATTGGGGATTATGTTGTATGGTATTGATTTGTTTCATGTCTATATTCTATGGTATAATTTTATTTCTCTCAAAAAAGAGAGAATATCCTCTATGTTGACATTTTCAAACAGATCTTCGAAAAGGTATGAATCCACCTACTCTCCCTCCAGCTATAGGTAAATAGTAGGGCAGACTGGGCTCTTTAACCATGGCTAGGTAACCCGTATAGGAGAAGGAAAATTCTGAATTCAAAACTGTTAAAATTCGCTTTAGAAATTGACCTTGTCACATCCTGCTCGTGTGGAGGGGTTGATATATATATATATATAATATATATATATATATATATATATATATATATATAGAGAGAGATAGATAGATAGATAGATAGATATAGATATAGATAAGTTCGTATATATTTTTCTCATACATGGAACCGAAGATGAAATGGGTTCTTGCTTTTTCCTATCAGTATTAACACAAAGTGAACGTATGTAGCTTCAGTTTAGATTTGAAACCGGCATGTCGATTATATTTGTCGTTCCAATAACTATTACAAAACATTCCTTGTTAAAAAATATTAATGATCATAGTGAGCGCAAACTTGGATTCCACATGTAACATAATTCTTGGGTAGCCTACGAATAGTGTAGCTAAATTTTGATTCGAAGTTCGTTGAAGATTCACATAACGAGGGTGAATGGAAAGTTACCTTAGCCAGTAAAGTTATTGATAGCATTTAACCTTACACTGACCTGTACGACGACTTCTGATTGGCTAAAGGAAGGTGTGATAACATGAAATTAGGTTCAGTTAGGAGTTACCGGCAGTAAAACAGTGGGAGCAGACGTTTAAGGATCGTAGCTCTCAAGATGCCGAATTCTCATCACCCGGTTAGATCCTTTTGGGCTGGTTTTTTTTGTAATAAAGACAACCCCAAAGTCTTGAGTATTAATTATTAAACAAGAAATGAGCAGACACCTGGCCCGAACAAAGAAGTTAATGCAGCCCGGAGAAGGGGAAGATGGCCACCAGACAACCAAGAAGCAGGAAAATAAGAACCCAGGGCCGGTTAGCCCAGTAGATAGAGCGTTCGGTTAGAAACCACAAGGTTCCTAGTTCGAAACTGGTCGTCGCCAATGAGTAGCACAGGGATCTGTGCTGTAAATTAAGGCGCTGATGATAAGTGTGGCGCACCACCTCATACGTATAAACAATCTCCTTGGTCTAGCGCTAGTGAAAAGGGCTGATACCGACTTTAGGCCACCCGACGACTTTAATTTTTTTCTTATACCCGATATGCAAAGAGGTATGTAACAGTGTTATTATTTAGTTGTAAATTGTGCTAGGGACTGCTTTATGGTCGAAGATCATTTTGTAAGTATTGCACAAGCAGAAGTCTCGCTACGGTGTGGCATTTTGTTTTGTTTCAGGAACGCATAAACATAGAATAATCAGATTATTATAATTTAGATTAGATGCTGTCAGATTTTGATATCTCAGTAGATCTTCGAGAATGGACAGAATGAAATATTGAGATATAATCGCATTTATTAATTTACCAAAAGAACTCAGGGGAATTCCGCGGTTAAATTAGAAACAACTATTTGGATAAAAAATTCACACACACACACACACACACACACACACACACACACACATATATATATATAATATATATATATATATATAATAAAAGAAATGATTTACCGGTAAATATATTGGGTTGGTCTCAATATTTGGTTGGTACAAGTGTTACTCGGATAAGTCAGCGTTATAACAAATATAAAGTGCTCAATACGTAAATAGAGCGGATTTATTATTATAGTGTGAACATAAATAACCCACTCGGGTTTCACCATAAGGATCATCAGGGTTAACTCCTCTGAATTAATCAAGATATTAATTCATCACAGCTATATATATATATATATATATATATATATATATATGGAAATACGATGAGGAAATTAATCCGACAATATGTGAAGAAAATGTTTTCAAAAATATAACAGACACAGGATGTTATGATCAAAGGAAAAATGTTATATGTCTATACTTAAGTATTTCGGTTTATGATAAACCATCATCAGGACAATGCAAAAGAAATTCACCATACACTTAACCTTTTTCATTTTTCATTTTTTCTCCCTTACAAAATTTCTTTTGCATTGTCCTGATGATGGTTTATCATAAACCGAAATATAGACATATAAAATTTTTCCTTTGATCATAACGTCCTGTGTCTGTTATATTTTAAAAACACTTTCTTCAAACACACACACACACACACACACACACACACACACACACACACACACACACATATATATATATATATATATATATATATATATATATATATATATATATATATATATATGAGAAGTAAATACACATGCGATGTGTTTATGATATGGCTTTTTTTAGCCGACAATTTTTGGGAGAATATGTGCTTAATTGAAGTCGTACCTAATTTTGAAAGTTAATTAATTAATAATTAATTAATTAGGCGGGCATACCTATTTAAATGTAAGACTAAACAAATCGAGAAAAATCAATCTCTGTATGTACATTTGATGAGGCCTAATAAGCCGAAATGTACATACAGAGATTGATTTTTCTCGATTTTTTTAGCCTTACATTTAAATAGGTATGCCCGCCTAATTAATTAATTATTAATTAATTAACTTTCAAAATTAGGTACGACTTCAATTAAGCACATATTCTCCCAAATATATATATATATGTATATACATGCACTAAATAAATCGAATATATTACTATTTCATTCCTTGTGAGTTATTCGCACCAGTAGTAACTGGTAATAACCGAGTGATAACAAGTCACCTCCTCTCTCCAGGACACTTCTCAGTATTCTAGCTGATCTAAAGGCAGCAAAAACATGAAGTTATCGACGCTTTGATAGCTGACAGTTTCCGTCTGTGCGATTGACAAGTGTTCGTGTTTTACCTTTATTAGCAGGGCCTTTGGATATACC
>CM042150.1:29435898-29453398 GCA_023376005.1 Doryteuthis pealeii | reverse complement strand
AACAGTTTAGCGGCATCACTTCTGCGCGCTCACCCCTTCTTTCTATGTTCCTCCTATTCTTTTTTCTTTCTTATTGTATTTTTGTAGCATGTCCTTTTTCTTCCATTTCTTTATTTTTAATAAAAACAGTATTGTCCATTATTTAGCCGAGGTGACGACACTCATAGAAATAAGAATTCGGCGGATAAGCGACACTAAATAATCTGAATTTTTGTTTTGCATTTTATCTTGAACGATTTGGACGGTCCCATTGTTAATCAGGGATTGTTGCAGGATGATAATGGTCATACAAATAAGGACCACGTGTATTAATACATAGATTTCACTGCATCGGCGAGAGATCGTTCGCTGAAATATAGCCCGCCAATACTCCGAGGTTTGATGAGAATACAAAAGCTCTGGACGGGAAAATGCGAGATTTTGACACAGGTACAAAAATGGCGGATCAATACAACCGGAGAAAAAAAAGTCACGTGATTCAACTGCCTCGGTGAAGTAATTGGCATGGCGTGCACTCACATTAATAATACGAACAACCGCCGGCCATATGGTTAGTTTCTCAGCCTGGCAGATTACATTCACTTATTCTTTTATTCAATTATTCCTTCATTCGCACAATCACTTATTCTTTCATTCATTCATTATTTCATTGTTCAATAGTCATTCTTTCATACATTTTTTTTACTTAATCTATTCCTTCTTCGTTTTTTATTCATTCTTTCATTCACTTATTCTCCAATCCATATATTCTTTTATTCAGTAATTCTTTCATTCATACAATCTCTCATCTATTCATGAACTTTATATCTTTTCCTATGTTCCCGATTCTTTCGCTATTTTTCTCCCCTTTCGAAATGTTTTTAAATTCTTTTATTTCGATAATTTTGCTTTTCCAGTAATCGAATACATGGTTTTTTTCTTTCTATTTATTTTACTAGTTTCCTTAAAACTCTTCAGCGAATCTATCTATCTATCTATCTATCTATCTATCTATCTATCTAGTCTCGTCTATCTATATCATCTATCTATCTAGTCTATCTATCTATCTATCTATCTATCTAGTCTATCTATCTATCTATCTATCTATCTATCTATCTATCTATCTATCTATCTATCTATCTATCTATCTATCTATCTATCTATGTCTATCTATCTATCTATCTATCTATCTATCTATCTATCTATTCATATCTATCTATCTATCTAGTCTATCTATCTATCTATCTATCTATCTTATTCATATCTATCTATCTCTCTATCTATCTATCTGTATCTATCTATCTATCTATCTCTATCTCACTCTATTCATGTCTATCTATCTATCTATCTCAGTCTATTCATATCTATCTATCTATCTATCTATCTATCTATCTATCTATCTATCTATTCATCTATTCTATCTATCTATCTATTCAGTCTATTCATATATATATATATATATATATATATATATATATATATATATATCTATCAGTATATTTATATTTATCTATCTATCTATTTATCTATGTATCTATGTATCTATCTATCTATCCAGTCTATCATATCTATCTATCTATCTATCTATCTATCTATCTATCTATCTATCTATCTACCTCAGTCTATTCAAATCTATCTATCTATCTATCTATTTTTACTATCTATCTGAGCCTATTCATATCTATCTATCTATCTATCTATCTATCTATCTATCTATCTATCTATCTATCTATCTATCTATCTATCTCAGTCTATTCATATATATCTATCTATCTATCTATCTATCTATTCATATCTATCTATTCTATCTATCTCTCTATCTCTAATATATCTATATATATATATATATATATATATATATATATATATATATATATATCGGTCTATTCACATCTATGAATCTATCCATCTATCTTTCGGTCTATTTATATCTATCTATCTATCTATCTATCTATCTATCTCAGCCTATTCCTATCTGTCTGTTTGCTCATATCTATCTGCTTATATCTGTATGTCTGTTTATATATGTCTGTTCCCGTCTGACTGTTCATATATTTCTTCACAAATCTATGTCAGCCTGTTCATATATGCATGTCTGTCTGCTAATATCTGTTAATATCTGTCTGTTTGCTCATATCTGTCTGTATTTTAATATTTGTTCATATTCATCTGTTAATATCTCTCTGTTCATATCTGTTTGTACGCTAATATCTGGCTGACAGTCTGTTCATATATGTCTGTCTATTTATATCTGCCTGTTCATATATGTCTGTTCATATTTTTCTGACTATTCATGTATGTCTGTCTGTCTATTCATGTCTGTCTTGTCATATCTATCTGTCTGTTCATATAAGTCTGTTAATATCTGTCTGTCTTTCATATCCGTTTGTCGATTCATATTTGTTTGTTCATATCAGTCTGTCTGCTAATATCTGTTCATATCTGTCTGTCTGTCTTTTCATATCTGTTTGTCTGTCGATATCTATTTCTCTGTTCATATCAGTCTGTCTGTTAATATCTGTCCATACATGTCACATATTCACAATATATACTGTCTTATCTTTCATATATCTCCGTCGATTCATGTCTGTTTGTTCATATCAGTCTGTCTGTTAATATCTGTTCATGTCTGTCTGTCTTTTCATATCTATCTGTCTGTCAATATCTGTTTGTTTGTTCAGATCAGTCTGTCTGTTAATATCTGTTCGTGTCTGTCTGTCTTTACTTATCTATCTGTCTGTCGATATCTGTTTGTTTGTTCAGATAAGTCTGTCTGTTAATATCTGTACATATATGTCTGTCTGTTAATATCTGTGTGACTTTTGATTGTCTGTCTCTCTATCAGTCTGTCTGCTAATATCTTTTTATGTCTGACTGTCTTTTCATATCTGTCTGTCTGTCGATTCCTGTCAGTCACTTTATATCAGCTTGTCTGTTAATATCTGCTAATGTCTGTCTGTATGTTCATATCTGTCTGTCCGTCGATTCACATCTGTCTGTTTATATCAACCTGTCTGTTCATATATGCTCAGATCTGTCTGTCCATATCAATCTATTCATGTCTCTCTGTATGTTCATATATATATATATATATATATATATATATATATATATATATGTGTGTGTGTGTGTGTGTGTGTTACATAATTATTAGATTCTTAATATTTATGTACAGTAGTGTAGAAATCAAAATGGCTGTTATAAGTTGTAGCCCACGGCCTTGAAGGATGAGTGATAAGGCTTGACCTCATCCTGATCCTTTCCGGTGGATACCGTGAGAATCGGTGGAGGAGACCCTCTTCCGGTTTAGATTAGAAATAGATTTCAGTTGGTCGGCGAGAAACCACGACGGTGGTGAGTCGTGTATTGCACGGTCCGATTCGATCTGCGCAGGTAGTCTGGTGGGGGTTTCGAAATAAATATGATCTAAGTTAAATCGAAGTCTTGTGTTATTATCTAAAAACTAATAATGACACAGGGCTTCTGATACAGAGAAATCCCAATGGAAGACCAGACACGAAGTCCCCAAGAGAAGTCTAGACGCTAGAAGAGATGTTAGAAGAAGACGTAAGATAGAAAGACGTCAGAAGAAGAATAGAAGAAAGTAAGAAAAGAAAGGGTATACCACACACACACACACACACACACACACACACACACACATATATATACATATATATATATATATATATATATATATATATAGTCAGATTTTAGCCCTGAAGAGCTTTATGCGAAACTAATAGTCTGACTCATTAGATTATCTTTATTATTGGCTCTACTTAAGTATCGAGCACTTTTTACTTATTAGCTTTCTCCTAGCGGTTATATGAATATATATATATATATCTTATATACATATATATACATATAAATTGTTTTTTCTTTTGGCCAAATACTGTACCAATAGATTATTTTTTTGTTGGTACGAATATCTTGGTCCTTTCTTTTTTTCAAAAATTTTTTTCTTCCTGGTTGATGTTTGGTGGTATATTTTTACAATCAAACTTTCTGCTGGTTTTTTTCTCTCACGCTTGGATATATATTATATATATATATTATATATATATATATATATATATATATATATATATATATATATATGTCCACATCTATTGATATAAGTATTTCATTGTAAGGCCACACATATATATATTATATATATATATATATATATATATATATATATACATTTCTTTGCTAGTTATATTCTATAAATTAATTCACTGTTATAAAGTAATTTCTAAAAAGCACAAGTAAGCAGTTATATAATTACTGAACCTATTGCTGAAGAAATGCAACGACGTTTGCAGATTTTTTTTATTTGCTTGCAAAGCAATTGCACAAATAATGTTTGGCCCAGAATATGAAAATGAAATTAATAAAATTTCTTTATCTAATAATACGCAGACATTACAGATGTGTCAGTAGATTTTTTGGTGGGCTTAACAGCTAAATTCGGATTGTAAATAATAATTTTCTGTATATTACAATGTTACACAAGGGAAATTGATAAAACGACATCGGAACCAAAAGATTCTAGCCACCTCTGATATATGTGGGTGCCTGTCTGTGTTTGACTGCGTGTATCGGTCTGCGATTAGAAATTATATTTACAATATTGTGTGCAATATATATATATATATATATATATATATATATATATATATATATATATATAATGAGTTTTAATTTTCAGTGTATATGTATATTTGTACATAATATATATATAATATATATATATATATATATATATATATATATATATATATATATCTTTTGTTCAGATCAGTCTTTCTGTTAATATCTGTTCGTGTCTGTCTGTCTTTTCATATCTATCTGTCAGTCGATATCTGTTTGTTTGTTCAGATCAGTCTGTCTGTTAATATCTGTACATATATATCTGTCTTTCGCAAATATAACAGCAAAGACGCATCCAATATTCTGGACCCACACCTGCATCACCATATAAACACTCCCCATCTAGGGAGAAGAAAAATCCACTACACACCGCCAACCACCCCTGTCCCTACTGACAACCTACTGTTCTCACCATTTTGAAAATGTCCTTCATTGAAGCAAGAATTATATTATATATATATATATATATTATATATATATATATATGTATGTATGTATGTATATATACATATATATATATACATGTCTATAATATATATATTGGGGGTTTAATGTGAACCACGAGGGAAATGTGTAAAATGAATTAGAAACTGAGTTGGATATTATTTACTAAGTTCCATTTATATTATATATATATATATATATATATATATATATATATATATATATATATATATATATAATAAATACACTAGAAATTAGACTCATCAAATATAACAACAAAGACGCATACGGAAATTACACTACTGTCAACAAGTTTCACTCAAAATAACAGCCGTTTGCATCGATCACAACCTCAATCCTCCTCCGGAACCTGGAGCAAACTGATGTTACAGTTTCCCTTGGAAGGGTCTCAAAAACTATCTTAATTCTGTCGATTAACTGGTTTTTGTAGTACTGGCACGGCGATTGATGTCTTTCTCAAAAGCGCCACATACATAATAATCCATGGGGTTAAAATCTGGGGAGATCGGAGGCCAATCATTGGGACTGGTGTAGTCGTAATTTTTTAAAACCTTTCCCAGAGGTGTGACAGGGGCCGAATACCCTTGTTATCCAGGACTAGAGTGTTTAGAACTTTTCCGTGGAATTCTTTTGTACGAAGCCAATCAGATCGTCTGTTATATTGCTTTCTCCTGGCCACAGCCTCGTAATTTCCATTGCAGTTCTCCAGTTCATGCCTGTTTTTTTACAGTGTTCAGTGAACATTGGATAGCAGCCATAATTGCCTTATTTTCGGTGCAGATCATAGGAAGCGCGTGGTGTAATGGTTAAAGTCATGGGAAATGGAATCGTCGCCCCGAGTTCAAATCCTGGACGTGGTAATTGCATTTCACTTAGCGCTAATACTCTTGGGAAAGGTATGAATCCTACTCTCCCTCCAGCTATGGGTAAATAGCAGGGCAGACTGGGTTCTTTAATCATGGCTAGGTAACCAGTATAGGAGAAGGTAAACTCTGAATTCAAACCTGTTGATCTCCGCTTAAGAAATTGACCTTGTGTCGTATCCTGCTCGTGCGGAGGAGTTAGTAAATATATACTCTCGTTATTTTGATAGTCGGCGCAGATCATCATGCTACAATTATTCAGGTGGGTTCCATTCATCCATTCCGTTTGTCATCACAAATATGAATGAAGAAGGGTCAAATATTTTAAATGATGCGTAGTGTGCGTCTATACCTCCAAACTACGGATAAAAATAACCAAATATAAATATCTCAAATTTCTCCCGAACATCCTGTATATATATATATATATATATATATATATATATATATATACTAGACATGACGTGACACAGTGAGTCACCCATTGAGCTGTGGGTAGATAACTGGCATTAGCAAAAAAAAGTTTACAAAGCGAATTAAATGTTTTAAAAGATAGATACTTCCGGAGAATTAGGAAAAATCATTTTCTTAGATTTCTAAAAAAGGGAACATCTAACGTAATTTAAGCTACTTTCCAACTTAACATACAAATTTATTTCGCACTCTCTAAATCACTCACTTTACCATCACAGAGAAAGTAAATACATAACGAGAAGGTAATCAAGATATACATTGTGAGTGGGAAAGTAACAGGCAGTGTAAAATAAGAGACAGTTCGCTTTTTGACTTAATTGCAAATTACGACTAGTTAGAACAAATTAAATGTTTTTTTCAAACATATCTCAATCCTAAAACTAAGGAAAATTTAGTATAACTTTCGTGTTATTAAACTAAACAGTAAAAGGCTTTTAGGAGACACACATTGATTTGCTCAGCTTTAGTATAATAATAGATGTATATATATATATATATAGATATACAGTTTTTGTATCTATGTCCGTATATGTGGGTCTGAGATTAAAAATGATATTATAAATATTATGAATGCGTATCTATGTGAGTCCGTGAATTTGGGTCAGCGATCTGTTCCGTTGACCTAGACATGAAGTGGTTAACATCCCTGAGTCAAGTGTTGACTGATAAATTTTCTAAAAAAAACATACTCTTTGGACGATGATCTAAGATCGAAACTAGTTGCGTAAATACCTAATGTAAAACTAAAATGTATTTAAAAAAAAGAAGTTAGATATTTGTTTTATTTGTAATATTGGAATTATGTATATATTTTGGTAATTTTGATCTATGTCATCCAGGTCTCCTGTATAAATTACGCTATATTTGTAGCCTGGAGAAACGGAAGGGGCGAATCTACCGAGAGTTAGGAGGTGTTAGAAGGTCTGAGTGCTGATTTTTTAGTAATAAAACTATTACATGTTGTGATCTCTTCCACTCCCCTTAACTGGCATATAGAGGGGAATAAGAGAGTTATGTATAATATTAGACAGGGATTCGTCTGTTGTTGACTTAATTACTAATTACGACAAATAAAAAACATTTAAACTGATTTTTTTCAAAGAATGAGTAGTCCTAAAACCAAGGAATATCTAAGTATAAATATTCTGTCCATAATCTAAATAGAAAAAGTCCTTTAGGAAATGAAAGTTGATAATCTCAGCTTTAGTATAATGTATATATATATATATATATATATATATATATATATATATATATATATATATTACCGACCCAACTTAGATATTTTCTGAGTCATTTTTTGTCAAATTCTTGTCAGCAAATTGATGTAGATATTTCGAACACCTTCGCACCATATTTTCATCGGCAAATCAATGTATATATTTTACACTCCCCTTTTATGAAAGAGTGGGAGAGAGTTAAATCAAGATTATTATACTTTTTTACATATTGAACTATTTCACAATAGCTCTTAAGTAAACAAATCAAACATTGTAATAATTAAATGATCATACTGTGGTATATCCATAGTTCTTGCTAGTTAATATATATATATATGGCTCAACACATTAACATTCCTTGGATCAATATTTGAGCTCATAGCATTATTATACTTTTACATATTGAACGCCCTGTTGACTGGGGCGTTAGAATGCACTGACTGCACCTGTGCAGAGGGGTAAGACTCCCGCAATGGGGCCACCTGTTGGTCGTGGGTGGCGACCCGTGATGCTTAAGGATAGAACCCAGGTGGTGGAGCAGTCCATGTCTTGCAATACTCCACTTTGGCTTTTTGGCT
The DNA here is from genome assembly GCA_023376005.1 of Doryteuthis pealeii. Lineage (NCBI taxonomy): Eukaryota > Metazoa > Mollusca > Cephalopoda > Myopsida > Loliginidae > Doryteuthis > Doryteuthis pealeii. The sequence continues at coordinate 29,445,178 of CM042150.1, read as the reverse complement.
CGACGGGCAGTCGGTGAGGCCCCCTTCGATCAAACGACTGGTTACGTCAAGCCATAGCACCAATACTATTGCACCAACCCTATTGTCCTTATGGCAAACCCCAACTTTTTTATCATATGGTGCTAGAAAGTAGTGGCTGAGGGTCTACATGTCTTGGGGATGACGTTAAACTCTATCTGATGGTGAGATTCCAGGTTTGGAGGTTTGGGGAATGTGGAGTATTCCTTCATCACCATTGCTCCCGGGTCCACTCTGACCCGGAATGGTAGTACCTTTTAGGGTCGAATCTATGGGTTAAATAGAAAAACGTATTTATAAAAAAATTGAGTATCCATTAAGAATGACTTTATTTCAAAACTTTATCGGCATTAAATTACCCATTGAGGTCGATATGCCGAAAAACAAACCAAACCAAACCTAACCAACATATTTAGCAATAGCTCAAATAGTAAAAAAATATACGTTGTAATAATTAAATTGTGGTATATCCACAGGTCATGCTAGTTACTATATAATGTCCATTCTGCCATTTATTTATGACTCAACACATCCACATTTCTTGGATCAATATCTGAGCTCATACTGTTCTGATGCTGGCAAGTTCAAGCCTCAGTAAGCCTCGATGCACACAGGAATTAATCTCGAGAAATGAGCCAATTCCTTCGTGTCTGAGTCAGGTTTTAACAATGTCTGAACAACTCTCCTCTGAACTCTCCCTTACTAGGATGCTACAGTGTGCAGCCATTCTTAACTCTCGGCTTCGTTACCAAGAACCGGCACTGACCGATTTGAACTGATCTTAAGCCTCGTGCCTATAAGATTTGCATTTGTTGTAGATTTGGACGGACGTAAGATTTAACTTCCGGCGGAATGATCCTCGGGGAAAAATAGGTTTATCTTCATCACGAAGGATTTCAGTCTGATACTGACAATTTGAACGGCCGACAGTAAGAACTATTTAGACAAAGAAATAAACAAAGAGAGAAAATCCTCTTAAATTCGTAGTGTTTAATCCGGTGATTAAGTAACTCATTTGGACATCTCTCTCTCTCTCTCTCTCTCTCTCTCTCTCTCTATATATATATATATATATATATATATATATATATATATATATATTATTCATATTTTTGCTTGAAGGCAATTACAATGCTATATGGTATATAATTCGATAATTATAGAAAATAACCATAATAAGTGAATTTGGCAAACGATTAATCGATGCTAGAACATCGTACAGTCTGTTTCAACTTTATTGTAATTTCAACGCATTTTAATTGCCTTCAAGCAAAAATATAAATAGTAATATATAATTTATTCGACAATGCTTTTAAATTCCAAAAATTTATACATATATATAAATCTTATATCATCATGTCGCGCAATTTGCACGGATATCCATGACGGTCTCTCGCCAACCCTCCCTATCACTCATCGACTCTGGTAGCTCCTCCGCGCAGCATCCATATCTTTACATAGTTGGTCAATGTAGGTCCTGGCTGGGCGGCCTACGTTAGCATGTCCATGTGTTGGCCTCCAGAGTAATACGTCGCTTACGAACTCATCCCTACTTCTCCAGCAGTGCCCCGCATGCCTAGCCCTCCTTACTCGTATGGTTTGTGATATGGGAGGCAGGTGGTTATACAGCTGCTTCTTGGTTGGGTGATGTTTCCACAACTTATTCAGGACTGCTCGCAGCATTCTTGTGCAGCTCCCATCTAGCTTATTCTCAAGGCGTTTCGTTAGGGTCCAGGTGGTACAGCATACAGCAGTACCGATATGACCACAGCCTGGAAGAATCGTTCTCTTTAGCTTGTCAGGGAGGTCGGATTTCCATACGACTGATAGTTTATTGGTGGCCAACCATGCCTTTCCTATTCTTGTGTTATCATCGCTTTCTGTGGATGAGATATTACTACCTAGGTATGTGAATTTTCCCACTAGTTTAAGAGGCCTACTGTCTAGTGTGGAGATGTCTCCTTACTTTTTGAAGCTCATGAACTCGGTTTTATCAGAGTTCACATAGAGGCCGACATTTTTTGCTGCCTCCTCCAGGCTGTGTAGTAGTGCCTCAACTTGTGTATCTGCAAGAAGTGCGAGGTCGTCAGCATAGTCTACATCTGTGACAGTTTGTGCGGGGTATCGCCTGATTCTTGCCTTTTTTAGTGTGAAACCTTTTTCTTTTATGGTATCTAATGAAGTTCGGAGTAAATAGTCTAGGCAAATAATGAATATATATGGAGCCAAAGTATCTCCCTGTAGGACCCCAGCGGCAATATCAAAGAAATCTGTCTCCATCAGGCGAGCGTACCATCGCTTTAGTGTCTTTGTAGAGCATCATTATGGCGGCAACAGTTTCTTTGGGGAGACCATACGCTAGTAGTATTTGTTCCATTTTCCCTCTGTGTATGGAATCAAATGCCTTAGAGAAATCTACAGTATTTGGTAAATTGAAAGAAATGTATCTCAGTTTAGCTAAGAAATTACATCGACATAGTTAAGCGTAGGGCAGGATCCTGATAAAATCGTTTGGATTGAAACCATGGTAGACCCTTAACTCTTTTCCTCTATTAATATTATTATTACATATGAATATATATTCGAGAAGAATGGAAATGAATCTAAAAGATGTGTTGAACAGATAAATGGAAAAAAATATATATTGGTAAGGATGAAATTTATACATATATGCATTATTTTTTATAGATTTTTATATTTCCCCGTTTCAAAAATTAAAAACTTTCTTTTCAGATTTTCAGAACATAAACAGTTAAGAATCTTTCCATATTATTCTATTTTTCAAAACAGAAAAAGCTTTTGTTCGTTTTTCCATTTTACGCCGTAATCAGTTTCGAATATTTCTCCTGTATTACATGTCTTTCTTTTAAGTATCAAAACAATCTACTCTGATGAAGACGAAATGTTTACTAATATTTTTCTATTATTATTTTGTTTTATATTTAAAGTAATCTTAATTAGAATACTGTGTATGTAATCAAATTCCTGCCGAAACACGTGTCAGCATATAATAAATTTCATCCATACCAATATATATGTATAGTTTTTCATTTACTTTTGATATATATATATATATATATATATATATATATATATATGGGAGAAATAAGAGGAAATTAATCCGACAATATGTGGAGAAAGGTAGACAAACACGGAATACGGGATGTTGTACAAAATGGATGACATCATTACTACAATAAAAATCCATTTTGTATAATATCCTGTGTTTGTCTACCTTTCTCCACATATTGTCGATTAATTTCCTCTTATTTCTTCCCATATATATATATATATATATATATATATATATATATATATATATATAAAGTTATCTTGTATTGGAAAAATGAGAATAAAGTGCTCGATTACAGGTGTAAGAGCTAAACTTATTTGTTACAATGTACTATACAATTAAAAGGCGATTGTTACCAATGGTTTCAAAGCGTATTTGACACTTACCTTCAGGACAATGCGCCTGTGAAAAAATCTGTTTAAAAATTCACGTGTGGGTATATATGTATATAAAGGAATCGCGTTTTTCATGTTATCTGTGCCTCAAAAAGAGATGGCATTGAGCATTAAAATCTCGCATATTCTTTAACATGTTTCAATAAGGAAAATAAAAAAATTTAGCTTTTGATTTTTACCAAAATGTTCCTGCTTCAATACTGTCCCTCGCCATCTCAGCATATAAGTATACACTGATTGAACCTGTGCAGTAAAATGGAAAGCTGATGGTACGTGTGGCGCGCCACCTCAGACGCAAAAAAGCTGGTCTAGCGCTAATGAAAAGAATATAGACTCCCTCGCTGTCCGGCTGATATTGACAAATGGCATTCCGCCCATTTTTCTTTTAGTTTTTTGAAAATGATCATGATGTAAAAACTCATATTGGTGTAAAATACAAAATAAATTTCTCCAAATGCTTAAACACCAAGTGGCCTAACAATGAAATTCTAATATCAATAGATGTGGACAATTTATTTACCAATATATATATATATATATATATAATATATATATATATATATATATATATATACCGAAGAGCATAAGGCCTGGTTTGTTGTTATTATTCACTCAACGTCCCCTTACCTATTATGGTAGAGGCGTGTAAGTATCATTGACAAGGTTAAATTCGCAGGGATTGTTCGCTGTGTACTGTGGCCGAGGCAATATGGTCTTTGACTCTGGCTGCAGAGGTCCCGGTTCGATTTCTGTCAGAGGGAAGTCGTTAGTATACATCGCTGATGAGACTTAATAAAGTCCGAACAGTCTGTATGATGTTCTACACACCGAGCGATCCTTTGCCGGGATTGCTCTTGTCAAGTTCATTTTCTATAAAAAAAAAAAAGTATCGAATTTTATGCGATACATGCATTGTAATGCCCTCAAGCAAAAATATAATATATATATATATATAATTGCTTCATATGCTTGAAGGCAATTACAATGCATGTATAGCATAAAATTCGATACTTTATATATATATATATATATATATATATATATATTATATATATATATAAAAAAAATTAACAAACCGTCATTACTTAATAATTTATTTCGACCAGAAACTCAAAAATATTTTTTTTTATATATAACATTTTTTTAATAATTTTTTAAATTTCTTAAGAGCCCAGCCTCATCAGTCGGATTTTACAAAAATAATGGGATTCACAGAAAGAAGGAGTTATATAACCAGAATATTCATAAAATTTGTCAGATAGCAAGTTTGAAGTTAAAATTCTAAGTCTAAGAAAAAGATACATTGTATATCCTAGCTTCCTGTTCAACTGACTTCCTAAAAAAATAAAAAAAATAAAAAAATAAAAAATATAGTTTTTTAATTGAAAAAAATCTTTTTTATTTTTTGGTCTAAATAAATTATTTCGGAATGACGGTTTGTCAAGTTTCTCTTTCTTTGAAAGTTGAATATTGCTCTGTATATAATCTAATTTATTGATTATTGATTATTATACATTGAGCTCTCTTTAAGGATTTATAAAAATCCTTGTATGAATATATGTTTGCACATATAAGAGCATACAATATAGTTATACAGTGAGATTTGGAAGATCCCAAATAGAATCATCCCTTACAAACAGTCATTTGGATTACCTTACATTTGTATATATATATATATATATATATATATATATATATATAAATAATCAAATATTATATATTATGGATTTAATATCCCGTAACTAAAGTTTCATTCTTACTGCACTCAGCAGACGGTCAAAATCTTAAGATTTAAAAAAAAAAATTAAAATCTTAATATTTTGAGCGTCTGATGATTGTAGTAAGCATGAAACTTTAGTTACGGGATATTAAATCCATAATAAATAATATTTGATTGTAAAATTGCTCTGAAATTTTAGCATTGTGCACCTTCATATGCCAATACTTTTTCATTAATTCTCCATCCATTCTATATTGCTAATTATATATATAAGTAAAAGTAAGTAAATCGTCGGGGTGGCCTAATGTCGGTATCAGCCATGCAGCGAGGGAGTCTATCCCCTTTTCACTAGCGCTAGACCAAGGAGATTATTTTAGCGTCTGAGGTGGAGCGCCACACCTACCACCAGCTCCTTACTTTACCGCACAGATCCCTGTGCTACTCATAACGCTGAGTTGGCGAGGGCGGGTATCGAACAAGGAACCTTGTGGTTTAGAGAGGGGAGGATAGAGAAGAGGAAGGGAGAGAGGGAGGGTCAAAGTGAGAGAAGGATATAAAGAGTGGCAGGGGAAAAGAGAGAAAGGGGAAGGGAAAGAGGACAGAAAAGGAGGCAAAGAGGACGAGAAAGAGGACGAGAGAGAGAGAGAGAGAGAGAGAGAGAAGAGAGAGAGAGAGAGAGAGAGAGAGAAAGAAGGGGAGAGAGAGAGAGAGAGAGTGAGTGGGGACGGAGAAAGGGAGGGGGATAGAGGGAGAGGATGAGAAGCTATAGAAGGAAGGGGAGTGAAAATTTGATTAGATTATACAAGTACGACGCAAACATATTTATTATCTTACTTTATCGACCTTTGAGCTCCGTGCAGGTTATCGTCGGGTCAGTTATGAGTGGATAAATAAGTAAATAAACATCGTATTTCCTGTCGTCGAGGTCGAACCGCCCTCAAGTACGTACCCCAATTTTGATTAGCTGGAAATAAATTAAATAATAAAAAATAGGAAGGGTTTGAAATTTTATGACAAAAGTGCATTACAAAAAGCAAAAAGCAAAAAAACAACAAAAACAAACATCAAAAAATTTAAAACAGGAAAGGCTTAAAATCCTATGACAAAAAATAAAATCAAAATGGCAAAGAAAAAAGAAAAGTACAAAACAACAACAACAATAACAAAAAACAAAAAAAACACAACAGAAAAATATTTTTTATGTAAAAAAATAATGAAAAATTGGATAGGCTTAGAATTTTATGAAAAAGGAAGAAAAAAAAGTAAAAAAGAAAAACAAAAGAAAAAAATGTTGAAAATTTGGAAAAGCTTAAATTCTTATGACAAAAACATCTGCCTCCCCCAAAAAATAGAAAAAAAAGATAACAAAAATATATAATAAAAAATAGGAAATGCTTAGAATCTTATCACAAAAATAACAAATTTTAAAAAATGAAAAAAAAGAACAAAAAAAAAATAAAGTATGAAAAATAATCACCCCCCGCCAAAAAAAAAAAAACCCACAAAAATAATGAAAATACGAATGGTTTAAAATTTTATCAGAAAAATAAAAAACAAGAAGCAAAAAATTAAAAAAGCAAAAAAAAAAAAGTAAAAATAGAAAATGCTTAAAATTTTATGAAAAAATGAAAACAAACCAAAAAGAAAGAACCGAAAATAAAAAAGAAAACAAAAAGTAAAAAAACAACAAAAAAAGCAATAAATGAAAAGGACAAAAAGCTAAAATAAAGTAACGAAAAATAGGAAGTGCTTAAAATTTTATGACCAAAAAATTTCAAAAAAAATAAAATAAAAAGATTTAAAAAATCCGAAAGGCTTTTATGACAAAATAGAAAAAAAACAAAAACCAAAACACAAAAGCAAAAAAATAATGAAGAATAGGAAAGATTTAAAATTTTATGACAAAAAATTGAAAACAAAAAGTAAAAGCCCAAAGAATATAAAAAGTAAAAAGAAAAAAAATTAGGAAAAAAATGAAAAGCTTTAAATTTTGTGCCAAAAAAAAAAAAAAAATTCAAATGAAAAAAAAATTCAGGTAAAAAAACAAAAAGGGGAAAAATAACAACAAATAATAGAAACAAACTTTATCATGTACAATTCAGGGTGAATATTTGTGATTTGTCGAGCTGAGAATTATGTTGAATAAAAATTGACCTCAAAAATTGATAACCTAACCTACCTTAAATTTAAACGGAATATAGCTCAGTTCAATTAGAATATGAGACTTGGTTATTAGGAAAGTTAGATAACTTTCCTAAAAACCAAGTCTCATATTCTAATTGAACTGAGATATATTCCGTAAGGTTAAACTAGACTCTGCCAATTTGTCGTCTGCTTTTCATTTAAACCCGAATTAAAATTAATCAATTATATTATTTAAGGTAAAATTATTTTTGTCGCAGTCGAAAAGTAGTAACATAATGAGCATCAGTATATAATTAATAAGTAATAATATTACACGTGTAATTTATTTTTAATACATTCAAAACTATTTTTCCCGTCAATTTTGCTCAAATATATATTAAAAATGGCCGTAACGCTGTCTTGACTTAAATTCCATATTTTACAAATAAATCCCCCCACGGTTAATAATAATTACCAAAAAATCAGGGAATTATTTGATTTTAATGAAATTTTCAGTGTTGATTTATCAATGAACGAATTTTATAATGCATTAGGTATGTTTTTTCAATCGGGGGCGTTAAATTTATTTTGTAAAACACGGGTTTTTCGGCACCTTTGGCGGTGCTTTAGTTACACAGAGAGAGAGAGAGAGAGAGAGAGAGAGAGAGAGAGAGAGAGAGAGAGAGACGCGCGCGCGTATCATTGGTATGATTTTAAATAGCATCCAATGGTGAAGTTCCAATTGTGGAGATCTGGGGAGTGTGGTGTGGCCCTTCATTGCCATTACTCCCAGGTCCACTCTGACCCAGAGAGGTAGTGCATGTTAGGGTCCATCTATGGGTTAAATAAAAAAATGAGTTTTAAAATATTTTGTATACCCTTCAAGAATGAATAAAAGAACGTATTCGGCATAAAATAACCCAACAAGAGTTGATATGTCGTAAAATCCAACTAAAAACCAACCAACCAACAGACCCGCACACAGATAATTATTTTTTAGTGTTCGTCTTATTACTATCATTACTGAATGTATCCATGGAAATTTCATGGTAGTTGATAATAAATATTATCTGTCATCTTATATCTCTGTCCTTCCGTCTATCTTTGCCTGTATCCCCTCATTCTGTACCCTTATCCCGTGAAAAAATTGAAGGATTTTTAAATATTCATCTCATCATTTTCTTTAACACTTCGATTTATTCATTTATGTCGCTGAAATAAGGTCTGAGATAAATCGTTGTAGATTTCCATTTGTATTTAACAATTCCCAACTCACCGCGTAAGCCTTTATGACGTAGTTAACGTTCTCTCGAAGGGACTTGATTTCCTTGTTTCTTCTTTTCTTTAACCTCTTCTCTTTATTTAATCTCTTCTATTCTCTTCTTTCTTTCTTTTTTCTTTCTTTCTTTTATCTCCACGCTCATGTTGTTCTTTTTAATGAAATGGATCATTACTTATCTGAGATCACGTCATTTTCTTTCACATTTCAATTTATTTATTCATTTCATGGAAATAGCATCTTGGATTAATCGTTGTAGATTTCGATTTGTATTGACTACTGTGGTTAGTACTATTTATTTGTCTTGCTCCTTTTCTTTTACAGTCAGATTTTAGCCCTGAAGAGCTTTATGCGAAACTAATAGTAGGTTCGTCTGACTCATTAGATTATCTTTATTATTGGCTCTACTTAGGTATCGAGCACTTTTTACATATTAGCTTTCTCCTAGCGGTTATATGAATATATATATATATCTTATATACATATATATGCATATAAATTGTTTTTTTCTTTTGGCCAAATACTGTACCAATAGATTATTTTTTGTTGGTACAAATATCTTGGTCTTTTCTTTTTTCAAAAAAAAAAATTTCTTCCTGGTTGATGTTTGGTAGTATATTTTTACAATCAAACTTTCTGCTGGGTTTTTTCTCTCCGCAAGATCTACCAAC
>CM042150.1:29410898-29430898 GCA_023376005.1 Doryteuthis pealeii | reverse complement strand
TAAGCAAAACTGAAAATCAGTTACGTTTTCATCACTTCCGGAGGAAGTATAGTTGGATTCATACCTTTCCCAAAGGTATTAGCGTGATGTGAAATGCAAACACAGTTTGTCTAGGATTTGAACTCTGGGCGACGAGTCAATTTCTACGACTCTAACCATTATGCCACGCACCTCCATATATATGTAAATATGCATGTAGCGAATGTTTCTCTATGTGCGTGTGACATGCATTTAGTGTGTGTCCATGCAGTGTGTGATATGTATGTGGTTAACGCACGCGTTTGTGTGTGTGTGTCTGACATGCATTTAGTATATGTCCGTGCGATGAATTGTCTATGGCTGAAGCCTTTCCTTCCAACATGACACGAGTAAGTCAGCTAGTGTTCTTTCTGCTTTTAAGCAAAACTGAAAATCAGTTACGTTTTCATCACTTCCGCTTAAGTTAACGGCTTCCATTAAAGCGACGACTCTTTTTGCTCTTTAAAATTTTCACCAAGTCAATGGAAGCTGACACTTCGTTTCTTGAGAAGGACTTCCTATTTCCTTTCCACCCACGAGCAAATTTTCAGAATAGGCTGGTAGCACCCAACAGTTAATACATTTAGCCACTATTTTAAATGGACATTGTTCGGTCATATTTTGTCGAGAAACACCGAACAAAAACCAGAAGCAATCAAGAAATTCGATTATGTACAACCCCAGGGAACAACTAAAATCTTACGCCAAACTGATTGTTGAATTTCTTTTTTGGAGAAGTGTTATAGTCTTTTCCCCATTATTTAGAGGAACGGTTGGTTGGTTGGCTGGCTTGGTTGGTTGAGTTTTACGGCTCGTCAACAATTGGATCATATTTCTCGGAATTTTTTAGATGAGGCTTGATAATTAGTATTATTTGGATTATTCGGACTATTGTCCTCATCTTCCTTGTTATCTGTACAACGTTTCGGCCAATGTGCCACCCGGCCTTCTTCAGGTCGGACTATGGAACCTTCTCGGATTCGGGAACCATCTCGGACTCGGGAACCTTCTTTTAGAACTCGGGAACCTTCTTGTAATCGGGAGCCATCAGGGAACGTTGAACCTAATAAGTTCCGTGATGGCCCCGATTACGATAAGAATCTTCCCGAGCTCGAAAAGAAGGTTCCTGAGTTCGAGAAGGTTCCAGAGTTCGAGAAGGTTCCCGAGTCGACAATGAATACCTGAAGAAGGCCGGAGGGCACATCGACCGAAACGTTGTACAGATAACAATAAAAATGAGGATAATAGCCCGAATAATCCAAATAATACCATTGGGTCATGTTATGCCGAATATATTTGTTTTACTTATTCTTGATGGGTACTCAATTTTTCTTTTTAAACTCATTTTTAAACACATTTTCCTCAAACTGATCTTTTCCTATTTAACCCATAGATATGACCCTAACAGGTACCACCAATCCGGGTCAGAATGGACCTGGGAGTAATGGTGATAAAGGGGTACTCCACATTCCCCCCGAGCTCCAGAACACAAACTTTACCAGCAGATAGAGTTTAACGCCATACCCAGGACAATAAGACCCTCAGTTACCGCCTTCTAGCACATATATGATAAAAAGTGTTGGGGGTTGCCGTAAGTGCAATATGGTTGGGACAATCATATAGGTGCTAGGGATTGACGTGACCAGTCGATTGATCGGAGGGGCCTCTCCAACCGCCGGTCAAGCCTAAGTAAGTGCCAAAGTAGAGTGATGGACTGCTCACTCACCAGGATTCCTTCCTTAAGCATCATGGGTCGCCACCCATGGAAAACAAGTGACCACAAGTGTGGGGGGGAATTTCACCCCCTGTAGAAGTGCAGTCGTGTATTCCAAAATCCCACCGACAGGGCGCTATCTTTCTTGGGCATTACCGGGTACTGCAGGTAGTACAATGATATATATAGCTAAATGAATTCTTATAAGATATTTCGGATCATATTATGTTTAGGCATCCCTTTTTGATCTCGATTAAGAAAGAACATGTTTTTCATTTACACCTTCAATATCCGGTTTTTTGTTAGGGGTTAGGGTTAGGGGTAAGTTTTATAATTTAAAAAAAATCTGAAAATCGTCTGTTAAAACAACCAGATATTGACGATGTAAACGAAAAACACATCCTTTCTTAATCAAGATCAAAAAGGGGTGCCTAAAGGTCATATGGTCCGATGTTTCAGATATAAATATACTGGATGCGAATGAATGGTTACCGGGTATTTCTGCGCGTATCTATGCTGCTGATTTGGTAGGCGTGTCATTACAAGCGTAAAAAAGATGAGGATATACAGGAAATACTGGAGTGCGCATGTGCGCCCGGATAAGTGAGTATGCTCAATCCATTGGGTCATGTTTGAATCTTATTTTTTTCTTTTGTTTATGCGTTTTTATTATATATTTCTGTAGAGTTTAGAAAATATTTCTTCTCTCTGTCATATATTGGCTGAAACCGTTTCTATTTATCTTTTAAATAAAACGTAAACAAATTTAAAATAAGGAAAACAAACATTATTAATAAATATCTCAATGAATAAGGAAAAAGAATTTTCTTCCAAATAAAAGATGTACGTATACGTATTCTTTGTGCATTATATATATGTAATACACATACATATATACATACATACATACACACGGTGTGTACATGTTATTGTGTATATATATATAGTAATATGTATATATTATCGTATATTTATATTATCTTTATGGATATACAAAGACAACTTATATAATAAAATCAATATATATATATATATATATATATATATTATTATTGATAAATAAATTTTGATATATAACATTATTAATGAATAACTGAATAAATAACAAAATAAGTAATATCTTTTAAAGAAAAGATGTGCATTATTTGTGTATTATATATATATATATATATATATATATATATATATATATATATATATTATATTATCATATTTACATATATTATGTTTACGGATATACACAGAAAACGTATATAAAATAAACGAATATATATATATGCATAAAGAAGATAAAAATCGATTATACATAAGCAAACATAAGACCGAAATATATACATATATATATATATATATATATATATATATATATATATATATATATATTATCTTGAATACATTACCTTCGTATATGCATAAAATAATATATAAAACTAAATGATATTCATATATATGCGGATACTATATATATATATATATATATATATATTATATATATATATATATATATATAAATTAATAGTGTATTATACAGTGGGGAAAATAAGTATTTCCTCCCTATCTGATTTTCTGAGTTTGCCACCTTATAAAAATAGAAACGGTCTATAATTTTCCGGATAGGTCTGTCTTGACAGTGAGAGATAGAATATGAGAGAATCTAGAAAAGTACATTTTATTTATTTAGTAACATTTATTTATTTTTTATTGAGAAAAATAAGTATTTCACCCCCTACTAACTAGTAATGATTCAGGCCCCACAGACTGGTTATCTGACCCGGAGACATATAGACTATACTCAACTGTAATTCCTAATCAAGGACTCACTATGTTACGATTTTATGGGCCATCCTTTAGGCTCCAAGCAAGAGGGCTTGTCCAGCAGAAATCCTTGGTAAAGAATCCTTTGGTTGTTCCTTGGTGCTCCTGAGTATTGCAAGTCCTTCGTCAATAATTGTAAATGGAAATCTCTCAGTACCAGTGATTAAGTAGTCAACCAGCCACGGATTAGGGTTGTTAATTGGGTGAGGTTTAAACCACGTAACATCGCCTAGTCTATAAATTTAAGTGGTGTATTGTAGCACACTTTATATACCAAAATATTATTATTAAGGAAGCGCGTGGTGTAATGGTTAAAGTTATAGGAAATGGACTCGTCAACACGAGTTCAAATCCTGGACGTGGTAATTGCATTTCACTTAGCGCTAATACCCTTGTGAAAGGTATGAATTCTACTCTCCCTCCAGCTATGGGTAAATAGTAGGGCAGACTGGGCTCTTTAACCTTGGTTAGGCAACCGGTTTAGGAGAAGGAAAACTCTGAATTCAAACCTGTTAAACTCCGCTTAAGAAATTGACCTTATGTCGCATCTTGCTCGTGCGGAGTGGATGGTATATATATATATATATATATATATACCAACATATTCCAACACATTATCTCTATAAAAGTCACTAGTTCACAGAATGGATCAGAATCTAATCTCTCCGCAGTGGGCAAGACGAAGGAATTGTCTAAGAACATCCGGGACAAATTGTATTCGTGCACATGACTGGAATGGGTTACAAGACAATTGGCAAGCTGCTAGGAGAGAAGGAGTTAATTGTTGGTGTGATAATGGAATGGAAGAAACACCCAATTGACTATCAATCTCCCTCGGTCTGGAGCTCCACGTGGAGTAAACCTGATGACGAGAAAGATGAGGAAACAACCCAGAACTACACGGCAAGAGCAGCTGGGGGCTACAGTCACCAAGATGAACGTTAGTAAAACACTCCGTCGCAGTGGAATGAAATCATGCAGTGTCCCTAAGGTCCCCCTACTCAAGTAGGCACACGTACAGGTCCGTCTAAAGTTTAAAATTGAGCACCTGGATGATTTAGAGGAGGGTTGAGAGAAAGTTCTCTGGACAGAGGAGACTATAATTGAGCTTTTTGGTATCAACTCGACTGGCCGAGTTTGGAGGAAAATAAAAGCTAACTTGGACCACAAGAACACCCTCTAAACCATTAAGCAAGGTGTTGAAAACATTATGATTTAGGGTTGTTTCTCTGCTAAGGGTACTGGAACGACTCCACCGGCTCAAGGGATAGACGGATGGAGCCAAAATACAGGGAAAACCTGAGTGAAAACCTCCTTGCCTTAGCCAGGACACTGAAGATTGGTTGTGGTTGGGTGTTCCAGCACACGGCTAAGGCAACAAAGGAGTGGCTCAAGAAGAAGCACATTAAGATAATAGAGTGGCCTAGTCAGTTTCCGGACCTTAATCCTTTAGAGAATTTGTGCAGGGAATTGAAGCTTCGAGTTGCCGAAGGACAATTTACAAACGTTAAGGATGTGGAGAGGATCTGCAAAGGGGAGTGGGACAAAAATCCGCCAGGGGTCTGTAAAAACTTGGTTACCAACTACATGAAACGTTTGACTGCTTTGTTGCAAGTTGTGTTTTGTGATGGGGTGAAATACTTATTCAAAAATTAATATAATGTGATTTTCTAGATTTAAAAAAATATATTATATCTTTCAAGACGAACCTACCCTGAAAATCATAGACCGTTCCTATTTTTTGAAGGTGGCAAACTCAGAAAATCAGCAAAGGATTAACTACTTATTTCCACCACTGTATATATTCATCTTTAATATCTAATCTATATACTAATTTTATGTCTTTCGCTCTCTAAACACAGCTACCACTTACACACAAACACACACACGCGTATAAAATATTGATATAAAAAGCAACATAAGAACTACATAAGAATTCTGCGTGCTATCCTATATATCAAGGAGGTGCCGTGGTGTGATGGTTGTAGTCGAAGGAAATGGACACGGTGACACGAGTTCAGATCCTGGACGAGGCTGGTTGCATTTCATATGGCACTAATACCCTTGGGAAAGGCGTGAATCCATCTATTCTCCCTCCAAATATGGTAAATAGTAGAGCGGACTTGGCTCTTTAACATTAGTACCGCAACTGGTCTAAAAACTGAATTGGAGCAGACTTGTTCATGGCGACTGTAAAGGGTTCAAGTTAAGGCGGCTTGAGCCCTTCACCCTGGAGCGGGCTTTTCGTAAACGGCACACGATGGACGTCCTCGATACATTCCTATATTTACGCCTGAACACATATGTGATATATGTGGCAGGGCCTGCTTGTCGAGGGCCGAACCTCTTAGTCACGTACGGTCCCATACGAGAAAAAAAAAGCCAGCGATCTCAAAACGCATTCGTGCGGCAGGTCGCGTAAAAGCTGGACTCTGAGCCATTTACGTGCTCACAACCGAGCCTGTAGAAATGGCCTTCTTCTGTGAAGAAGTGGCAATTATCATATATATATATATATATATATATATATATATATATATCAATTGGAAACAACTGTAGATATTTGTTAGCATTGTTAAAGAATTCTTTGGTATTATTTGAAGTCTGGAAGCCGGGATAGGAAGAAAGAGAGGCGGCAATGCTAGAAAGCAAATCAATACTCCTTGTTTTATTTTATGGATGATCGATATTAGTGGCAAACAAAATGGTTGGTGAACGGAGGCGAAACGAAGATGTGGATAGAGAAAAGAGAAACGGAAAAGAAGAACATGGCGAAAGAGGACTTGGAGGGGTTAAGCAAAAAAAAAAAAAAAAAAAAAAAAGGAAAGAAAGAAAAAAACATTTTAAAAAACGAATCAAAAGCCTGGGGATTATGAGTGGCTGTGGAATATCGGAAACAAGAAAAAAGCGATGCATGCCGGGAAGAGAATATCGAAATAGAAAACGTAGAAAGAGGACAGCAAAAATGGCGAAGTAATCACACGTTTTATTGTTGAATGCAATACGACGTTCAAAGAAGAAAAAAAAGAAAGTAAATCCAATATATATATATAATATATATATATATATATATATATATATATAGAGAGAGAGAGAGAGAGAGAGAGAGAGAGAGAGAGACAGACAAACAGAGAGGTTTCGTTTCTTTGTTTAATGGCATATCAACATTGGTTGGTTATCTAATGCCTAAACCATTATTGTAGAAAAAGTGCAGAGGTATTATTCAACCTATGGTGAGGGGCTTCATACCTTTTCCTAAGCGTATTCGTCCGAATCTGTGTTAGAATATGTTAGTATAAAATGTACGCAAAATTCACACTCATATTTATGGACTTTCCCAAATAGCAGCAGCAAAAGCAGACATTTCCAGTCAAAATAGGTCTATCAGAAACGAGCCCAGAAAGGCATTTAAGATCTTTGCAAGTGTCCTCAAATCTTATAGCTCACTAGATCCTCTGTCAAAGGAACATACAGCAACGAGAGCTACACGGAGCTACACTCTTGTTTTACTTAGGATTCAAAGAATAACACAGACTCTCTGCTACAGAAGCTACACGCTTATTCTACCTAGGATTTTGAAGAATACAACAGACTCTCTGCCACAGAAGCTGCACTCTTATTTTACTTAGGATTTCAAAGAAGACAACAGACTCTCTGCTACAGAAGCTACCCTCTTATTCTACAAGGATTTCAAAGAATACAACATACTCTCTGCTACAGAAGCTACCTCTTATTCTACCAGGATTTTAAGGAATACAACAGACTCTCTGATACAGAAGCTATACTCATAATCTACTTACGATTCCAAAGAAGACAACCGACTATCTGCTACAGAAGGTACACTCTTATTTTACTTGGGATTTCGAAGAATACAACAGACTCTCTGCTACAGAAGCTGCACTCTTATTCTACCTAGGATTTCAAAGAATACGACAGACTCTCTGCTGCATAAGCTACACTATCATTTTACATAGGATTTCAAAGAATACAACATACTCTCTTCTGTAGAAGCTACCCTCTTATTCTACCTAGGATTTCAAAGAATACAACATACTCTCTTCTGTAGAAGCTACACTCTTATTTTACTTAGGATTTCAAAGAATACAACAGACTTCCCGCTTCTGAAGTTGCACTCGTATTCTACCTAGGATTTCGAAGAATATAACAGACTCTCTGCTACAGAAGCTACACTCTTATTTTACTTAGTATTTCAAAGAATACGACAGACTCTCTGCTGCATAAGCTACACAATCTTTTACTTAGGATTTCGAAGAATACAACATACTCTGCTACAAAAGTTACACGCTTATTCTACCTAGGATTTTAAAGAATTCAACATAACTTCTGCTACTGAGACTACACCCTCTTCTACCCACAGGAGAACTAAACACCTAAAATGGCAAGCAGAATTGTAACAAATTGAACGTAATAGCGTGACTAGATATCTAACTCGCTTACTAAGATGGCAGACCTGCATGTTAACCCTTTCGTCCCTATTGATAGTGAAGAACAGTAGCCGTAATACTTAACCCACAGCTGGGGGACGAAGGGATTCAAACATTTCCCAAGCGTATCAATCCGAAAGTGAACGTAATAGTTTGGTTTGGTTTGTTTTGTTTTACGGCATATCAATCTCAGTGAGTCATTTAATGCCGACAATGTTTTGAAAAAAAATCATTCTAAATGGATACTCATTGCTTTTATAAATACATTTTTTTATTCAACCTATACATGGGATCCTAACAGGTACGACCACTCCGGGTCAGATGAATGGTGATGAAGTGGTACTCCACATTCTCAAACCTCAAGAACTGGAACCTCACTATCAGAGAGTTTAACGTCATTCTCAGGACATGAAAACCCTCAGCCAACGTCTTCTAGCACATATATGATAAAAAGGGTTAGGTGTTGCCATAAAAGTAATAGGGTTGGGGCAATCATGTAGGTGCTAGGGCTTGACGTGGTCGTAATGTTACTAGAATTTGAACTCACTTACAACAATGTTGCAGTCAGGCCTATTAAACAATTCGGCCCATAGATAGTGAATCAAATAGATAGATAGATAGATAGATAGATACGAAAAGATCGAATAGATAGATAGATAGATAGATAGATAGATTGAACAAAAGCAAAACAACAAAAAAAGGAAAGAAGAGAGAAAAAAGGAAATTGACAGGAAAAAAGGGCCAGAAATTGGAAAGCTAAAAGAGAAAAGAAAAGAAAAAAACGAATGAAGAGAAATAGATCAAAAGATGGAAGCATAAGAAGAGAGAGAGAGAGAGAGAGAGAGAGAGAGAGAGAGAGAGAGAGAGAGAGGCAGAGAGAGAGAGAGAGAGAGTAAATGAAAGAACGGAATGGAGAGAGAGAGAGAGAGAGAGAGAGAGAAAACGAAAAAAGAAAGAACAAAGAAGTGGAAAGAGAGAGAAAGAAAGAAATAAAGAAAGAAAGAAAGAAAGAAAGAGAGAGAGAGAGAGAGAGAGAGAGAGAGAGAGAGAGAGAGAGAGAGAGCGATGAAACTGGCTTGAAAAACATCGGAAGATGTAGGTAAAATCGAAAGAAAGAAATTAAGAAAGAGAGAAGAAAAAGAAAGAGATACCAAGGACAAGAAAGTGAAAGAAAGAAATAAAGAAAGAAAGAAAGAAAGAAAGAAAGGAAGGAAGAAAGGAAGGAATGAGAGAAGAACGAGAGAAAAAAGAAAGAAAGAAAGAAAAGAAAGAGAGAAGAAAAAGAAAGAGAAGCAAAGGACAAGAAAGTGAAAGAACAAAAGAAAGGAAGAAAGAAAGAAAGAATGAATGAAAGAAAGAAGAATGAGAAAAAAAGGAAAGAGAACAAAGGCCGAGAAAGTGAAAGAAAGAAAGAGAGAAAGAGAAAAAGGAAGAACGAAAGACAGAAAGAAAGAAAGAAAGATCCAAGAAAGAAAAACTAGATTAAAAAGAAGAGAAGAGAAACTGCACAAAACAGAAAAAAAAAAAAAAAAAAAAAAAAAAAGAAAGAAGAAAAAAAATTAAAACCTATTCTGGTGGACGTCAGTAAAACATGCATTAGAAGTTGAACGCGCCATGAATGCAATTTCAAATCATCGGAGGAGGCAACTAAATTCGTTCTAATTGAATTGTAATTCTTCATGTTTACACGCGGCCATTTTGTAGTTTTAAAATATTTCTTGGGCAGATTTGAAAATAACAGAAAAAAAAAAAAAAAAAAAAAAAAAAAATAACAAAAAAAAAAAAGTAAAACAAAAACGGCAGAATGATTTGAAACTCTAAGAAAAAATAAAATGGAATGGAAAACTAAACATAAAATTTAGTTTTCTTCGGAAAGAACAAAGAAAGAAATCTTTTGTTGTGGAGAGTTTTCATCATCATCATCATCGTCATCATCATCAAGTCGTGGTGATGAAATATACTTATCCAAACACCCCAGGTAAAGCAGTGTCAGAATATATATATATATGGTTATGGAGTCTTATTATTATTTGGATTATGCGGACTATTGTCCTCATCTTCATTGTTATCTGCACAACGTTTCGGCCGATGTGCCCTTTCCGGCCTTCTTCAGGTATTTCTTGTCGGACTCGGCAGCCTTCTAGAACTCGGGAGCCTTCTTGTCGAACTCGAAGTATTCTTGTCGAACTCGGAACCATCAAAGAAAAAATGTTATGGAGTCTATCTTCAAAATTCCTATTCACAGAAACCACGAATTTTCAATACTGGGGGAAGGTTAAATACAATTACGATATCTTGATATTAATGAACTTTGCTGATATTTTGTGAATAGGCATAATTTCTGGTATTTTACCTAAGGTTTAAATTTCATTTATATCGAGGGTAAAAATTCAGTAAGAAGTATTTTATCCCTGGGGACTCCTTTGATCAAAATAAAATACACTTATCCAGATCACCTGGGTAATGGAGTTTCAGAATGTATATGGTTATGGGTGTCTATCTCCAAAAACCCAAGGAAAGGGCTCGTAAACAAAGAAACCCGGCTCATCGGGTCTTTATTAATTAAGCAGTTCATGCCTTTGTAAATATGGACATAAAGGATGCTTAAATTTGGCTTCTAATTTATTTTGGATTTGTCACTGGATCATTTGCAATGAAAACAAAACGCCGTGTAACAAATTCAATACGCTGTGCAAACAGAGTAATATCCGGAGGCCATTGAAAGCATAAGGGGAGATAATCAATGAAAACCCTTAGAATCATTAGCGCCCAAAAGGGGAATCGAATTTAATTAATCAACAATACAATTTGAGAAATAATTCATACGGGCAATTAATTTTTCTTTTTGTATTTTGTCCATTGAAAATACCAATAATAAAAAAAATAATTGCCAGTGGTCATGTATTACAGATAAAATAGGACACCCATTCCTTTCCCTTTCTCCTTCTCTCTCTCTCTCTCTCTCTCTCTCACTTTATCTATCTATCTATCTCTGTCTATCTATCTATCTATATATCTGTATATGTATACGTAAGTGAGAGAAATAGAAATGAACCTGACAGACATATTGAAAAGATAATTGGAAAATATATATATATATACATTGGTATAGATGAAATTTATTATTATTATTATTGTCGGTACGTGATTCGACCAAAATTCACTAACACACACCGTGTGTTATTTAAAGGTATTTTAGATATAAAAATAAAATAGAATAATATCAATAGAAAACACAATTAAGCCGCGTAAACAACAGGTCCTCATCAGGACATTATTTTATACACAGACACTTACACACACACCTATAATATATATATATATATATATATATATATATATATATAGAGAGAGAGAGAGAGAGAGAGAGAGAGAGAGACAGAGAGACAGACAGACAGAGACTGAGAAAAAGAGGGACAAAGAGAAGGGGTCCAATTGTGATGTAATGTTTAGTCCCGCTGATCTATCACTACTGAATAGCGAGTTCAATTCTAGCTGGATTTCCCATACTTGGCGCCTAGTGCCACATACGATGTGGTGTGGACGTGTTGATTATATATATATATATATATATATATATATATATAAGACAAGGACTCAAGTATGGGAAATCCAACGAGAACATATATATATGTACTTAGGATTTATTCATATATATATATATATATATATATATATATATATATATGTGAAAATAAAATGGAAATTAATCCGACAGTATGAATAAGATATAATGAAAAAACAAACGATGTTTACAACTGAAATAGGCTCATCAGAAGAGAAAGTGTGCAAACCGTTTCGGGGCCAATTCTCTTGACGGTTTTAAAAAGCAACACTCGGCCCATCCTCAACTAATATGAGGACCCTATTGCATTATAATGTATCAACCGCACGTGGGTCGGTCATCAACAAAAACAAGACGGGAAAAAGACCGTTAGTAAAAACAGAACGCTGCTAGTTAAATGTTGGAATTAATCAAAATTTCCATTTTATTTTCACATACTTGTCCATGAAAAACTTTATTTTCACATACTTGTCCATGAAAAACTTTACATTTGAATGTTTACCCCTTTTTGATGATATCCATTAACACCACGGATTTACCTATAAATGTGGGCTACTTATTTTACAGTTGGATTGTATTACAATAATTTTGATATTCCATATACACTTTTATACATATTTTACACTTTTCTATAACTTTACACCATACTTTTTTGAGTCTTATTTCATTACTATAATGCTTCTGATTATTTTCAAAATTGAAAATGAGATTCATTTTATTTTTAAATAAAATTCATTTTATTTTTAAATAAAATTCATATTATTTTTAATGCAGACAGCACATTTTTTTTTGATTAATTCCAACGTTTAACTAGCAGCGTTCTGTTTTTACTAACGGTCTTTTTCCCGTCTTGTTTTTGTTGATGACCGACCACGTGCGGTTGATACATTATAATGCAATAGGGTCCTCATATTAGTTGAGGATGGGCCGAGTGTTGCTTTTAAAACCGTCAAGAGAATTGGCCCCGAAACGGTTTGCACACTTTCTCTTCTGATGAGCCTATTTCAGTTGTAAACATCGTTTGTTTTTTCATTATATCTTATTCATATATATATATATATATATATATATATATATATATATATATATATATATATATAAATGCTAGAACTACTGTCTGACCAAAACACCTATGAACAAATCACCCTACAAACCATCACACCAAAAAAAAATTCTTTTAATATATATATATATATATATATATATATATATATATATATATATATATATATTATACTAAAGCTGAGATAATTACCTTTTAGTGTCTAAAGGTTTTTTTCCTGTTTAGTTTATTGACACAGAATTTATACCAAAATATACTTTGGTTTTAGGATTACATTATGTTTGAAAAAAAAAATCCATTTTAATTGGGTCTAATTAGACGTAATTAGAATTTAAGTCAAAAACTGACCAATCCCTTCTCACATTCTGCATATTACTTTCACCCTCTCTGTATATCTTGATTACCTTCTCTGTATATAAATATTAGTCTCTCTCCGTGTGAGTAAGCGGGAGTGGGAGAGTCAGTGTGATAAATATAACTACTGGCTTCATTTGCATATCAAGATTCGTCGACAACCCGTATATTATATATTTGCATGATCCATTTCAATTGTCCCCCCCCTTAATTGTTACCATTCCACACCCATAACTGATAATAGGCATCAGCATTTCTTACTACAACTAAAAATAAACAGTTTAAATTAAAAATATAAAAAAGGGTTCAAGTTCCAAATCAACTTATTCTATTATAAAATCATGATTGGGGATTAGAAGATGTACGAAAAAATAAACCAAAAATAAACGCAATACCCTTTTCACAATAAATTACGTTTTTTTTTAGAATTTTATTTTATTTTTTGTGCAGTTTATAATACAAAACAATAAAAATCCAATTCTCAGTTTCCAAATTATCCAGTCATATTGTCTCATTAATAATTTTATTTACTTATACTTGTAAGCACATTTATGAGTATTTACCTTTTTAAAAAAATTATATCTATTTGTTATTAAATTAGCTTACTCTCAATCTTACTTACAATGCCATCAGAAGATATTCATTTTCTTTTTTGGTGTTTCTGCAGATACTATTTTATCCGTATCAATTCCTAATTTAAGCACGCTGGTTTTTCTTTTGTTATTTATATTTTATTATTTTTTGAAAAATCGTAGCGAAATGTAACATAGAAATACATTTCAAATTCTCCCGGCTCTCTCTCTCTCTCTCGTCTCTCTCTTCTCTCTCTCTCTCTCTCTCTACTCTCCAGAGAAACTAGCATTATATAACGAGGAGGTAGTTAAGAGATATATAGAGGGGGAAAAAGAAATAGACAAAGAGTAAAATAAGAGATTGGTCGGTTTTTGACTTAATTGCAAATTACAATTAATTAGAACCAATTAAAACAGCTTTTGTTTCAAACATAATTCAATCCTAAAAGTAAGGAATAATTTAGTATAATTTTTCTGTCATTAAACTAAACAGTAAAAAAGCCGTTAGGAAGCAAAAATTGATTTACTCAGCTTTAGTATAATAATAATAATAATAATAATAATAATAATAATAATAATAATATATATATATATATATATATATATATATATATATATATATATATATATATATATATATATATATATATATATATATATATATATATATATATATATATACAGTCCAAAGAACAATAGATAATGTATATTGAAGTAGTATCAGTGACTCTTTTGTTAACATTATTGCCGTTTCTGTTATCACTGCACAGAGAAATTGAACATCTTAAATGTCATGCGACAATACTTAATCCTGATTGGCTGATTTCTTGTGACATTACTTTAGAGAATAGATGACACGGGAATGTTTTTCTCTCTAATGCTTATCGGTCAGAGTGGATAACAAAAGAAATATGAAAAATCTTCTTAAAATAAAACTAATACGATGGCAACGGCAAGATATCTAGGCTGAGCTTTTATGGAAATTCCAAAGTAGGATTGTTTAAAAGCTGACTCGTATAGTAATTATAAATAAAACATGTGTCCTCATAAAATGCCATATATATATATATATATATATATATATATATATATATATACTAGCAAAAGTATGCGCCCACTAGGCGCAAGTATTTTAGTTTTAATGTCATAAATTTTCATATTGAATTAGAAAGACTAAAGTAAGAGCAAATATAAACATATTTCGCTTATTTTAATCTTATTTTAATTGATTTCTATATAAAATTATGAATAGGATTGATTTAAATACGTTTGAGAATAACATGATGGTCTTAGACATCAGTAACAGCAAATAACTATTAAACCCAGTTTTGTTATAATCATTATGCAAATTTTTCCAACCATATATTATGGAAATCTTATATATATATAAGATTTTTGGATTTTTTTTTTTATAGAAGCATTGTTGGATAAAGTATATATTATTATTTATACTTTTGCTTGCAGGCAATTACAATGCGTATATGGCATAAAATTCGATAATTATAGAAGATAATAATGACAAGTGAATTTCGGTAAAGAATTATTCGGTGTGTAGAACATCGTACAGACTGTTTCAACTTTATTAAGTCTCATCAGCGATGTATACTAACGAGTTCCCTCCGACAGAAATCGAAACCTGGACTTCAGCAGGGTAGTCAGAAACCATACCGCTGCGGCCACGATACAGCACGGGAAATCCTTGCGAAATTAATCTGTCAATGATACTGATACGTCTCTACCATATGAGGTAAGAGGACGTTGAGTAAATAATAACAAACCCGGGCCTTATGCTCTTCGGCGAAGGAAATAAGATTTTTGGATGTTTTTTTTTAGAAACATTGTTGAATAAAGTATATATTATTATTTATACTTTTGCTTGCAGGCAATTACAATGCGTATATCGCATAAAATTCGATAATTATAGAAGATAATAATGACAAGTGAATTTCGGTAAAGAATTATTCGGTGTGTAGAACATCGTACAGACTGTTTCAACTTTATTAAGTCTCATCAGCGATGTATACTAACGATTTCCCTCCGACAGAATCCAAACCGGGACTTCAGCAGGATAGTCAGAAACCATACGCTGCGGCTAAGATTACAGCACGGGATCCCTGATGAGACTTAATAAAGTTGAAACAGTCTGTACGATGTTCTACACACCGAATAATTCTTTAATATATATATATATAATATATATATATATATATATATATATATATATATATTGTTAAACTCTACTGACAATGCTTGTTGGTCGAGTTTTTGTTCGATCCTTTCTAACTGTCTGGCCATTTTTTAATATCCGGGTGGAATGTTTAAAAGAAAGAATGCTGGCAAAATATACTTATATATATATATATATATATATATATATATATTATATATATATATATATATATATATACTAGACAAAAGGTGATCCGTTACATCACCCATTGACCTCTCGGTAGATAATTAGGATTAGGTAGGTATTGCCAAAGATGACGTCAAATCCGTATTTTACAAAATGAATTAAAATATCCTTTTTATTCGGTATTTTCATTTTATCTTAATTCAAAACAACTGTCACGAATTTTCAAATAAACATGACCGAGTTTCGAAAATAAAAACAATCAATACATTATTTAAGAAAAATTAATAGAAGATACATTTGCTTGTCGAGGAAAGACATGTTAGCGGGAGGTAAAATATCGCTTTCATATAGCATTAACTTTTCGGAAAAAAACGCCTTCAAACAGCTAGGGAGTTCATAAGTAGCACGGGTCGGATTTTCAGCTGGCACTGCTTAGCGTTTTTTGTCTGGACACATTTGTGCTATATGCAGCAAAAAAAATTTAACCTTATATAATCTATTTGATTAATTTTAATTCGTTTTTAAAATGAAAAGGAGACAACATATTGGCAGTCCCTAGGATTGGAGAAAAGAAAGTTTGCAAAGTGAATTAATGTTTTTTTTTAAATGCCGGTGAGTTATAAAATAACATTAAAATCATTTTGTAAGAGTTTTTAAAGAGGAAACGTTTTATCTAATTTAAATTGACATGGATCCTATAATTTTATTAAGCTACGATTTCATTGCAGAATCTTAACATGCAAATAATGTTGGTAGTTAAATGTCTCTAATACAAAAACTCTCTCTTACTCACATAGAGAGACTAACATATATAAAAATGTATATAGAGAGGGTGAAGGTAATATGCAGACTAATTGGAATCAAATAAAATGGATTTTTTCCATCCTAGAAGCAAGGTATATTTTAGTATGAATTTGGTATCATTAAACTAAACAGGACAAATCCTTTAGGAAATAAATAGGATTACATATTTTAGAATAATTTTTAAAAGTAAAGAACACACACACACACACACACACACACACACACACACACACACACACAGAATTCCTAAAATAAAGGAATATTGTAATACGTAGATTCGTAGCGAATCTTTTTAATTTAATAAGGGATTTGCTATATTATTTTCCTTTCTATAATATTGTGTTATAAAAATCATTTCCGTCCGGTCGTAGACCAGGTACTTCTTCTAGTATATATATAAATCGATTCTCCGACTTTTTCAGTGCAATAGCATGCTTGTGAGAACTCCTTTGCTAATAATGTCGATTATTATTGATAGAATTATGGCCTTGTGCATGTGAAGTGGATGTTTATTAAATATCATTCCGATTTCACAAGTGGATTTTGAACTGAATATCATGAACAGGAAAATGAGCATCTGGGAAACAGTTGGACATTATTGTAAAAAAAAAACATGAAAGATTAAAACCAGCACAAAACTGATAGCAATAAGAATTATGAATCAAACAAAAAAGGAAGAGGAAAGAAATCGAGAGAATAAGAGAAAGAAAGAAAGAAAAAGAAAAGAATGAAAAAAAAGGAAAAATGCGAACGGGGAAATTAAGAAGAAATAGATAAACTAAAAAGTGAGAAATAAATAAATATAGGTGAAATAAATAAATGAAGCTACACAAAAGAAGAAAAAATAAAGAAGAAATAAAAAAGAAGGAAAAGGAGAAAAAACAAAAAATAAAAGGAAAAGAAAACAAGAAATAAAAAAAAAATGAGTGAAAAGAAAATGTAAAAGGCAAGGATAAATATGATAGAAAGAAGAAGGTAAAAAGAAAGAAGAAAGAAAGAAATGAAAGAAAGAAAGAAAGAAAGATGGAAAGAATAGAAAGAAAGAAGAAAGAAAGAAAAAAGGTAAAACGAATAAAATGAAAAATAAATTGAAGGTAAAAAAGTAAAAAGAAAAACAGAAGAAGAAATAAAAGAAAGAAAATGAAGAAAAAGTAGAAGGAAAAGGAAAGAAGAAGGAAGCATGCAATAAAAAGAATGAAAGAAAAAAGTTTAGAGAAAAGAAAATATAAAAAGTAAGAATAAACATGATAGAAAGAAGAAGGTAAAAAAAGGAGAGAGTAAAGAAAGAAAGAAGAATAAAAAGAAATAAGAATTAAAGAAAAAAAGAAGGAAAAAGTGGGGAAGGATATGGGATGAAAAATAAATTAAGAAGGATTAAAGAAAGAAAGAAAAGCTAAAGAAAGAAGAGAAAATGAATAAGGTGAAATAAAAAGCAACGAATAAATAAAAGATGAATGAAAAAGAGAAGGAAATTGGAAAGAAAAAAGAGAGAAGCACGAATTATCAATCGAACAAGAAGGAAAGAAGAGGAAGGAAATCGGAGATAATGAAAGAAAAAACAAAAAAAAGGAAGAAATAAAATGGATAAAATTAAGAGGGGAATTAAGAAGAAATAAATAAAATAAAAGAAAGAGAAATAAATAAATAAATAATAAAGCGTGAAAAAAGAGAAAATAAAAAAGAACTAATAAACAAAGAAAGAAAAGTGAAAAACGTGAATGAAAAAGTTAAAAAAAGAAAGAAAATATAAACGGTAAGGTAAAAGAAGGAATAATAATAATAATAAACAATGTAAAAAAGATTAATCACAAAGAATAGAGGGAAGAATAAAAAAAGAAAGCTATATAATAAAGGAAAAACTGAGAGAAGTAGAAAAATGAAAAAAAAAGAAAAGAAAATGTAGAGTAAAGAAAAAACAGATTAAGAAAGAAAGGAAAAGAAGGAAAATGAAAAATGAATAAATAAATAAATTAAGAAAGAAAGAAAGAAAGAAAGAAAGAAAAGGAATGAAATAAAGGAAAATGGAAAGAAAAAGTACGAATCAAAAGAAAGGAAAAAGTGTGGTAAGGAAAAAAAAAGAACAAAGAAAGAAATGAATATTTAAACAAAAAAGAAAGAGATAAATTAAGAAAAAAGAAGAAAATGAAAAAGGAATAAATAAATAAATAAATAAAATGAAAGAAAGAAAGAAAGAAAGAAAGAAGGGGCATCGGAAAGAGTGAATCAAGGAGAAAAAGAAAAAGGAATGAGGTAAAGAGAGAGAAAAAAGAATAGGCGGAGTAAATAAAAAGAAAAAAAAGGAAAAAGTTAAGAAAGAAAGAAAAGCAAAGGAGAGGCGAAGTAATGGAAAAAAAAAGTGAAGCCAGAAGGAAAAGAAAGAAAAAAGGGAGGAAAGAAGAAAGGAAGCAAAAAGAAAGAAAAGAAGGAATAAAGAAAAAAGAAAGAGAGAAATTAACAAAGAAGGACGATAAGAAGAAAGGAAAAGAAGAAAGGTAAAAAGAAGATAAGAAAGAAGTAAAATAAAAGAATGAAAAAAAAATGAAGGAATTAGAAACAAATTCAGAAGAAAGATAAATAAAAAAACGAAAGAATGTAAAACGATGAAAAGAAAGAGGAAAGAAATTATCGAAGGAAAAACGGGAAAAGGCAAAGGAAGAAGAAATAAAATAAGGAAGAAAAGGAGAGGAAGAAAGCATACCGGAAAAAGAATAAAAGAAAATCAGGAAATAAAGTAAAATGAAAAAAAAATAACAATGAAAGATATTGAGGAAGAAGAATGTAAGGAAAAAATGGAAAAGAAAAAACAAAAAAGAAGAAAAGAATGAAGAAGGAAGAAAAAAGGAAAAGGAAAGGAATAAAGTAATCAAGAAAAAAGAATGAAAGAAAAAAGGGAAAGAAGGAAAATGAAGAAGAAAGAAAGAAAGAAATTGAGCATTTAATAACGGAAAGAATGGCGGGAAAGAAAACAGAAAGATGGGAGTCAATGAAAAATGAAGAAAGGTGGAAGAAAAAGAAAGGAAGAAAGAAGAAAGAAAAATAATGGAAGAAAAAGGAAAGAAGGTAAACGAAAAAAGAAAGAAGAAAAATTGTGGAAGGGTAATCGAAGGAAAAACGGGAAATAGGAAAGAAAAAAGTAAGAAAAGAAGCAAGAAGGAAGACAAGAAGGAAGGAGGAAAAAAGAGGAAGAAAAAGGAAAGGAAGAAAGCAAGAAGGAGTAAATGAAAGAAGAAAAAAGGGAAAGAATGTAAAAGGAAGGAAATAAAGAGGAAAGAAATTCAGTATTTAATTACGGAA
>CM042150.1:29400898-29405898 GCA_023376005.1 Doryteuthis pealeii | reverse complement strand
TTTAACTCACATGAGAGATTTTAATAGCTATATTACTAGGCTCAGTGGCCACACGGTAGCGTAATTATTAGCAAGGACATGTGCAGACCAATTGGCTAATAGGTATTTTGACAATTTCTTCGCTACGAGTAGGATGTGACACAAGATCAGTATTCAGTAGTAATGAATCTGCTAGACTAGCTTTAACCATTACACCACATGTGACACCCAGACCATATTGTTTTAGTATCATCCACTATGGGACGCCCTAAGTATTTACCCAACCCGATCTCACATCGCTGGCTGGAACAGAAGAATACACCGACTGCACCTCTGCAGAGGTGTAAAACTTACCCAATGGGGCCACTTTTGGGCCGTGGGTGGCGACACATGATAATTAAGGACGGGATATTAGTGGCAGAGCAGTCCATGACATGCAACACGCCACTTTGGTCCTTACACACACACACACCACACACACACACACACACACACACTTACACATACACGCACACAGGAAGATAGTATGATAAATGAATTAGAGTAAAGAGAACAAAGAAGGTGGTAGTAGGACGTGGACGAAAAGGGTGGAAAAGAGCTAGACGGCATAACTATATAACTCATTTCGTACTATTTAGCTAACGACAACTTTAAAATTACAGTTATGACCGCTTATCCATCAAGGAACATGTACGTTAGCTAGTTAATATTATAAATGTGTATATCTTTTTATTAGTAGAATCCACCGATGCTCCATTATAATAGCAATAAACTCATTTCGTACTATTTAACTAACAACAACTTAAAAATTGCAATTATGACGCTTACCCATCGAGTTACAGGTACGTTAGCTAGTTACTTTTATAAATAGTTTATCCTTTTACTATTAGAAACTACCAATGCTTCAAAATTATAGCAATAAACTCATTTCGAACTATTTAACTAACAACAACTTAAAAATTGCAATTATGACCGCTTACCCATCGAGCTACGGGTACGTTAGCTAGTTACTTTTATAAATTAGTTTATCCTTTTATTAGTATAATCCATCGACGCTCCAGAATACTAGCAATAAACTCATTTCGTATTATTTGACTAACAACAACTTTAAAATTGCAATTATGACCGCTTACCCATCGAGTTACGGGTACGTTAGCTAGTTACTATAATAAATTACTATATCGTTTTATTAATAGAAACTACCAATGCTTCAAAATTATAGTAATAAACTCATTTCGTACTATTTGACTAACAACAACTTAAAAATTGCAATTATGACCGCTTACCCATCGAGTTACGGGTACGTTAGCTACTTTACTTTTATAAAATAGTTTATCCTTTTACTATTAGAAACTACCAATGCTTCAAAATTATAGTAATAAACTCATTTATACTATTTAACTAACAGCAACTTTAAAATTACTGTAATGACCGCTTACCCATCGAGTTACGGGTACGTTAGCTAGTTAATATTATAAATTAGTTTATCCTTTTATTAGTAGAATCCACCGACGCTCCAGAATAATAGCAATAAACTCATTTCGTACTATTTAACTAACGACAACTGCGAAACCAAATGAAGTTGAGTCGGTGTTTTAATCAATCAGCTGATGCATTAGAGAGATTCTTCGGCTCGATTAAAGTTTAGTTGCAACATTCAAATGTAGACGTTGTTCGTAAGAAGCTGAGAGGCGTAGTTACAAAGACGTTCGATCAGTTGGAAAGTACAAAGACCTAATCAGCAGTGTCGGCGCACGACTCCATCGGCGTAGCTACGCAAAAGGCAATGCACAATACGAACAGGAAACTCTTTGAACAGAAAGAATAGATTGCTCCAGGTAATGAACCAACATAGACTGATAACGATTGCCAAAAACAAAACAAAAAAAGAAAGAAAAAAGAAAGAAAGAAAATAGGAAGAAAAAGAATATGATAATATATATATATATATATATATATATATATAAATATATATATATATATATATATATGCGTGTGTGTGTGTGTGTGTTGAAAGAATGAATAAAGGAAAGAAAGTATAGAATAGATAATATAGGATATTTTAATCAATATTACTTACACGTGTTTCGGTCTGGAGTTTATCCATGTGTACGTTATTCAAACTATTATTATTTTTAAATAATCAAAAGAAATGAAATAATATTAATAGAAAAAATGTAGAAATGTTCCGCATACAAAGAAAATTCGACCTTCATCAGAGTAAATCCTTTTTAGAAAAATCCTTATTTTCAAATAAGGATTTTTTTATGATAACAGCAAGAAATGTCTTCAAATAAAAACCAGAAGATTTAGCAGCCTGACGATGGTGAAATAACCTGAAACCTGGGTAGTTGCTTATGAAAAACTTTTATATTTAAAAAATTCAACAAATAAATAAAGCTCCAACAAATTTGTGGTTGAGCACTGTGATTTCTTTGTTTTCATCCCAAAACAAATTTTTAAATATATATATATATATAGTATTCACGCAAGAATAACTCTCTTTAAAAAAAAAACATATACGTATACACACATGTGCGCACACCTACACACTCTCTCTCACACACACATATATATTTAAATTATGTATTTCTATAATACACTATGCAAATATAATGTTTGCGCATTCGTATGTCAGAGTGATTCTCGTGTTTTCATGTGCACTGACATATTGAGGACACCTGACAGAATATTTGGCATTTGATTATCATTTCTGACAGTCACGCCTAATCTATTTCTGGAGATAGCACCAAAAATATCTTTTACTGTCGTTTTTTTCTTCCTTCTTCCATTCAGCATTAATCTTTGGAAATGTGGTAGATTTCTTATTCAGGCTTTTTCCCTAAGTCTCTCCAAATGACTGGATATGAAATTTTATGATTCTAAATGGATTTTATCCGTTTGCTTCATGTCCAAATTCGACTGCAGTTATATTTTATGATGAAACATTAGCCTGCCAATTCTAGCTAGTCCATTTTTATATGTGACAGTAATAAAGTCCTTAGGTTTGTCATACATTAAAACCCTCTCCGTATAAGTCCAATACGAGGAATTTAGTAAACACGCACACATACTCCCACCGGGTTAGCTCAGTCGGTAGAGCGTTCGGCTAGAAAACCACAAGGTTAGTTCGATTCCGGTCCCCGCCAACTCAGCGTATGAGTAGCACGGGGATCTGTGCGGTAAAGTAAGGAGCTGATGGTAGGTGTGGCGCTCCACTCAGATGCTAAAAAACAATCTCCTTGGTCTAGCGCTATTGAAAAGGAGATAGACTCCCTCGCTGATTGGCTGATACTGACATTAGGCCGCCCCGTTGACTTTACTTATATATATATATATATATATATATATATACTAGCTAAAGTACCCGGTCCATGACCGGACTAAAATGAAATTTGGATCACCAGGGAGTGAGAGAGAAAGTGCAAGACAGTAGTTAGACGGAAATATTTTATTATTTATAATTAATTGATTTTTCATAGAATTTAAAAAACTCTTATCGTAACTTGTTTTAGCTACGTTAATTTTCAGTTATTTAACAGTGCAAAAATGAAAACGTTGTTTTTCAATCATAATTTTCATTATTTCCGTAAGCTGAAAAAAGTTAAAAAATCATCAGGAGTTTATTTAATGTTTTTTCTAGAAAATATTAATTGTTCTGCAAGTTTCATAGTGTTTAAATATAGGGGGGGGGGGGTAAATTTCACAGGGTAAAATTGTGGTACCTAGTATTTAAAAACATTGTTTAAAAAACGTTTTGGTGGACCTGATTATCTGGAATCCCCCCCCCTCTATTTTTTTCCTTCAGTTGATATTATCGATTACACACCAATCTATCAGATTGAAAAAAAATTCTTAAAAGTTCTTTATTATTTGAGTATTCACGGGTGCTCATTTCCTCGTATAAGTTTATAGTAAATTGATCCCCCATATCGGAACCGCTTGAACGGAACCCAAATTATTTATTTATTTTCCCATTAAACTAACCCCCCCTACCCCCCCCCTAGTTAAAGTTAAGTTTTATTACAAAATGTGTATTAATTACAAAACATCAATTTTCATAAAAGTTCAAATGTCACCTATGAAATCTCTATTTAAACATGCCAATTTTCAGAACTGAAAAGTTGCACTATAACTCAGCGATGTTTATTGACTTCACAATAAAGAGTAAAATCATAAAACTTTAAAATTTAATTTGTAAGGCAAATTCTGAGGAATATTTAAATTGTATTTTGAATAATAATTTAAATGTTGGTTGTTAGTTGTTTGTTTTATCAACTTTTCGGGTAATTTACTAACGAATCATGTCATTTTGATAAACAAAGCGCTTACAATTTTTCGTACTTACATATAAAATTTTTTTTGAAATGTTCCAATATAACTGGATATTGTCGATAATAAAGTTGAAATAAATTTTCGTCTTACAAATAATTGACTACTTATCTCCAGTCGGGCTTCGACTAAAGATAAAACACCGGATTTTGTCCGTATTAGTAACCTTTGTTTTTGTTTTTTTATCGTGGTTTGAGAAAAAATTAGTTAACGAACCAAAAGAAAAACAGTTTTCTAAGGAAATTCGTCAATCTTATTGTTATTTTTAACCCTTTAAAACTCTAACAATAAAAATTAATAAATAAATTAAAGAATTAAAAGTCATTTAATTCGAATGAAATCTAGTTTAATTTATACAAATATGTAACCGTACTTACGACGTAAACTGATTTTCATGATACTGTTATTTACGATTAGAATATTTTTTAAAAATAAGTAGCCGTAAAGCGTACATTTTGATTTTCTACAATTTTTATGCATTACAAAAATTAAAATTAAAATGAGTGTACTGTACAATTTAAGAATATGGACAAACTCGCTGTAAAAATAATTTAATCTATAAAAACACATTACAAATTACATATTCAGAAAGACTAAGAGATTTCCGAACTGCCTTATTCGTATTATCGCCTATACGTAGTTTTTTTTTTTAACTCGCTGTAAAAAAAAAATTAATCTATAAAACACAT
>CM042150.1:29383398-29398398 GCA_023376005.1 Doryteuthis pealeii | reverse complement strand
TTAATTTCAAATAACAAATATCTTGCCCTGACGACGACCACTTTTCTGTGTACTTAGAAATTTTATATTCATAAAATGTATTCTGGGACAATCTCTCGGTCGAAACACGTATCGGCACTCAAATAAATTATTTTTATCCATTCAAAATTTTCTTTCTTTTATTTATTTATTTATTTATCTATTTCAACATATTGTCGGATTCACTTCCATTTTCCAAATTACACACACACACGCACAAACACACACACACAGACACACACACAAATATATATATATATATAAGCCACAGCCACCTGTGTGCAGAGCGTTGCCGTACTTATTTATCGGAGAAAAAAAAAACCGAATTACGAACAGCGACCAAAGAAAAGTTGAGCAAGCTATCGACAGTTATGCAACATAGAGATGCAATATTCCCATCAGGTAATTCTTATCGAAATCCATTCTCCTCCTACGCAACTTATTGAACATCACATTAATCCAACAGATGTCTTATGAGGCGTTTGTGATCATTCGCCGTGCAACTGCTGTCATACTCATTTAACAAACACTGATATTTTCTACACGGTGAAAACATTGGCTAACTGCCATTTCAACTGCAAGTTTCTAACAAAAGTTGAGTCTTTGCTCTTTTTTTGGCAAGGTTCCTTATTCTGTGAGCCATGCCAGAATGGACTCTGGTTTTTAAAAAAATATTCTAAGAAGAACAAATAATAGAACCAGCTCTTTGTCTCTTTCTAAAGTATTGGTTTCAATAGGTCGATCTGCAAGAGACGCATGGCTGAAATTTATTCCAAAAGCCCACGTTTTCACAATGAAATGGAGTCTATCAAGTTTATCTTACTAACTCTTACTGTTACACTGACTTCGATACTTACTCAGTTACCAACGCTACCCTTTATGATATGGAGAGTAAGGATAGGAAGAAAGGATGGATGGAGAGCAATGAGTATAGGTAATCTTGGATGGAGAACAAGACTGAAATATTAAATGAAGGGGGGGGGGCAAGGAGGTGCAAAGCTGAACGGTGAACAAAGTGAATAAGAAAGAATGAATAGAGACACAGAATAAGGAGAGGAGCAAATCAAAGACAGATAACGAGGAGAAGAGAAAAGATATATCGGATTGGAAAGAAAATTTTGTCCGATACAAATTAGTATTTATTTAACCAATAAAGACAACATGTAAATTGAGAAATATAACGTGTTCAGTTAAGGCATTGTTCAATTGTCCATAATTGAACAATGCCCTAACTAAACACGTTTAAGAAACCAAGCACCTTTTTAATTTTGAAAAATCCCAATTGTTAGTTAGGATATACAAGAAAAAAAAACTTAGAAAAATTGTAGAATCTTGTATAATCTCGTCTTATAATAGAATCAAACAAAGTCCCGGATTTTATAATTTGTCTCCTCACCTAGTTAAATTTATACTAAAAATTACAAAATGCCTTATATTTGATCAATATTTTTTACTAATATATATATATAATATATATATTATATATATATATATATATAAGATAAATAAAAAGTGATAGAAATATTTCTTTTGTGTTATTTATTTTGGAATTGTATATAATATATATATATATATATATATATATATATATATATATATATAAACGGTAGGATAACGAAACCATAAGGTCAACGTCACTTGCTAACTGTGACTTTTTCGCCTATGTCATTTTCAAACCTTTGAACATCACATAGGTGAGAAACTGACATTTAGCAAACGCTGTTGACCTCATGTCTTCGCTACCCTAACTTAGATATACATGCTCAATCAATGATAATGAACATTTATTCCTTATGAATATAGCAAACTATATTATCGTTGATAATAATAATAATAATAATAATAATAATAATAATAATAATAATAATAATGTATGGATACTTCAAACGACAAATCGGTAATAGAGATGAGACTGTAAACCATGTACTATGCGAATGTAGCAAACTAGTACAACGGGAGTACAACACTAGACACGACTGGGTTGGGAAGTGATGCACTGGGAATTATGCAAAAAATTAAATTTTGACCATACAACAAAATGATATATGCATAAACCAGAATCTGTTCTGAAACTCGGATAAGTCCCTTGTCGGCTGGTTACGTCAATCTCTAGCACCTATATGATTGCCACGACCGTATTACTCTTGTAGCAAAGCCCCAACTCTTTTAATCATATATGGGCTAGAAGGCAATGACATAGGGTCTTAATGTCCTGGGTATGACGTTGAAATAGATCTAGTGTTAAGGTTCTAAATCTAGAGCTCAAGAGAGTGTGGAGTACCCCATTCATTGCAATTACTCCCAGATCCACTCTAACCGGGAGGTGTAGTACCTTTTAGGATCCCGTCTATAGTTTAAATAGATAAAAACATGAGTATAAAAATGTATTTAAAAATGATTTTTTCAAAAATTGAACATACAAAAAGAATGAATAAAATAAAGATGTAAGTTGTATGAACTAACCTAAGAGATGATATGCCGTGAAATCCAATCAACGTACAATCCAATGATCGTTTTTTTCCCCTCCTCTCTCTCTCTCTCTCTTACTTTCTATACTTCAGTCTTCTTCCTTCTCTGTGTAACTTTGTGTTCTTGCCTTATTTTCATTGTCTCTTTAACAGATCACAAATTAGGACTGAGCTCATTCTAGTAGTGACCACCCCTAGCGGAGTTTAACAGGTTTGAATTCAGAGTTTTCCTTCTCCTATACTGGTTTGCCCTATGGAAGTGTGTGGTGTAATGGGTAAAGTCATGGGAAATGGACTCGTCGCCACGAGTTCAAATCCTGGACGCGGTAACTGCATTTTCACTTAGCGCTAATACCCTTGGGAAAGGTATGAATCCTACTCTCCCTACAGCTATGGGTAAATAGTAGGGCAGACCGGGCTCTTTAACCTTGGTTAGGCAACCGGTCTAGGAGAAGGAAAACTCTGAATTCAAACCTGTTAAACTCCGCTTAAGAAATTGACCTTGTGTCACATCCTGCTCGTGCGGAGGGGTTGGTAAATATATATATACTGGTCTGCCCTACCGTAAACTAATGCATTATAAAACTCATTCATTGATAAATCAACAGGGAAATTTCCATAAAATCGGATAATTTCCTGATTTTTGGTAATTCTTTTCCAAACACGGGGTGTAGGGGTAAATTTGTTTTGTAAAACACGGATTTTTTTACCTATTAGGTATACCTACTATACACATTTACCAACCCTGCGCATCAGCAGACAATTTTCTTAAGTGGTGTTTAACATGTTTGAAGAGTTTTCCTTCTCCTAGATTTGTTACCTTGGCATGGATAAAGAGCCTAGTGTGTCCTACTATTTACTCAAAGCTAGAGTGAGAGTAGTTGGATTCATACATTTCCCAAAGGTATTAGTGCTCTATGAACTGTAGCTTCGTCCAAAATTTGAACTCTGGTCGACGAGTACATTTTCTACGACTCTAATCATTACACCACGCCTCCAACTAACTCATTCTTTATTCACTCTCATCTTTCTTTCTTTCTTTCATTGTTTCTTTCTGTTGTAGAGAAGGCATCATACCACTCTGAATGAGCACATGTAACATAGAGCATAGATACAAAACAGTTTGGACGAACGGCCTAAAGAAAGGTTTTTGTAGAGTTAATCTTGAGACAACTAAATATAGAATAGAAGAGTCACTGTGGTTAGGGCCTAGAAAGGGCTACGTACATACATGGGTACGAGCTTATAGTTGGGGGCCAAGGCCCTCCAAGCCTTAATGGACAGGGACACCACTTGTCAAATGCATCTTTGTG
This sequence comes from Doryteuthis pealeii, assembly GCA_023376005.1. NCBI lineage: Eukaryota > Metazoa > Mollusca > Cephalopoda > Myopsida > Loliginidae > Doryteuthis > Doryteuthis pealeii. The sequence continues at coordinate 29,394,599 of CM042150.1, read as the reverse complement.
GATGCCAGATGAAAGAGAGAGAGAGAGAGAGAGAGAGAGAGAGAGAGAGAGAGAGAGAGAGAGAGAGAGAGAGATAGCTTCTCCAGACTGAGTTTAAATAACCAGGTCGTAATGCCATCTAGTGGCAAGTCCTGGCAACAAGGGAAGGTAACACTTTCCCACTATCAACCTCATACCCCATGGGAAGACAATCGCGACAGTTCTTCTACGTGTATTATTTGCTTGTTCGCAGGTGATTTTATTGTTTCGAAAATTTTAATTTGCAAAAATATCTTTTGGTATTATGAGAACATTTTGTAAAAAAAATGAAATTCTGCAAAATATTCAAACGTTACTTAAAATATTTATCTTATTATTTATTAAATCATCATCATTTGAATGAATATGATCATTGAAGGTGTTGGTCTCTGGGGCCAGTTTTTTCCAGCTAGAGAAGTAGGGCACTATACTACTGTTAACACATTCTTGTAAGTCTTATTAAATAAACCCTTTTCCTTTTGAACGATCCGGGTGATTATTTCATCATTGCATTACATTATTTCTTTGTTTTTAATTTGTTTCTTTCTTTTCCTTGGTTCTGTTAAGTGAAAGGATTTTAGTCGACAGATGCTCCTGAAATCACGAACCCACTTCTTTCCCACCGCATCGAACTCAGAAGTGCCGTTACCAACATAAATAATTCGGTCATTTTTGACGGGGCTTATGCTTGTATAGATTCATATCGAGACTATATTCCCTCTCTATTTCGGTTTATATCTTATTATAATGGAGATTGTGGGTTTGTATGTCTGTAACCTAAACTATATTACTATACAAGTCACAATTCCCTTTGTTATTTACATTACATTCTCTTTTTTTTTAAACCTCAATTATTAATAAAATTGTTTTACATTATTAATACAGTTGACTATATCTACATACTAATAACATGCAATTGTATTTAAATATACAACAAAATAGCAGATAACAGTGTGAATGGGAAGGCTAATTTGCATATTGATCTTAAAAATTTGATTTTAATAAATGTATGCTTAGTATTATTGATTTCTAATTGTTTTGTTTTATCTTATTGAATATGAGCAAAAATCTCGGGGATAAATCTTAAAAGAAATCCATTAACAAGAATAAATAACTGTAATATTATTCTTTACTTCCTATTTTAACTAAATAGTTAAATTAGGAAAACTTACCAATGAAAGACGGGAGTAATGGAAAATGATGGAAGAGTTAGTTTCAAAGTTGTTCTATTTTCCAATCATACACCCTCTGTTCCAAATCTTTTTATCTGCATTCTTATTCAGTTTCATTAGCCTTTCTAATTTAATATGATATTTTATTATATTAAAATATAAATAATTGCATCCGGAGGGTGCATATATTTGCTAGTATATATAAATAAATATATATTTATATATGGATTTATATATTATAAAACCATGCCATTCGTTCATATCACAAAATTTCTTTACCTTTTTTTCTTTTCATAATTCCTTGCCTGTTAGCCATTCTTATTTCCATTACTGTTTATTCGAACTTTCTTTTGTTTTAATCTATTCCATCTATGTTTTCGTAAAGTTTGCTTTTTTCATCTTTAGGTATTTCAAGCTATATTAAGAAATATGATTTTGTCTGTCTTCTTTTGTTGGACAAACTGTTTTAGCTCAAGCTGCCGAATTTGGTAGTACGGCCGGTTTAGCTCAGTCGGTAGAGTGTTTGACTAGGAAACCTAAGGTTCCTGGTTCGATACCGGCCCTCGCCAACTCAGCTTATGAGTAGCACAGGGATCTGTGCGTTAAAGAGGAAATGATGGTAGGTGTGGCGCTCCACCTCAGATGTCAAAACAATCTCCTTGGTCTAGCCCTGGTGAAAAGGGGATATACTACCTCGCTGTTTGGCTCATACCGACTAATATTGAGCTAACCCGGCCCATATATATATATATATATATATATATATGTGTGTGTGTGTGTGTGTGTGTGTTGGAGATTTTGTGCTTAATTAAAGTCATACCTAATTTTTTAATTAATTAATTATAATTAAATGAAATACATAACCGTTTAAAATTAACGAGAAATTCTGGGAGGCCAGCTAGTGTAGAGGTTAGAATGTCCGCCTGTCAGCCTGACAGGTAGGGTTCGAATCACTCACAAAGCACTGCCCTGTCTATAGCTCTGCTGATGAGGCCTAATAGGCTGAAGTGTACATGCAGAGATCGACTTTTTCTCGATTTGTTTACGCTTTACATTTAAACCGATATGCACGCCTAATTCATTTAATTATAATTAATTAATTAACAAATTAGGTATGACTTTAATTAAGCACATAATCTCCCACAAATTGTCGGCCTTCGCCATTTCAAACACATTGTTTGACTACTTCATATATATATATATATATATATATATATATATATATATATATTGAAAACTAGGTATTTCTGTGTATAAGATACATATCGATGATATAATTTCTTAGTTTCATGTGTTTTATTAATCAGCAATTATATCCAAGGATCAAAATACTTCTACATAATATCCACTCAGACGACTGCATGAATGCAAATTAGCAAATTTGTACAAATTAAAACCGTGTAGAAACAATGACCCTCACTTGAAAACCGAAAGACTGAATGTATCTCTGTGAGAATTCAGCGTGCTACCAACTCGGATTTAATCTACGGCTGCTTATCCAATTTGACAAATTAATTGAATTCTTATTTGTCTTGGAAATTTAAATCAGCACAGACGAAGAACGTCAACATTACACTAATCGATTTAATTCACGTAAGAAATGTAAATTTAGGCCTTCGTTCGATCTTATCAAACTGTCCAAATGAATCGGTTAATATTTAATATATGAAGTGGTCCTAAGCGGCCCTCTTGAGACGGATGTTCAATCCAGTTCCCAATTACTGGAAATTACGCAAAACAATTTCCTCATTTCACCGTTCTCGTCGTAGTCAACAATTTTACGGCAATAACAAATTTAATGGCTATAATAATGACTAGCGGGAACCGTGGAAATTTCACTGTGTAATTAGTAGAAGCTAATTGACATCTAAGTGTAGACATGCAAACAAGTATTTTGTAAGTCATCTACCACCTGACCAGACTAATGTAGCGTAGGCGTTAGGCATGTGCAGCCGATACCTTTTGAACACAGCTCGTATTTTGAAAAATAAATGAATACAGCATTCATTATTCGTTTCTATCTTGGTAAACACAGCTAGCGTATCAATGTAATTGTAACAAACGCCGTTATTTGATGAAAATAAACGTTTCATTTATTGTTGATTTCTGTCTTCGTAAATAAAGCTTCAGTCTCAATCTATTTTGAACACATATCGCATTTTGTATATTGAACACATCTTGCATTTGAAGAAAACAAACCTCTAATACATTGTTCATTACTGGCTTATTTCATCGTTCTTGTCGTCAACAATTTTACAACAACAACAAATCTAATGACTATGATAATGACTAGAAGGAACCATAGAAATTCCACTGTGTAATTAGTAGAAGATAATTCATATCTAAGTGTAGACATGCAAACAAATATTTTCTACATCATCTACCACCTGACCCTGACTAATGTAGCGTAGGTGTTACGCATGGGCAGCCTCAGTGTATTTTGAACACATCTCGAATTTTGTATATTGAACACATCTCGCATTTTGAAGAAAATGAACATCTAATACATTGTTCATTTCTGGCTTGGTAAATACAGCTTCAGTCTCTATACATTTTGAATAAACATTATAATTTTACAAAAATCAATGTTTCATTCATTTTTCATGCCTGCATAATGATTAGATTCGTGGGAAATGGTCTCATCGACCCGAGTTCAAATCCTAGACAAGGCTGTCTGCATTTCACATAACGCTAATACTCTTGGGAAAGGTATGAATCCATATATTCTCCATCCAACTATGAGACAAATACAGCTTCAGTTCCTATACATTTGAACAAACAAACTAACAAAAAAAACATTGACGAAAATTAACGTTTTATTCTTTGTTCATCTCTGTCTTGGTGAATACAGCTTCAGTTCCTATACATCTTGAACAAACATTGTAATTTGACGGAAATTAACGTTTCATTTTTTGTTCATCTCTGGTCTTGGAAAATACAGCTTCAATCTCATCGTATTTTGAAGAAAATGAAGCTTCATTCTCTCTTTGTCTCATAAGTGAAATTCTCCTATGGACACCTATACATGGACACATGAGTTGAGTGTAGGCCAACCAGCACAAACCTATATCAATCAGTTCTGTGTGAGTGCTGTGCAGGGGACCTGCCAGGGGCAACAAGGAAAGTTGGTGAGAGAGAGAGAGAGAGAGAGAGAGAGAGAGAGAGAGAGAGAGAGAGAGAGAGAGTCATGGATATCCATGTCTTGGTAAATACAACTTCAAATCTCTTCATATTTTGAACAAACCTCGTAATTTAATGAAAATTAATTTTCCATTCTTTATTGGTAAATACACCTTCAAACTCTATAAATTTTGAACATATCTTGTTCATTGTGTTTCATATATAAATAACTAAAGTTTCTTAATAAATTGTAGGGTATTTACTTATGACCTAGAAAAACAACTAAAGCCGTCTAACTCCTACCTTGGAACCTATCATGTGTAATTCGTGTCTAATAAACTATTGAAATGTATTTACAGTTAGTTTGAAATGGTTAGGGAAGAAAGAAGAAAAACACTGAGACGCATGGATATGATTTTACTGCGTCCTTTTAGATTTTTATGCGTCAGGAACGCAGGACGCGTATCTATAAACATATATATATATATATATATATATATATATATATATATATATATATATATATATATATATATATATAAAGAACATTTTGAAAAAACAAGTGTCCGAAAATGGGATGAATTTAATTATTTATGTTTAAACATTTCGGTTACATTGAACCTTCATCAGGATGTCTCTTGGGGTGAAGAAAATGATGGATGTTTTTATATTTGACAGGAGATGAAAATATATAAATAAAGAGTTTGAAAAACGTTTGTCGTGGCAGCCGATTATCTTTTTTGCGATAAGCAACTACCAGATCCACCGTTAAGTAGGTTTCGCCGGTGTATTTAATGCTTTCAAAGTTGCAATTAAAGCGTGTAAATAGTTTCTGAAAAAAAAAATCTTTGTCAGTTGAAACTGTTAAAGGACAATAGAAACCTAGCAGTCAACTCGACGAAGTAGCGAATATCGATCTACCTGGTGCGCACGTGTTCAGGTATTTTGATGCAGGTAGGTACGCAGAACACTTCCGACTTCAGGTGTTCTGTGCCTCAGGGGAGAGGCAGTGTCAAGCGAAATTAGAAAGATGGATTGTTTTTTTGGTTTTTTGTAGTTCTTTTATAATTAACAAAACGAATCTTTTGGTTGGGGTTGCAAACTTATTTGCTTGTAACATCTGCATGTGTAGCATATACATTAGGCATACTCAATTTTTCGACTGCTTTTCATTTTAAAAACGAATTGGAATTAAGTATATATTATTATTTATATTTTTCTTGAAGGCAATTACAATGCGTATATCACATAAGATTCGATAATTATAGAAAATAATCATGACAAGTGAATCTCGACAAATAATTTTCGGTGTGTAGAACATCGTACAGACTGTTTCGACTTTATTAAGTCTCATCAGCGATGTATACTCAAATTTTCTCTAAGTCGAAAAGTAGTAACATAATGATCATCAGCAAAAAAGCAAAATAATATTACAGATGTAATTTATTTTTAATATATTAAAAACTATTTTTTCGGTCAATTTTGCACAAATATAGCCGTAAATTAATACATTATAAAAACTCATTCATTGATAAATCAACACTGAAAATTCTTTAAATTCAAATCATTACCTGATTTTTTGTAATTTTTTTTCTCCAAACGGGTGAAGGAGGGAATAACCTTGTTTTGTAAAACACGGATTTCTCGACAGATTGAGTAGACCTAATATACCCCCCCCCGGATGAGCAGGATGCAAACAAGGTCAATCTCTTATGCGGAGTTTAACAGGTCTGAATTCAGAGTTTTCCTTCTCCTAATTTGGTTACCTAGCCAAGATTAAAGAGCCCAATCTGTTCTACTAGTTACGCATAGTTTGAGTATAAGAATAATCGGATGCATACCTTTCACAAGGGTAATAGCGCTATGTGAAATACAAACTACTTCGTCCAAGATTTGAACTCGTGTCGACGAGTCTATTTCCTACGATTCTAACCATTAAACCACGCACTTTCCTCAGAATAATTGCACGTTCAGCATATATATCCTTTACGGACTCGATAATTTTTTTTGTTTTTCTTGGCGATTGAATAAACTTTTCATTCATTATTCGTTTCTGTCTTGGTAAATATAGATTTAATCATGATGATTTTTTAACACGCCTCGTATTTCGAGGGAAATTAACATTTCCTTCTTTTTTCATTTCTATCGTGGTAAAAAGAACTTGACCCTTTTTGAAAATACCTTGTAGTTTGAAGAAAATCAAAGTTTCATTCATTGTTCATTTCTGTCTTGGTAACTAAAGCTTCACTCTCAATAATTCTTGAACACTGCACGTATTTTGAAAAAAAAGTTTCATTTATTGTTCATGTTTCTGAATTGATAAATACCGTTTTAGTCATGGTACTAAAAAAATACAGCTAGCATTTAGAAGAAAATTAACGTTTCCTTCATTGTTCATTTCTGCCTTGGTGAATATAGCTATAGTCTCGATATTTTTGGAACACAGCACATATTTTCTTCTTGGGCTATTTAATACCAAAACCATCTTTGTAGAAGAAGAAGAAGAATGCAAAGAAGAAGAATGTAAAGAAGAAGAAGAAGAAGAAGAAGAAGAAGAAGAAGAAGAAGAAGAAGAAGAAGAAGACAATAGTTTATTTTCACACATTACACAATATAAATAATGTCACATAAAACAAAGCAAAAAAAAAGATAATGTTGGTTGTTGTAATAATGTGTGGGGATGATTACTAATTAGGACTGAGTCTATTCTAATAGTGATCACCTCAGTTAATTTTTTTGGTTTATTTTTTGGTTTTATTTTTTGGTTTTATTTTTTGGTTTTATTTTTTGGTTTTATTTTTTTACATAGTTTCATATACGTGAACAATAGTGGTACTATAGCGGGGGAATGCAGTGGAAATAACAGCGTACAGCTGTGTAAGTGAACCCGATTGTGTCTTGCCAGCCTCATTCGAACTCACGTCTTTCGGAATGTAAAAATAAATAAATAAATAAATAAAAAAATAAAAAAAAACATGACTGTGATGTAGGACAAGTGGTTTGATTCAGGTTCCCAGATGTACAAAAAGCTGTGTGGGCTTTGATGTAAATAAATAGGCAGTCTAAAAGACAATTGTAAAGTGGATAAGCTTTAGAAAGTATCTAGCGGTGTGTATAGTCGTAGTCCAACATTAGAGAAGAATTAGTATTACCGAATTTCCTGTGGAAGCGTGCTGGGCCCATAACCTGTTAAGTTTCTGACCACCATCCTTGGCCAGTTGAAAAGGACTTAAAGTAAGTAAGTTCTGAGCTATATAATCCTTTGGTAAGTGAATAAGTCCTGAGTTATGGAATCCTACGTAGTGTCAAAGGTCCAGTGATATAATCCTATGTTCCGTCGTCCACGAAGGTTCAAAGCAATATGCGTAGGTATGACCAGAACAGCCGGTATAAATAACAATATCAGCAGTAGAGTACTGCCAGTGATTGGCCAAGAATATGGTCACATGATTATCGCCGAGTCTATAAGTAGGAGTGGGCTTCATGTACACACCTTATAACAGAAAATCTCAACACTCTGTGTAATAATCGCCCTCAATGTGCCTTAAAGGAATTTAGTGCAGAAAACAAATATACCGAGGAGTAAAACTGTTCGAGTTTATGGCTTATGAGGCAATCATGTTCGCTTTTATTTTTACCAACCAGATTCAGGGGATGAATACCTTTCCCATGTAGCGAATTCCTCTGAAGGTAATGCCATGAAGAGTAACAAGGAAGTAAAAAGTATATCAATCGGAAACCGAAACAACGGCAACTGACAGGCACAGCAAGAAAATAATAGAAAACACATTGCCTCGTATCTTAGTCTATTGCGACCTTGTTTCAGTATTCGGTTCCACGATCTACTAGTCTATGATCACTGAAGTTCTATCGACGTGTTCTTGGTAGAATGGACGCGCGTTGCATATTATGAAGGTGTGTGGCATAATGGTTCGATTCGTGGGAAATGGTCTCATCGACCCGAGTTCAAATGCTAGACAAGGCTGCCTGCATTTCACATAGAGCTAATACTCTTGGGAATGGTATGAATCCATATATTCTCCCTCCGGCTATGAGCAAAATAGTAGGGCAGACTGGGCCCTTTAACCTTGAATAGGTAACCAGCCTAGAAAGAAAACGCTGAATTAAAACAACCTGAGGTCAGTCGTTGATTGGGTCTGTGGCATTCTTTGTGCACCAATTCTTTCCTATCGACTTGTACCAAAAAGTGCGGATGGTCCAACACAAGCCTTCACCACTATAAACAAATCACTGTGTAGCTTGTTCCCTGGATGCGTCAAAATCGATAGGAGTGTCAATTTGTAGGTAGAATGGTAATAAAACCACAGTAATCTGCGTCAAAAGAAGCTTCTTATCTCATAGGACAAGGTGTGACATGTGATATATGTGGCCGACACGTGATCTTTAATGCAGATAAAAATGACCATAAACATGACCATAAACATGACCACACTCAATGTAGGCGCTTCTCATTCCTCACTCACCCTGCATTGGAAAACCATTTTACTATGAAAATGCGTTGGAAAACCATTTTACTATGAAAATGCATTGGAAAATCATTTTACTATGAACATGCATTGGAAAACCATTTTACTATGAAAATGCATTAGAAAATCATTTTACAATGAAAATGCATTGGAAAACAACAATGAAAATGCATTGGAAAATCATTTTACAATGAAAATGCATTGGAAAATCATTTTACTGACACACAAAGGTATTAGTCTTAAAATGAACGTAATAGAGCGACTCTGGTTTGAACCCACTTCCAACGATGTCGTAGTCCAGCTCGTTAGCCATTGCATCACGTGGTCCTCCCCGAAGAAAATGAGGACTATATCTAGTGCAGCTTTCAACGTATCAATTGAAACATAGTCTATTGCCGAAATACTATTCTATTTTGGTAGTGTTCAAAGAGGGTGTTTTATTCGGAATTGATGGGAAAAACAACAAAAAACAAACAAAACCAGTTGAACAGTTGATAATACGCAACGCAACAGAGAGCAAATGGCTTCTTCGAATGGCTAATTTAAATAGAGAGACATTCATCTGGGTCAGAAAACAATTTTGCTCCATGGCAACACTTGTCCTTGTGTTATAAATGCGACGTAGAAAAACGATAGTGAAGCTACGAGATGACGTTCTACCATATGGCTATCTCTATTAATGCCATTCTTTCTTTCTTTCTTTCTTTCTTTCTTTCTTTCTTTCATTGATTTTTCTTACTTCCACTCGTTCAATTCTTTGTTCCGTTTCTCGTTTTTTAATTTTATCTATCTATCTATCTATCTATCTATCTATCTATCTATCTATTTCTTTTTCTTCTGTTTTAATGCCACTCTTTCTTTCTTTCTTTCTTTCTTTCTTTCTTTCTTTCTTTCTTTCTTTCATTTTTCTTACTCCCACTCGTTCAATTCTTGTTCCATTTCTCATTTTTTAATTTTATCTATCTATCTATCTATCTATCTTATCTTTTTTTCTTTAATCTTCTTCTTTCTTTCTTTCTTTCTTCTTTCTTTCTTTCTTTCTTTCTTTCTTTCTTTCTTCATTTTTCTTACTTCCACTCGTTCAATTCTTTGTTCCATTTCTCATTTTTTTAATTTTATCTATCTATCTATCTATCTATCTATCTATCATTTCTTTTTCTTCTCCTCTATTAACGCCATTTTTTTCTTTCTTTCATTCTTCTTACTTCCACTGTTCAATTCTTTGTTCCTTTTTTCTGTTTTTTTTTTTTTAATTTTTCTATCTATCTATCTATCTATCTATCTATCTATCAATTTCTTTTTCTTCTCTATTAATGCCATTGTTTCTTTTCTTTCTTTCTTTCTTCTTACTTCCACTCGTTCAATTCTTTGTTCCGTTTTCTCGTTTTTTTTTTTAATTTTATCTATCTATCTATCTATCTATCTATCTATATCAATTTCTTATTCTTCTCTATTATTTACCATTCTTTCTTCTTTCTTTCTTTCTTTCTTTCATTCTTCTTACTTCCACTCGTTCAATTCTTTGTTCCGTTTCTGTTTTTTGTTTTTTTAATCTTCTATCTATCTATCTATCTATCTATCTATCTATCTATCTATCTATTTCTTTTCTTTTCTTCTCTATTAATACTATTGTTTTTTCTTTCTTCGTTCTTCTTCTTCCACTCGTTCAATTCTTTGTTCCGTTTCTCGTTTTTTATTTTATCTATCTATCTATCTATCTATCTATCAATTTCTTTTTCTTCTCTACTAATACCATTCTTTCTTTCTTTCGTTCATCTTTTTTACTTCTACTTCATAACTAACAGTAAAGACAATCATCTCTTCCATTTTATTTCATATACAGTGATACATTGGTGCGTGATGTAATGGTTAGAGTAATAGGATCGGCCCGAGTTCAAATCCTGGATAAGGTTATTTGCATTTCACATTGCGCTAAAACTTTTGGGAAACGTATGAATCCAACAACTCTCCTTCCGGCTATGGATAAATGGTAGGGCAAACTCGTCTCTTCAACCTTGGTATAGCAAGCAGTCTAGGAGAAGGGTTGACATGCCGTAAAAACCAACCAGCAACCAACCAGCCAACCAACCCAACATTAAATATATAGTGATATCTTGACTTATCAGTGTCACAACTTATAAGTTTTCCAATTTACGAAAATTTGCTTTGTGTTGCAACCTAAAATTTGAGGCACCAGCAAGCTTCAGACCCGCTTATGTTAAAAAATTGACTAAAAACATCCAAGTTTCAAAATTTACTTCGACAAAAGAAAAAATATTTTTTTTATAAAAAACATTAACATTAATATATATCACAAATTCATAACATTCTCTTTTTCATAGGAAACTAATTTTTAAAAAAAAGTAAATTTAAAAAAATAAAATTTTAAAAAAAGTAAATTTAA
>CM042150.1:29373398-29378398 GCA_023376005.1 Doryteuthis pealeii | reverse complement strand
TGCATATACCATTTTCTTATATACTCAAACTTATTATTATTATTATTATTATTATTATTATTATTATTATTATTATTAATAATAATAATAATAATAATAATAATAATAATAATCTTATTATAATGGAGATTGTGTGTTTGTCTGTCTGAAGCCGAAACTAAATCACTACTCAAGTCACAATTCCCTTAGTTATTGACTCACATTCACCATGAATTTATTTTTATTTAAACCTCAGTATTGATAAAATTGTTACACCTTATTAATACTTTTGACTTTATCTACATTCTAATAAATGCAATTGTATTTATATATGCAACAAATAGCGGGTTACAGTGTGAACAGGAAAGCTAATTTGCATATTGATATTAAAAGTTTATTTTATTAAATATGCGCTTGTATTATTGATTTCTAATTGTTTTTTTTCTTAATGAATATGAGCAAAAAACCGGGGATAAATCTTAAAAGAAATCCTTTAATATAAAGAAATAACGCAATTTATTCTTTACTTCCTAATTTAACTAAATAGTTAAATAGGAAAATTCAGCAATAAAAGGAGGGGTGATGGAAAATGATGGAAGACTTAGTTTCAAAGTTGTTCTATTCTTCGATTATACCCCCTCTGTTTCAAATCATTTTATTTGGATTTTTATTTAGTTTCAAAAGTATTTCAAATTTAACATATTTCATTACATTAAAATTCAAATACTTGCACCCGGAGGGTGCATATATTTGCTAGTAATAATAATAATATTTCCACCCTAGAGACGATAGAGATAGATTATATGTGTCTAGAAAGGAAGGGGGAAGAGGTCTTGCCAACATAGAGGAATGCGTAGAAACCACAATCCAACAACTTGAAGATTACACAAGAAAGAGCAAAGACAAATTACTTATGGCAGCCAACAATAGTAGAAGTGACAGATGGACAAACAGAAAAACAACAAAGACTAGAAAGCAAAAATGGGAAGAAAAACAATTATATGGACACTACAAACGACAAATCGAAGAGGTTGCACATGAAAAGACGTGGACATGGTTAAGAAAAGGAAACCTCAAAAGAGAAACTGAATCACTAATAATTGCTGCACAAAATAATGCCATAAGGACAAACTATATCAAAGCAAAAATTGATAAGACCCAACAAAATAGTAAATGTAGACTTTAGGGTAATAGAGATGAGACTGTAAAACATGTACTATGCCAATGTACCAAACTAGCACAACTCTAGACACGACAGGGTTGAGAAGGTGATCCACTGGGAGTTATGCAAAAAATTAAATTTTGACCATACAACAAAATGGTATATGCATAAACCAGAATCTGTTCTTGAGAATGAAACACATAAAATTCTCTGGGACTTTGAAATAAAAACGGATCACCTTATCCCAGCAAGAAGACCAGACCTAGTGTTGATAAACAAAAACGAAAGAACTTGTCAACTGGTAGATTTTGCAGTTCCAGCAGATCACAGGGTGAAGCTAAAGGAAAATGAAAAAATGGACAAATATCTGGACCTTGCCAGAGAACTGAAAAAGTTATAGAATATGAAAGTGAAAGTGATACCAATTGTAGTTGGTGCACTTGGAACGGTCCCAAAAGGATTGGAAAAGGGTTCGGAAAGTTTGGAAATCAGAGGAAGGATTGAAACCATTCAGAACACTGCACTGCTGCAATCTGCCAGAATACTCAGAAGAGTCCTGGAGGCCTGAGGAGACTTGCTGTCCCCCAGACTCAGTGAAAGACCAACAGCTAATGCTGATTGAAAAACTCAAAAGGATATAATAATAATAATAATAATAATAATAATAATAAAGAAGAAGAAGAAGAAGAAGAAGAAGAAGAAGAAGAAGAAGAAGAAGAAGAAAGAAGAAGTCTAAGTATATAAGAAAATGGTATATGCATAAACCAGAATCTGTTCTTGAGAATGAAACACATGAAATACTTTGGGACTTTAAGATGCAGACGGATCACCTTATGCCAGCCAGAAGACCAGAAATAGTATTTATTAATAAGAAAAGAGAACTTGTCAACTGGTAGATTTTGCAATTCCACTTGATCACAAGGCAAAGAAGAAAGAAAACGAAAAGATAGACAAATACTTGAACCTTGCTCGGGAATTGAAAAATCTGTGGAATATGTGGGTAAAATTGCTACCAATTGTTGTTGTTGCGCAGAGAATGGTCCCAAAAAGTTTAGATAACAGACTGGAGGAATTGGAAATCAGAGGAAGAATTGAGATCATCCAGACAACAGCATTGTTGAAATAGACTAGACTATTCAGAAGTATCTTCATGACCTGAGGAGACTTGTTATCAGCCAGACTCCAGTGAAAGATCATCCAAGGTGTGTCAAAAAGGTATCGAGATTTTTTGTACTTTTTGACACATCTTGTATTCTGAAAAAATAAATAACGTTCCATTCATTCATTTTTTTTTCAGAATACAAAGTGTTCCATTCATTGTTCATTTCTATCTTGGTAAAAACAACATTAAACTTGGTAATTTTTGACACACCTTGTATTCTGAAAAAAAAAAAAATGAATGAATGGAACGTTAGATTTTTTTCAGAATACAAATGTGTCAAAAGTACAAAAAACCTTGATACTTTTTTGACACGCCTTGGATTTACCAACCCCTCCAAACGAATAGCGTGCAACATAAGATCAGTTTCTTCAGCGGAGTTTAACAGGTTTGAATTTAGAATCTTCGCTCAGCTTGGTTACAGATCATAGTCTAGTATGGAGGCGCGTGGTCTAATGGTTAGTGTCATAGGAAATGGATTCGTCACCCCGAGTTCAATTCCTGGATGAAGCTGTTGGCATTTCAAAATGACGCTAATACCCTTGGGAAAGGTATGAGTCCAATTCTCCCTCCATCTATGGGTAAATAGCAGGGCAGATTGGGTTCTTTAACCATGGTTAGGTAACCAGTCTAGGAAAAGAAAAACTCTGAATTCAAACCTGTTAAACTCGCTTAAAAAATGACCTTGTGTCGTATCCTGCTTGTGCGGAGGGGTTGGTAAATATATAAAGATCCTGGTCTGTCTACAATTTACCCATGGCTGGAGGGAGAATAGTTGGATGCATACCTTTCTCAAGGGTATTAGCGCTATGTGAAATGCAAACAGCCTTGTCCAGGAATTTAACTCTGTTTACAGTATCCATTTCCTATGAAATGTCTGAAAACAAGAGTTAAACATAAATATGGTAGAATAATGGCGTGGAGTGCTTTCTCGTCTTCTGGAATTGGTGAACTAATTCGATGAGACAAGCATATTAAGGTTGAAGAATACATTGGTATTCTTGAGAAAAGACTACTACTAACTATTGATTAAACTGCATATAATGGTAAGGTTCCAATTCTGGATCTCTTCGGATTATAGAGGACAACTTCATCGCCATTACTCCCATGTCCACTCTTACTGGAGTGGTAGTACCAGGTATGGTCCCACCTATGGGTGACTAGAAAAATGAGTTTAAAAAATTGTTTTAAAAAAAATTGAGTTTGAATAGAAAATTTTGAATACCCATCAAAAATGAAAAAAAAAGTCTTTGACATAAAATAACACAACAAGGGTAGAAAATACCGTAAAACCCAACCAACCAACCAACCAACCAACCCCTATTTCTCTTCCTCGACTCTATTTCTCTCTCCCCATCTTCTCTCTCTCTCTCCTCTCTCTGTCCCCGTATATATAATATATATATATTATAATATATATATATATCATTTCAGCTTCTAAAAATATTTACTCTACTTGCTCCTTTACACACACACACACACACACCACAACACACACACACACACACACACACATATATATATATATATAATATATATGTGTGTGTGTGTGTGTGTGTGTGATACACAAATACACCCTCTGCTCCATATATATATATATATATATATATATATATATATATATAAATGAGTGTGTGCGTGTGTGTGTGTGTTGTGTGTGTGATGAGAGAGAGAGAGAGAGAGAGAGAGAGAGAGAGAGAGAGAGAGAGAGAGAGAGAGAGAGTAATTCATAATTCGAGAAAGTCATATTCATATTTAATTTTTAGAGCTTGTATGATTTAGATGGCTTCAAGTAGTATATATAATAAAGAAAATGATTTTCGTGCTTGTAATGAAATCAACATGTACTAGATTTGAGGACACTTTCTCTGTCTATCTATCTATCTATCTATCTATCTATCTGATGTTAACTGTTCTTAAATAAAACTAAAAAATGACTATATGAAATTTTCTTTGACCACACGTGCATATATATATATATATATATATATATATATATATATATATATATTTATTTAAACAATTTTTTTTAAGAAAACAAACACAGGATGTCATGAACGATGGAAACCCTTTATGTCGATAATTAAGTATTTCGTTTTTTGTGTGTGTTTTTTAATAAAACCTTCTTCAGGACATTGAAATTTGTATGAGTAAAAGACGAAAGATTTTCGATGTATGTTGAATGTGTGATAATATATATAATATATATATATATATATATATATATATATATATATTAGAAGTGGCTACCCGGCGTCGCCTGGGTAGAGGGGCTGGTTAAAAAGTTAGTCTCGCAGATCCTTTATTACTTATCGCGAGTGAGATCCTCGCTGATTGACCAAAAAAATTCCACAGAAATATATAACAATATAGTAAGAAATTTCCATTCAATGATTCACAATTTAAAAAAATAAATGATGCAATTAATTCAATCAATCAATATTATATTTCAAAGCGAAAAAAAAAAAAAATACAAAAAAAAGATAAACAAAAAACATGCTTATGACTTTCCCTTCTGTTACTTTCACATTCGAATTTTTAATATCTTCCCAAATATAAATCACATTTTCATTACTTTTGCTCAAAAACCAAGCCATAGGTGATATTTAATGTGTATATGTATTTACTTTATCGTTAATTGTTTTATTTTCGAAGTTTCCTGCCTTTGCCCTTTATATATATATATATATATATAAATAT
>CM042150.1:29363372-29365872 GCA_023376005.1 Doryteuthis pealeii | reverse complement strand
CGATCTCATAAGCGACAAACTCCTGTGGAAACCAACACATGAGCATGCTAATGTGGGCCGCCCAGCTAGGACCTACATTGACCAACTATGTGAGGATGCTGGATGCTGCGCAGAAGAACTCTCAGAGGCAATGAATGATAGGGAAGGTTGGCGAGAGATTGTCAGGGATATCCGTGCTGCTTGCGCGACATGGTGATGATATATATATAGAGAGAGAGAGATTGATAAGGAGAAGATAAACTGAGTGTAAGATATATATATATATATATAGAGAGAGAGAGAGATAGAGGGAGAGAGAGAGGGAGAGAGAGCGAAATATATATATGATATAGATAGAGAGATAGACAGTGAAATAAAGATATTAGAAGGCGAATAAACATAGTAAATCAAACAAAATCTAAAATGCTGCTCCGGAAGAAAAACAACAAAAAGAAGCAAAGTATATATATATTTTTTCTTACAATTCTCTTTTCAACACACACACACACACACACACACACACACACACATATATATATATGTGTGTGTGTGTATATGTGTGTGTGTGTGTGTGTGTGTGTGTGTATGTGTGTGTGTATGTGTAATATATATTTTTGGGATTTAGTGTGAAGCCAGCGAACTCAGCAGTCAACCAGTCTAAAAAATCTTTGTAAAAAAGGGATTATTCCTGCGATATATTGGATGATATAAAATGGAACTTAGCACTTAACATCTACCCGAGTTTCTCATCTATTTCACAATTTACCCATGCTTCACACTAAATCCAATATATATATATATATATATATATATATATATATATATATATATACAAATATAATATATACCGTAGTTGACGGCAAATAGGACGCACTTGCTTTTTTTGGCTCAAAAAATTGCCCTGCGTCTTATACATCGTAGATGAAGTTTATTATTATTATTATTATTATTATTATTATTATTATTATTATTATTATCAATTGTATTAATATTCTTATTTCCTGCTATTGAAATGTCTTGTGTATGCTTATTGCTTGCCTGTAATGCCAAATTGCTTTTATACAGCTATATGTAGTTTTCAACAATATATGCTTAAATACACAAAAAACATTTTTCCTGAATCTGACATGCTCAAATGGGGGTGCGTCTTATATGCCCGTGCGTCTTATATGCCGTCAAATAAGGTACATTGAAAATCAGAATCACCATATATATATATATATATATATATATATATATATATATATATATTTTTGAACTGAGACAGTACAAAATTGTAATAGCGGTGCTCAGTGAAACTCGACTTGCAGGTATATCACAAATGAGTGAAGTGAAAGGTGCATATGAGTTTTTCTGGAGTGGTAAAAGTGTAACGGAACCACGTAGATCAGGCGTTGGCTTTGTTATAAGATCTGATTTGGCATGCGCTCTCCCATCACTGCCTAAGGCTGTATGATCGCATCATGACATTATCTCTGGAATTTGAGCATAACACTCGTGCCGTTTTTGTAAGTTGTTACGCACGAACTATGGACAGCCCTGAGCAAGACAACGATGACTTCTACATCCAAATTCGAAATGTTATATCTGGGATCCAGTACAAGGATAAAGTCATCCTTATGGGTGACTTCAATGCTTGGGTGGGAAGTGATTATCAGACGTGGGAAGGAGTTTTAGGTTGTCACTGTGTTGGGCATATGAATTCGAACGGACTTCGTCTTCTCTCTTTTTGCAAAGAATTCGATATGTGCATTACAAACACCCACTTTCAACAGAAAACTTGTCGTACCACCACATGGATGCACCCACGATCAAAAGATTGGCATCTGATTGACTATGTGATTACAAAAAAGCGGGATATAAACAACTTCAAATTAACAAGACCTTTTCATGCCACCTGCTATCTTTCTGACCATGCTCTCCTCCGCAGTAAAGCAACACTCCATCTGTCACATAGGAGAGTGAAGAAATCCTCTGTGCCAAAGCGTATAAACACTCTTCATCTAAAATCTGTTGATCGGCAAACTGTGCTTGCGAATAATCTTGACACAGCACTGTACTCCGTGGAGATCAATAATGACATTGAGTTGACCTGGAAGGCTTTGCGTGAAGCTACTCACTCGGCATCCCTTGAGGTGCTTGGAATGCCTCTCCGCAAGCACCAAGATTGGTTTGACGACAACGAAACAGCAGTACAGAAGCTAATCCAGAAAATACATAGCTCTCATAAGGCTTGGATTGAGGATAAAAACTCGTCGAGCAAAAAGAAGGCATACACAACATGTAAAGACCAGGTTCAAATAGCTCTGCGAATAATGAAAGAGGCATGGTGGTCTGCACAGGCTACCTATCTCCAGGAAGCATTTGATACGAATGACTCTAAAGCCTTCTATGACGGCATAAAGAAAGTGTTCTCTCCACAGGAAAATGGTGTCTCCCCGATTTCTTCGGCAAGCGGGGACCTTTTGATGGATAAGGCTGATATCTTGAATAGATGGAGGGAGCACTTTGATACAGTCCA
>CM042150.1:29345872-29358372 GCA_023376005.1 Doryteuthis pealeii | reverse complement strand
AAATCCTACTTAACGGACATAAATAAGATTTCGTTCTTAAGTATCACGGGTCGCTACACATGGCTAACAGGTGGCTTTATTGGGGTGGAGGGTCTTAGCCCTCTGCAGAGATGCAGTCGGCGTAATCTATAACACTAGCTGACAGGGCTAACAGATTTTTTGAGAGGCTCTGTGTTTATTACGTCATTAGGGATGGTGAACATATCTTTTTATTATTGTACCTCACTTTTTAGAACGTTTACTGGTGTATTTAATTTTATTATGGAACCTCACTTTTCAGTTATCTTATTATGGAATTTCAGTTTTTTATTATGGAACCTCACTTTTTCAGTTATTTTATTATGGAACCTCACTTTTCAGTTTATCTTATTATGGAACCTCACTTTTCCGTTATTTTATTATGGAACTCACTTTTCAGTTTTTTTATTATGGAACCTCACTTTTCAGTTATTTTATTATGGAACCTCACTTTTCAGTTATTTTATTATGGAACCTCACTTTTCAGTTATCTTATTATGGAACCTCACTTTTCCGTTATTTTATTATGGAACCTCACTTTTCAGTTATTTTATTATGGAACCTCACTTTTCAGTTATCTTATTATGGAACTCACTTTTCCGTTATTTTATTATGGAACCTCACTTTTCAGTTATTTTATTATGGAACCTCACTTTTCAGTTAGTTTATTATGGAACCTCACTTTTCAGTTATTTTATTATGGAACCTCACTTTTCAGTTATTTTATTGGTTTGGTTTGGTGATTAAATCCTACTGAACGGACATAAATTCCACAATCATATGTCACCCCGCCGAAAGAAAGAAGAAATACTAAAAATCAAGGAATTAACCGAATTTAATGACATTTCCACTTATTTCATTTGAAAACTTACATTTTTTCAGGTCAGTTAACTTTGAACCACGTCATTTTATGAATCTGTGTTACGCCTCAAAGATACGCGGTTCAAAGTTAACTGACTTGAACAAATGTAAAGAGTTTTCAAATAAAATAACTGGTGCATTATATTGTTTATTCATTAATATATCCTCTTTCAAACTGGTAAGTATATATAAAATGTAGTAGCCCACCCAATTTGGTATCCTGGAGAGATATCTAGAATTCCAAAATCGTGGTAGATAGATAAAATACTTTTTACAACTATATATATATATATATATATATATATATATATATATATATATTCTCTCATATATATATATTAAAGATACAACTAAAATTGACTGCCCTGTCGTATGGGGCTGTAGAATACGGCGACTGCAATGGGACCTGCTGTTGGTCATGGTGGCGATAAGTAATGTCTGAGTACATGTTCTTGGTGCCTAAGAAGTCCCTGGCCCAGATACTGTCATCACGTGACCTGCAACATTCCAAGTGGGTCCTTAGTTGGGCTATGAGGGGGCGGTCCCTGAGGCTCGAACCGACCAATTGGCTAGTGATATCAAGTCCTAGTATCTATATGATTGTCTCGACCGTATTTTATCATAAAGTGTCTTGAAAGAAAATTAACTATTTTTAAGATATGACGTCTCTAATATTCATGTTCGAATATTACAGCCTGTCATCACCTCTGAATAATAATGAACAATACTTTTTTGAATTGTCAGAGAAAAAAAGAAAGGCAATTATAATAAGAAAGAAAGAGAAAGAGAGAAAGAGAGCGAGAGAGAGAGAGAGAGAGAGAGAGGAGAGAGAGAGAGAGAGAGAGAGAGAGAGAGAGAGATGTGAAAGAGAAAGCGATAGCGATATACATCAGATGTTTATCGTCTGCTCAAGTAAAACAGAAGGGTAGAAAGAAAGAAAGAAAAAAGAAAGAAAGAAAGAAAGAGAGAAAAAAACGAAAAAGAAAAAGAAGACAGAGAGACAGAAGGAAGTGTTACGTTTTCTTATTCTGATCAATCTCAGAAGACACTCGTTACCCTTCCCCAATATAGAAGTGGGTTTCTTTAAGCGCAATTATTCAGTCTTCTTATTCGGTAGCCAGTTGTCAACTGCTTCTCTTCGAGTCTGGATAGCATCTTACTTGAATTCACATTTCTTGGATCCTACCTGACCGCCTCTAACCAATGAACGAACGCCAACGTCGTCCCGACACATTCGTCATCCAATGTGCCGAAGGTGATTGCAAGTCATTACGTCAGAGAAAGAAAGAAAGAAAGAATGAAGGGGAAATGAAAAGAATGAAAGGCAGAGAGGGAATGAACCAGAAGAGATGAATAGATAGATGTATACAGAGATTAGATAGATACATAGATATATAGGTAGACAGATAGGTATGTATACGGATAGAAATCAAATAGATATATTATTTAATAGATATGGTAATATGTGAAGTGAACTTAAATTGATTGATACATATATAATAAGAATATATATATATATATATATATATATATATATATATATATATGATGTGATGTGGACATTTTGATTGAAATATGTATACAGACAGAGATTATATATATATATATATATATATATATATATATATTATGAGAAATGTAAGATAAAAATAAAATCTAAAAAAAAAAAACATAATCCATTTTGCGGCCCTTATCTTTTTAATTATATTTAATTTTCTCCTGTTTGACCCATAACAACACTTTGACCCATAACATAACGAAAATTGGCTGATGTATTTGCCATATGTTATAGACCAAGTACTTTCCACCCTATCGTGGGCCATCTTCAAGGTAATTTGAAACCGTACAACAATATATATATATATATATATATAATATTTAAAATCACAATAAGAACAAAGACGACAAATAGTGATGCCGTTGAATGACGAAAGCGAAATGCAGGAGCTATTAACGGATCGCGTGGACACGTGCCGGGAGTTTAAAACTGTCCATTTTTTTCAAAAGTCAAACGCCTCTGAAGACGAATAACACCGAAAAAGTGTTATTCAGAAACCAATGGTAGGACTGACTTTATAATTATAAATAAATAAATAAATAAATAAATATATATATATATATATATATATATATATATATATATATATATCTGTGTGTGTGTGTGTGTGTGTGTGTATATATCGCTTTAGAGTCCACGTATGCTTCTTTGTTGGTATATCTGATGAGTCTAATGTTCAATGTATATATCATATCTGTATATAAATGTGTTATATATATTGGGTGGGGGCACATTTAGTGTGAACCATGGGTAGAGTTGTGTTACGTTGTAATACTCGCGGTACTAAGACTCCGATAAAAAATCATAACACGAGAAACATGTCGTCACAACTCCCAGCCTTTATTAACGTGCTCGTCTAGTGGCTTCTACCAGGGAGGAGGGGAGGCAGAGAGAACGAGAGAGAGAGAACACTACTAGATTACTGGGCTCTCATGGGGGACCCAATGTCAGGTCAGTACCCTACGACATCCGCAGGCAAAAAGAGGCTGAACCCTTTCTTTCTTCCCCCACGTCACCACGTGACTTCCGGTCAACACCCGACTTCCGGTCAACACCCGACTTCCGCTTGCCCCTCAATTCTTCGTTCGGGGTCACGCTACGGTCAAAACCATCGCTCTCCTCTTTTGGGTCATCACTATTTTTTAAGCCTTTGTTATTTATTCCTCCTCCTTCCATTAGCAGTTCTAGCTCACAAGGGTCATATTGCTACAGTTGAATAAATGAGAAACTAGGTTGAATGTTATCGGCCAAGTTCCATTTTATTTCATCCAATATTTCGTGAAAATGATCTCCTTTTTACAAGGATGTTTTAGACTGGCTGACTAGCGTGGTCTCTAACGTTTTTATGGGTCAGTAGTGTCAAATTCTCGTTCGGATTGGAGCTTCCGATGACCACTTGATTGGCAGTGTTGGAATTGGTAGGAGTCATAGGTGTTGTTTTGCCTATATATATATATATATATACTAGCAAATATATGCACCCTCCGGGTGCAAGTATTTAAGTTTTAATGTAATAAAATATTGTATTAAATTAGAAAGGCTAATGAAACTAAATAAGAATACAGATAAAAAGATTTGAAACAGAGGGAGTATAATAAAAGATTTGAAACAGAGGGAGTATAATAAAAAATAGAACAACTGAAATTTACTCTTCCATCACTCTCGTCTTTCATTGTTATTTTTTCTAATTTAAGTATTTAGTTAAAAGAGGAAGTAAAGAATAAAATGACAGATATTTTATCTTGTTAATGGATTTATTTAAAATTCATTGAAGAGATTTTTGCTTATATTCATTAAAATAAAACCAAACAGTTAGAAATCAATAATACTAAGCACATATTTATTAAATTCGATTTTTTAATATTAATATGCAAATTAGCCTTCCCGTTCACACTGTAAACCGCTATTTTGTTGTATATATAAATATAATTGCATGTTGTCAGTATGTAGACATAGTTAACAGTATTAATAATGTAAGACAATTTTATTAATAATTGAGGTTTAGATAAAAATAACAATCATGGAGAATGTGATGTCAATAACTAAGAGAATTGTGACTTGAGTAGGAATATAGTTTCGGTTACAGACAGAAAAACACACAATCTCCATTATAATAATAATAATAATAATAATATATATATATATATATATATATATATATATCGCTTTAGAGTCCACGTATGCTTCTTTGTTGGTATATCTGATCAGTCTAATGTTCAATATATATATCATATCTGTATATAAATGTATTATATATATTGGGGGCATATTTAGTGCGAAGCATGGGTAGAGTTGAATAAATGAGAAACTAGGTTGAATGTTATGGGCCAAGTTCCATTTTATTTCATCCAATATTTCGTGAAAATGATCTTTTTACAAGGATGTTTTAGACTGGCTGACTAGCGTGGTCTCTGGCGTTTTTATGGGTCAGGAGTGTCAAATTCTCGTTCGGATTGGAGCTTCCGATGACCTCTTGATTGGCAGTGTTGGAATTGGGAGGAGTCAGAGGTGTTGTTTTGCCTATATATATATATATATATATATATATATATATATATATATGTAAACAAGGTTTGTTTAGAATGGCTTTTTGCCGATAATTTTTGGGAGAATAAGTGCTTAATTGGAGTCGTACCTAATTTTGAAAATTAATTAATTAATAATGAATTAGGCGGGAATACCTATCAAATTTATGGCTAAACAAATCGAGAAAAATCAATCTCTGTATGTACATTTCGGCCTATTAGGCCTCATCAGCAGAGCTATAGATCGGAAGACCGCCCTGTGCGTGATTTGAAACCGGACTGCCAAGCTGACAGGTCGATCTCATAGTCTTATGAATAAACATTTACGTAATCTTCATTTGAATAAGACTTCTTTTGGAAGAAGAAGAAGAAGAAGAACAAGAACAAGAACAAGAACAAGAAGAAAGAAAGAAAGATAGATAGAAAGAAAGAACAATCTGCAAGAATTTTTACGTATACGATATTACTTATATCACCAGACAGTTGGTTTTGTTTACGAAAGACGAAAGATTCTTTAAAAATTCTCTTAATCCCCTTAATCGCATTAATCTTACGATTGTTGATGGTGGAATATCTGCTTCCATCTCTTTCTAGAAAGCCATATTTAGAATATGTCGTCTCCACTATCCCCATACGATGTTCTTTAGCAATAAAAAAATTGCATTCTTTATTCATAAATGTAAGGGGACCTAATTTAAGATTAAATTTGAACCACGAATGTTTGTGAATCTGTGTTACGCCTCAAAGATACGTGGTTCAAAGTTAACTGACCTGAAAAAATGTAAGAGTTTTCAAATAAAATAACTGGTGCATTATATTGTTTATTCATCAATATATCCGCTTGCTTTTCAAACTGGTAAGTATATATAAAATGTAGTAGCCCACCCAATTAGACGAGAATTTGACACTCCTGACCCATAAAAACGCCAGAGACCACGCTAGTCAACCAGTCTAAAAAATGTAGAAATGTAATAAGAAAATGTGAAAAATAAGACTAATGAAGATGCTTTATTAATATGTGAAAATTATTGTCGATGTTTAAAACGTTTCGATTATTAAATACAATCTTCACCTGGACATTAAGATATCACCTGGTGATGTTAGCGAGTTTATCAAGTGATACAAGAATATCCCTTGTTTCGGTATTAAATGACCCAAAAAGGGTTGATATGCCGCAAAATAAAAACAGACAACCAACCGACCAACTATCTATCTATCTATCTATCTATCTATGTGTCGTTGAGGTGGTAAAAATATACAGAGAAATAGTGTGCTTGAGAGATATTTTATTCAGCACTTGTATCTGGTGTTAACAGATACTTATTACATAAAATCAAGAAGGAGAACTGTTGCATACCCTTTCTTAAATTATTATCTCTGGTTGTCTTTTCTTCTGGCCGGCTTTGGTTCTATCTTCTATCTTGCTCTGGTCTCTTCTAAGGTCTGGACTTTCTTGGGGACTTCGGGTCTGGTTTCTGTTAGAAGTTTTCTCCTTATCAGAAGCCCTGTGTCATTGTTAGTTTTTAGGTAATAAACACAAGACTTCGATTTACTTTGATGTAACTTTATTTGTAAATCCCCAAACCAGACATCTGCGCACATCCTACGAGCTCGGCTCCTACTTACTAACTGCCTGAAACTTACTATCCTTAAATCGGAAGACAGGGTCTTCTATGCCTTCCGGTTCTCACGATTTATCCCCGGAAGGCAAGGTGAGAGTGAGGTCAAGCATTGTCACTCATCCTTCAAGGCCGTGGTCTGTAGCCTATGACGGCCATTTTGATTTCTACACTATTGCCATAAATATTAGGTATCTAATAATTATGTAACAGAACAATTGGCAAAGACAAACTTACAAGAATGAGGAGGGTCAAATGAGTATAGTCAAAGGCAGTGATTTTGTCCGAATATAATTTTCCTGTCTCTATCACTGATACGTCGACTATTATAAGGCTATGAGCCAGTTCATCCTGTAGGAGTGTTAACTCCTCTACAACACTATCTATCTATCTATCTATCTAAATCCAACTAATGCAGATTTTACGCGACAAATGGTTAGATGCTTGTCAGAAATCTTGAAATTCGGCTAAAATGTTTAATGGAAATGGAATAGTATTTGAGAATTTGTATCTGACCCATGTTACCTGTTCAAGGCGATTCGTTAATGTGTTGGCTGTTCTTCCATTTCTTAGCGAGATCGATTCTCCGTTCTATGAAAGGGCCATTAGGCTACCTCTTCCTTTTTATTTCTCTACTTTATCTTCTCCCTTCTTCTCACCTTCCTTCCTTTTGTTATTTCTTTCTTACTTCCTTCTCACTTTATTTTTCATTCAATCCTTTCTTTCCACACCCTACTTTTCCCTCTTTTTTTTATTTCTCCTTCCATTCATTATTTTATCTTTTCTATTCTTCTAAAATAAAAACTCTTTATTTTTTTTTTACTCCTTCCTTCTTTTCTTTCCTAATTTGAGTATTTTTGTATTTTTTGTTTGTTTAGTTCTTTCTTTCTTTCTTTCTTTCTTTTCACAATCAGTACCAGCACTCCCGCTTTCTCTTTTTGTTTGTTTGTTTTCTGTTTTCTTTCTTTTTTCTTTCTTTTCATAATAAAAACCAGCCATTTCCCTTTATTCTTTTCCCTTCTTTCTTTATTTCTTTCTTTCTTTCTTTCTTCTTTCCTTCTTTCTCTCTTTTCCTAATAAACACCAACACATTCCATTTTTTCTTTCTTTCTTCTTTCTTTTTTTCTTTCTTTCTTTCTTTCTTTCTATTTTTTACTGGTCACCAATCCGTTCTAATTCCTATACGTTCCACTTCTTTTCTTTCTTTCTTTTCTTTTCTTTTCTTTCTTTCTCTTCTTTTCTTTTCTTTCTTTTTTCTTTTTTCTTTCTTTTTCTAATAAACACCAGCACTTTCCTTTTCTTTCTTTCTTTCTTTCTTTTTTCTTTTTTCAGTCTTATATTTTTTTACTGGTCACCAATCCGTTCAAATTCCTATGTTCCACTTCTTTCTTTCTTTCTTTCTTTCTTTCTTTTCTTTTCTTTTCTTTTCTTTTCTGTCTTCCTTCTTTCTTTTTTTTTCTTTTCCTAATAAACACCAGCACTTTCCCTTTCTTTCTTTCTTTCTTTCTTTCTTTCTTTCTTTCTTTCTATTTTTCTTTCTTTCAGTCTTTATATTTTTTTACTGGTCACCAATCCGTTCTAATACCTCTAAATTCCACTCTTTTCTTCCTTTCTTTCTTTCTTCTCTTTTCTTTTCTTTTCTTTCTTCTTTTTCTTTTTTTTTTCTTTTTCTAATAAACACCAGCACTTTCCCTTTCTCTCTTTCTTTCTTCTTTCTTTCTTTCTTTCTTTCTATTTTTTTACTGGTCACCAATCCGTTCTAATTCCTCTAAGTTCCACTTCTTTCTTTCTTTCTTTCATTCTTTCTTTCTTTCTTTCTTTCTTTCTTTTCTTTTCTCTTCTTTCTTTCTTTCTCATTTACCTTTTCACCCCTCTTCCACATTACTAAAAGTTAATTCTATTTCCTGCTTTCTATTTAGATTCATAATTCAAGAAGACTTCAGCTTCTACTTCGCTGTCGTCCATCTTGACAAATATTAAGCTTTTTTGCGACACACACACACACACACACACACACACACAGCTTGTTGCGACACACACACATACATTGTGTAGATCAGCTATTTTTCCAAGCAACTCCCCTCCACTTACTTATATTTCCTTCTTTGCTTTTTTAAAACAAATATTTCTTCTGGCTAAACACACCTTCGCTGAACCAATCAACTGCCTACGACACACAATGTCTTCATTTTCAGTATTGTTACATAAATATCCGATCATATCCACATCTTTAAAATATCTCTTATTTCACAGGCGATTTTCGCACATGCGCATTCGATGGGTATATCCAAGCAACGGAAGACAGGATTTAAACAGAACCAACTCTGGTAAATCAGACAGCGTAGGTATGTTAAAAAACTAGGATCTTTATATCATAGACATCTTTTATTCAATTATAATACTTACGGTTTTATATATATATATATATATATATATATATATATATATATATATAGCAGTCATATAAATCAGACAGCGTAGGTATGTTAAAAAACTAGGATCTTTATATCATAGACATCTTTTATTCAATTATAATACTTACGGTTTTATATATATATATATATATATATATATATATATATATATATATATATATATAGCAGTAACTGTGGATATACCACATTATAATAATTTAATTATTACAACAATTGATATATTTACTTAAGGGCTATGGCATTTAGTTCAATATGGAATAAGTATGATAATCTTGATTTCTCTCTTTCCTTCTTTTCATCTTTTCATTATGTTCGATTGAAACAGATTAATGCTATCACTTCCACGCGCTTACCCCTCGCTTTTCCCTACTCTATTTCTTTTGGGGTGCAAAATATCTGTGTGGTATATATATGATTGATACTATTTTCGGCATAAATAAAAAGAATAAGGACAGGTGTGAATAGGAGAATTTTTTTTTTAAAGAACCTGCTCAGGTATAAAATGAAAATTAAAAATTAAAAAATAATTTTTGGAGTATTATTTGGGTAATCTTTGCGGAGTTCCGTCCTGGCCTCCTGCCTCAAAGACTGCTAGTCGGTGACTGCTGAAAAAAAAAGACCCAGCTACGATTGAAGTCCGTAGCCGAAGCGGTATAAACAACTAGTGTTTAGGGTTTAAGATTTGGGGTTAGGGTTGGGTTTGGGGTTTAGAGTTAGTTTAAGGGAAAATAAATATATAATTTGGGCTCTGTTTTTTCTGGGTCACCCTGTATACAGGGTGACCCTGTATACAGGGTGACCCAGAAAAAACAGAACCCACAAACTTTGTAATAAAACTTAATTTTAACTAGGGGAATTTAGGGTTAGGGTTGGGTTTTCAGTGGAAAATGCCCTAAGCTGTTTTTTTCTCTTTTCCGGTGATACCGCTTCGGCTACAGACTTCAACCATAGCTGGTGTCGTTTTTCCAGCAGTCAGCGGCTAGCAGTTTTTGAGGCAGGTGACCAGGACGGAACTCCGCAAAGATAACCCTTATTTGTATTATTCAGACTATTGTCCTCATCTTCATTGTTATCTGTACAACGTTTCGGCCGATGTGCCCTACGGCCTACTTCAGGTATTTCTTGTCGGACTCGGGAACCTTCTTGTAATTGGGAGCCATCACGGAACTTTGAACCTTTATTCATTCCACGGGGGTATCCTGTTCTCATTCCACTAACCATTGCTGGGGTACAGGTGTTAAGCTGTGTTAATTATTATTCTATATTACTGCTGCCCCTGACCAGATTGAACCTGCAGTCTAGATAACTGGCATTTATAACTGTCTTAACCTAACTCCTTTATCTACTAGGATATGTGTTCAATTGGACAATCAAGTGTGAATTTTTTCAATTATAAAAGTTACAATTTATTTTGTAAAAACGGATTTTAAGTAGCGTCTTGGCGGGCATCTTGATCAAAATTGACCGAAAAAATCGTTTTAAATATATCAAAAATAAATTACATGTGTAATATCATTTTGCTTTTTTACTGATGCTCATTATGTTACTACTATTCGACTTAGACAACAATTTGACCTTATATAATCGGTCTAATAAATTTGAATTCGTTTTTACAATGAAAAGCAGATGATATTTTCACAGATCCTACACTTTTCCCTAATCCCAATCATCTAGCGAGAGCTTAATGGGTGACCCAACGGGTCACGTTTTGTCTAGTATATAATATATATAATATATATATATATATATATATATACACGCAGATATATATATATATATATATATATATATATATATATATATATATATATATGTCAAAAGAAAGGAAATGAATCCGACGGTATGAGTATAGATAAAAGCATATGAAAAACAACACAAAATGCTATTAAAGTGAAAACATTTTATAACATAGCTGATATTGTTAAGAGAAGAGACAAAAGTTATATGACTTTTGTCTCCGCTCTTTACAACACGGAGTATAAAGAAGCTCTGAAGATGATTTTTATAAAATCGAAATATTGTTCAATATCAGCTATGTTATAAAATGTTTTCAATTTTACTGCATTTTGTGGTGTTTTCATATTCTTTTATCTCTCTCTCTCTCTCTCTCTCTCTCTCTCTCTCTCTATATATATATATATATATATATATATATATATATATATATATATATATATATATAGATAGATAGATAGATAGAAAGATAGATATGAGCAGACTGATTTAGACAGAGAGATATGGGCAGATATGAGCAGAAGGATATGAGCACATAGATAGATAGATAGAAAGATAGATAGATCGATATGAACAGACTCATTTAGACATACAGATATGAGCAGATGGATGTTTTGAGAATCATAAATTAAAACAATAATAAACAAAAAAGAAGATATCAATGATTATAATTTTGAGTAGGTTATTTATGAAAGGGGACTAATTTCAAGCGCACCGTTGTCAATAAAAGAATTATAAGAATTATGTTAATGAAAAGAGAAAACATGTAGAGAGCCTCTTTCTTCCTAATTAGCCTACTTTACACGACTATATGATTATAAAGTTAATTAAGGTTACATTCCTTATTTGAATTTATTCAAACAAAACCGGCGGAAAGCGAATGGGTATTATTAAGTTAATTATCAACGAAAGCCATTCGCTTTAGTTGAATAATTTCTATATTGAATGCGGCAAACGGTCGACGACAACGATTTTAGAATCTTTAGTTGTGTCAGCGAAAGGATTGGAAGCAATATGAAGGATCACTTTATGGAACATGTCATAAACGAGTCGTCAGCACAGATCTCTTGCATACGTTCTCCCCTCTCTCTCTTCTTCTCTCTCCTCTTTCTCTCTCTCTCTCTCTCACTCTCTCTCTCTCTTTCTCTTTCTCTCTCTCTCTCTCTCTCTCTCTCTCTCTCTCTCCTCTATCTCTCACCCTTTTTTTGCTTTTGTTTGTGCAGTTTCTCTCTCTTTTTTTAATTCAGTTTTTCTTTCCTGGATCTTTTTTTTCTTTCTGTTTTGCGTTCTTTCTTTCTTTCTCCTCTTCTTCTTCACTTTCTTGCCTTTGTCTCTTCTTTTTTTCTCATTCTTCTTTCTTTCTTCATCTTCTTCTTTCATTCTTTCTTCTTCTTTCCTTTCTTTTTTCTTTCCTTCTGGCCTTTTTTTCTCTTTTCTTTTTTCTCATTCTTTCTTTCTTCTTTCTTCTTTCTTTCATCTTTCTTTCTTTCTTTCTTCCTTTCTTTTTTCTTTCACTTTCTTGGCCTTTGTTTCTCTTTCTTTTTCTCATTCTTTCTTTCTTTCTTTCATTCTTTTCTTTCTTTCTTCCTTTCTTTTGTTCTTTCACTTCTTGCCTTGTTTCTTTCTTTTCTTCTTTCTTCTTCTTTCTTCTTCATTCTTTCTTTTCTTTCTCCTTTCTTTTTCTTTCACTTTCTAGGGCCTTTGTTTTCCTTTCTTTTTTTCTATTCTTTCTTGCTTTCTTTCATTCTTC
>CM042150.1:29339097-29345772 GCA_023376005.1 Doryteuthis pealeii | reverse complement strand
GAGAGAGAGAGAGAGAGACAACGCACACATATGTATAAGTATATATATTATATATATATATATATATATAGTTATTTTGCTAAGCTTTGTTTAGATGTGGCACAAGGCTAGAAGTATGGGGAGGCCAATGACTGCCGAATTCACTAACAATGGTCTGGGAATCTAGTATGCTAATTATTACACCACCTGGGACACCCAGGAAACACACACACACACACACACACACTATATATATATATATGTTTCCTTCTCTTTCTATCACCGGACTGTATTTCTCTCTCTCCCCATCCATCTCTCTACCTTCTCTCTATCTCTCTCTCTATCTGCATACCTATCTATATATCATTTCAGGTATATATATATCATCTATCTCTCTATCTATATATTATATATATATATGTATATATTATATATCTATATATTATATATTATATATATATATATATATATTATATATATAAATACACACATATATATATATATATATATATATATATATATATATATATATATATATACATGATTATTCCAATTATATATATATGAATAATATCTTTTCTTTAAATACAAGTTCTCCTCTTCAATTGACTGTAGACATGACTGAATTTCTTGGCGCACTAGTATATATTATATATATATATATACATATACATAAATATTATATATATATATATATATATATATATATATAATAATATATACATATATAATATAATATAATTAATATAATGAAATAAATATAAAAGGTTTTAAATATCTATTCATTAGGTGACAAAGGAACATTCACGACCATATTTGGTTTCAAGCGATGCAATCATCAGGTGAAGAGTTTCAAATGCATTATGGTCGTGAATGTTCCTTTGTCACCTAATGAATAGAATATTTAAAACCTTTATATATTTATTTCATTATATTATATAAACAGCTCTATTTTTATATTGAGCACTCTACCAATGATACAGCCTTTGTACACCATTCCAACAAAATCTGAAACAGTGATCATCTCACACACACTATATATATACATATATATATATATATATATATATATATATATATACATAATGCTATTTAGAATGTATGTATATATATACATATATAAACAATAGATATTAAACATAACATAACATACATATATATATATTTATATATATATGTGTGTGTGTATGTGTGTGTGTGTGTGTGTGTGTGCAATTTATAATTCATACTTCGATATCATATTGATGTTTGATTTTAGTGGTTGTTTCCAAACAAACCGTTGATTTTAGACGACTTCAGCGAGTACATATATTATATATATATATATATATATATATATATTATATATATATATATATATTATATATATATATATATATAACAAAGGAAAACTTTTAAACGTGTTTGTAATGAATCCGCCTAGTGCAAGATTGTTTTTCATTTTTGCGGACTCTCTCCTCACTCCCCCTCTCTTTCTCTCTATCTCTGTCCAACACCTTCCCACTCTCTCACTGTTCTCCTCTCTTTCCCCTCTCCCCCTCTCTCTCTCTTTCGCCCAGTACATTGTGATCGAAAAGCAAACATAGATTTTAGCCTGAATGATTACTGACACATTTTTTCTGAATGGAAGAACATCCGACAATATCTGTATTTATCAAATCTGTCAATTTGTTTTACAGCTGAACTCTTTCCCTCACTCTCACTCCACTCTTTCTCTCTCCCTACACCTTCACACTCTCTCACTGTTCTTTCTCTCTCCCCCTCTCTCTCTCTCTCTCCAATGCCTCCCCACTCTCTCGCTGTTCTCTTCTTCCCCACCCCCCCTCTCTCTCTCACCCAGTATATCGTGAACTGAACTGTCCATTCGAATTTCCTTTGCTTTACTCTGGCGTTGGACTCGATTGGCGCTTCGGAGAGAGGAAGTGGAAGAGGTATATATATATATATATACTAGCAAAAGTACCTGGTCCTTGACCGGACTAAAAAGAAATTAGGGACACCAGAGAGTGAGTGAGGAGAAAACAGGAGTAAGAGAGAAAATAAGAGTAAAAATCAATAACCAAATTTGGTGTGTTTCTTAGTCATAAGGTTGTCAAGGAGTATGCAAGATTTCCAATCTGAATAACATCTCGTCTCTGAGTTATAAGTCGACACGTACATACTAAACTTTCTTTTATATATATATATATATATATATAATATAATATATATATTGGAGACGGTAAGCCTTTTAAGATAGTAGAACAATTCACATACCTAGGTAGTAATATCTCATCCACAGTGAGCGATATTAATACACGAATAGGAAAGACATGGTTGGTCACAAACAAATTATCAGTCATATGGAAACCCGATTTCGCTGACGCGACAATTCTTCAAGGCTGCTGTATGGCTGCACCACCTGGACCCTAACGAAGCGCCCAGAGAATAAGCTAGATGGGACCTGCACAAGAATGCTGCGTGCAGTCTTGAACAAGTCGTGGAAACGGCACCCCACAAGGAGGCAGGTGTATGGCCACTTGCACCCCATCTCCCAAATCATGCTAGGCATGCAGGACACTACAGGAGAAACAAGGACGATCTCATAAGCGACAAACTCCTGTGGAAACCAACACATGAGCATGCTAATTTGGGCCGCCCAGCTAGGACCTACATTGACCAACTATGTGAGGATGCTGGATGCTGCGCAGAAGAACTCTCAGAGGCAATGAATGATAGGGAAGTTTGGCGAGAGATTGTCAGGGATATCCGTGCTGCTTGCGCGACATGGTGATGATGATATATATATATAGAGATTGATAAGAAGAAGATAAACTGAGTGTAAGATAGATAGATAGAGAGAGAGAGAGAGAGAGAGAGAGAGAGAGAGAGAGAGAGAGAGAGGAGAGAGAGGAGAGGGAGAGAGAGAGCGAAATATATATAATGATATAGATAGAGAGATAGACAGTGAAAAATAAAGATATTAGAAGGCGAATAAACATAGTAAATCAAACAAAATCTAAAATGCTGCTCCGGAAGAAAACAACAAAAAGAAGCAAAGTATATTAATTTTTCTTACAATTCTCTTTCAACACACCACACACACACACAACACACACACACATATATATATATATATATATATATATGTGTGTGGTGTGTGTGTGTGTGTGTAATATATATTTTTGGGATTTAGTGTGAAGCAAGCGAACTCAGCAGTCAACCAGTCTAAAAAACCTTTGTAAAAAAGGGATTATTCCCTCGATATATTGGATGATATAAAATGGAACTTAGCACATAACATCTACCCGAGTTTCTAATCTATTTCACGCTTTACCTACGCTTCATACTAAATCCCAAATATATATATATATATATATATATATATATATATATAATATATATATATATATATCCAAATATAATATATACCGTAGTTGACGGCAAATAGGACGCACGTTTTTTCCCAAAATTTTGGCTCAAAAAATTGCCTGCGTCTTATACATCGTAGATGAAGTTTATTATTATTATTATTATTATTATTATTATTATATTATCAATTGTATTGATATTTTATTTCCTGCTATTGAAATGTCTTGTGTATGCTTATTGCTTGCCTGTAATGCCAAATTGCTTTTATACAGCTATATGTAGTTTTCAACAATATATGCTTAAATACACAAAAAACATTTTTCCTGAATCTAACATGCTCAAATGGGGGTGCGTCTTATATGCCCGTGCGTCTTATATGCCGTCAAATAAGGTACATTGAAAATCAGAATCACCATATATATATATATATATATATATATATATATATATATATCTT
The DNA here is from genome assembly GCA_023376005.1 of Doryteuthis pealeii. Classification (NCBI taxonomy): domain Eukaryota; kingdom Metazoa; phylum Mollusca; class Cephalopoda; order Myopsida; family Loliginidae; genus Doryteuthis; species Doryteuthis pealeii. Next base: position 29,341,985 of record CM042150.1, on the reverse strand, counting down.
GAACTGAAAAAGTACAAAATTGGAATAGCGGTGCTCAGTGAAACTCGACTTGTAGGTATATCACAAATGAGTGAAGTGAAAGGTGCATATGAGTTTTTCTGGAGTGGTAAAAGTGTAAGGGAACCACGTAGATCAGGCGTTGGCTTTGTTATAAGATCTGATTTGGCACGCGCTCTCCCATCACTGTCTAAGGGCGTATGATCGCATCATGACATTATCTCTGGAACTTGAGCATAACACTCGTGCCGTTTTTGTAAGTTGTTACGCACGAACTATGGACAGCCCTGAGCAAGACAACGATGACTTCTACATCCAAATTCGAAATGTTATATCTGGGATCCAGTATTAGGATAAAGTCATCCTTATGGGTGACTTCAATGCTCGGGTTGGAAGTAATTATCAGACGTGGGAAGGAGTTTTAGGTTGTCACGGTGTTGGGCATATGAATTCGAACGGACTTCGTCTTCTCTCTTTTTGCAAAGAATTCGATATGTGCATCACAAACACCCACTTTCAACAGAAAACTTGTCGTACCACCACATGGATGCACCCACGATCAAAAGATTGGCATCTGATTGACTATGTGATTACAAAAAAGCGGGATATAAACAACTTCAAATTAACAAGACCTTTTCATGCCACCTGCTATCTTTCTGACCATGCTCTCCTCCGCAGTAAAGCAACACTCCATCTGTCTCATAGGAGAGTCAAGAAATCCTCTGTGCCAAAGCGTATAAGCACTCTTCCTCTAAAATCTGTTGATCGGCAAACTGTGCTTGCGAATAATCTTGACACAGCACTGTACTCCGTGGAGATCAATAATGACATTGAGTTGTCCTGGAAGGCTTTGTGTGAAGCTACTCACTCGGCATCCCTTGAGGTGCTTGGAATGCCTCTCCGCAAGCACCAAGATTGGTTTGACGACAATGAAACAGCAGTACAGAAGCTAATCCAGAAAATACATAGCTCTCATAAGGCTTGGATTGAGGATAAAAACTCGTCGAGCAAAAAGAAGGCATACACAACATGTAAAGACCAGGTTCAAATAGCTCTGTGAATAATGAAAGAGGCATGGTGGTCTGCACAGGATACCTATCTCCAGGAAGCATTTGATACGAATGACTCTATGACGGCATAAATAAAGTGTTCTCTCCACAGGAAAATGGTGTCTCCCCGATTTCTTCGGCAAGCGGGGACCTTTTGATGGATAAGGCTGATATCTTGAATAGATGGAGGAAGCACTTTGATACAGTCCACAATAATACCTCGTCCACTGATCATAATGTTCTTGAATCAATTTCCCAATGCCCAGAAATTCCAGAGCTATTATTTGAACCAACCATGCAAGAAGTTCTGAAGGCTATCAAGCAAATCGCGTCTGTGAAAGCACCGTGTAAAGATACAATCCCCCCGGAAATTTTCAAGTATGGTGGAAGAACCCTTGTGAAGAAACTTTTGGGCTTGTTTGTTGAGATCTGGAGGAAAGGAAAGGTCCCACAGGACTTTAAAGATGCGTCCATCCAACATTTGTACAAGAACAAAGGAAGCAGGAAGGTATGCGATAACCACCGTGGAATTTCTCTTCTTTCTATAGCTGGTTTGATCTTGGCCAGATTGATTTTAAACCGGATCATTAGGCATGTGGTTGATTATATTTACCCCAAATCACAGTGTGGCTTTCGTGCAGGTCGCGGCACCATTGACCTACGGCAGGTTGCTGAAAAGGTCCGTGAGAAGAATCAGGAACTGTATGTTGTGTTCGTGGACCTCACCAAGGCGTTTGACACTGTGAACCGGGCTGCTTTGTAGAAAGTTTTAGGAAAGCTCAGAATACCTGAGAATATGTCGCAAGTCATTGTATCTTTCCATGACGGAATGAGAGCCAATGTTGTCTCCAATTGCCAAACCTCAGGTTCCTTTTGTGTCACTAATAGCACGAAGCAAGGTTGTGTTATGGCCCCTGTCATTTTTTGCTCTCTTCTTTTCTGTGATGTTGAAACATGCATTTGGAGAAATAGAGGGGAGTCAAGCTTCAATTCAGGACAAGTGGCGGTATTTTCAACCATCAGAGGTTCAAAGCCAAAACTCGCACTCGGACCAGCATAATCCGGGACTTACTGTTTGCTGACGATGCTGGACTTGTAGCAACTTCTTTTGAAGAAGCTCAATGCCTGATGGACAGATTCCCGGCTGCTTGCAAGGCATTCGGTCTGACCATTAGCATCAAGAAAACTGAGGTAATTCATCAGCCATCTCTCACACCTAAGCAAGTACGAGGCATCAAGCAGAAGTCATCTGTCCACACGTTCCTGGATACACCTATTCAAGTTGACGGAAATGATCTGAAATATGTAAAGAGCTTTAACTATCTTGGCAGCAAAATTAATTCAAGTGGAACCCTGGACGATGATATTGTTAATAGAATTGCCAAAGCTTCTAGTGCCTTCGGGAAGCTTTGCCAGCGACTCTGGAATGAACGGGGCATACACATATACAGAGCTGTTATTCTTACCACTCTTTTGCACGGCTCGGAGTCATGGACACTGTATCGAAAACAGATTCGGCAGTTAGACGTTTTCCACAAAGGTTGCCTACGAGCAATCTGTGGACTCACCCTCGAAGACAGAATGTCTAATGCTAACCTTTTCACCATATGTAACATTGGCGGAATGGACGGCTTCCTCATAAAATCACAATTGCGCTGGGCTGGTCATGTTTTGCGAAAACATGATGACAGAATACCAAAGATTTTCATGTATAGTCAGCTTGACAGAGGTCAAAGAAACGTGGGTCAACCATTGCTCAGGTTTAAGAACAAGTTGGAAAGTAACCTCTCAGCTGCAAATATAGATCACGCTACTTTTGAGAGCACAGCACATGATCGTAAA
>CM042150.1:29324097-29336597 GCA_023376005.1 Doryteuthis pealeii | reverse complement strand
ATATTTCAAAATGTTTTAGCAGAGCAGTTGTATTTTTTAAATAACGCACTCCTATATACTCAAAGAAGAACAACAACCATAATGTGGAACATGTCAAACACTTTTGACAGTTAAACACTTATTCATGGAATGCAGTTTTTTTGCTCAAATCAGAAACCGTTATTTTAAAGCAAACAATATGAAAGATCTGTTTGAAAATGTCAACATGAAGGATATTCTCTCTTTTTTGAGAGAAATAAAATTATACCATAGAATATAGACATGAAACAAATCAATACCATACAACATAATCCCCAATAATGCTAACACATTTTTAAAACCAATTACTAAAAAGTATAAATATAAATACACGATATGTATAACTTCCTAACCGTTAGGCATGACATAAAACCAAACGGGTTGATATGTCGTTAAAATCAATAAAAACTTTTTTTTTTAATTAAAAGGAAAAAGACCGACTGTAAAAATTACTAGATTAATAAACTAGAGTCAACACAATAATAAAAGACAGAAAGAGTGGTTAAATCCTACTTAACGGACATAAATAAGATTTCGTTCTTAAGTATCACGGGTCGCTACACATGGCTAACAGGTGGCTTTATTGGGGTGGAGGGTCTTAGCCCTCTGCAGAGATGCAGTCGGCGTAATCTATCACACTAGCTGACAGGGCTAACAGATTTTTTGAGAGGCTCTGTGTTTATTACGTCATTAGGGATGGTGAACATATCTTTTCATTATTGTACCTCCCTTTTTAGAACGTTTACTGGTGTATTTAATTTTATTATGGAACCTCACTTTTCAGTTATCTTATTATGGAATTTCACTTTTCAGTTATCTTATTATGGAACCTCACTTTTCAGTTATTTTATTATGGAACTTCACTTTTCAGTTATTTTATTATGGAACCTCACTTTTCAGTTATTTTATTATGGAACCTCACTTTTCAGTTATTTTATTGGTTTGGTTTGGTGATTAAATCCTACTGAACGGACATAAATTCCACAATCATATGTCACCCCGCCGAAAGAAAGAAGAAATACTAAAAATCAAGGAATTAACCGAATTTAATGACATTTCCACTTATTTCATTTGAAAACTTACATTTTTTCAGGTCAGTTAACTTTGAACCACGTAATTTTGTGAATCTGTGTTACGCCTCAAAGATACGCGGTTCAAAGTTAACTGACTTGAACAAATGTAAAGAGTTTTCAAATAAAATAACTGGTGCATTATATTGTTTATTCATTAATATATCCTCTTTCAAACTGGTAAGTATATATAAAATGTAGTAGCCCACCCAATTTGGTATCCTGGAGAGATATCTATAATTCCAAAATCGTGGTAGATAGATAAAATACTTTTTACAACTATATATATATATATATATATATATTCTCTCATATATATATATTAAAGATACATCTAACATTGACTGCCCTGTCGTATGGGGCTGTAGAATACGGCGACTGCAATGGGACCTCCTGTTGGCCATGGTGGCGATAAGTAATGTCTGAGTACATGTTCTTGGTGCCTAAGAAGTCCCTGGCCCAGATACTATCATCACGTGACCTGCAACATTCCAAGTGGGTCCTTAGTTGGGCTATGAGGGGGCGTCCCTGAGGCCCGAACCGACCAATTGGCTAGTGATATCAAGTCCTAGTATCTATATGATTGTCTCGACCGTATTTTATCATAAAGTGTCTAGAAAGAAAAATTAACTATTTTTTAAGATATGACGTCTCTAATATTCATGTTCGAATATTACAGCCTGTCATCACCTCTGAATAATAATGAACAATACTTTTTTGAATTGTCAGAGAAAAAAAAGAAGGCAATTATAATAAGAAAGAAAGAGAAAGAGAAAGAGAGAGAGAGAGAGAGAGAGAGAGAGAGAGAGAGAGAGAGAGAGAGAGAGAGAGAGAGAGAGATGTAAAGAGAAAGCGATAGCGATATACATCAGATGTTTATCGTCTGCTCAAGTAAAACAGAAGGGTAGAAAGAAAGAAAGAAAAAAGAAAGAAAGAAAGAAAGAAAGAGAAAAAAAAACGAAAAAGAAAAAGAAGACAGAGAGAAAGAAGGAAGTGTTACGTTTTCTTGTTCTGATCAATCTCAGAAGACACTCGTTACCCTTCCCCAATATAGAAGTGGGTTTCTTTAAGCGCAATTATTCAGTCTTCTTATTCGGTAGCCAGTTGTCAACTGCTTCTCTTCGAGTCTGGATAGCATCTTACTTGAATTCACATTTCTTGGATCCTACCTGACCGCCTCTAACCAATGAACGAACGCCAACGTCGTCCCGACACATTCGTCATCCAATGTGCCGAAGGTGATTGCAAGTCATTACGTCAGACAAAGAAAGAAAGAAAGAATGAAGGGGAAATGAATGGAATGAAAGGCAGAGAGGGAATGAACCAGAAGAGATGAATAGACAGATGTATACAGAGATTAGATAGATACATAGATATATAGGCAGACAGATGTATACGAAAGAAATCAAATAGATATATTGATTAATAGATATGGTAATATGTGAAGTGAACTTAAATTGATTGATACATATATACTAAGAATATATATATATATATATATATATATATATATGATGTGATGTGAACATTTTGATTGAAATATGTATACAGAGATTATATATATATATATATTAAATTTTTACTTGAAGGCACTTACAACGCATGTATCGCATAAAATTCGATACTTTTTCTTATAGAAAATGAACTTGACAAGTGTAATCCCAGTAAAGGATGGCTCGATGTGTAGAATACCGTACAGACTGTTTCGACCTTATTAAGTCTCATCAGCGGTATATACTAACGATTTCCCTCCGACAGAAATCGAAACCGGGGCTTCAGCAGACACAGTGAAACACTAGTGAAACACTTTTATCGCCTCGGCCACAGTACACAGCTGACCATCCTAGCGAAATTAAGCTTGTCAAGCGATACTACACGCCTCTACCATAATAGGTAAGGGGGCGTTATTGAGAGAATAATAACAACAAACAGACCGAATGCCCTTCGGCGAAGTGATATATATATATATATATATATATATATATATATATATATATATTATGAGAAATGTAAGATAAAAATAAAATCTAAAAAAAAAAAACATAATCCATTTTGCGGGCCTTATCTTTTAATTATATTTAATTTTCTCCTGTTTGACCCATAACAACACTTTGACCCATAACATAACGAAAATTGGCTGATGTATTTGCCATATGTTATAGACCAAGTACTTTCCACCCTATCGTGGGCCATGTTCAAGGTATTTTGAAACCGTACAACAATATATATATATATATATATATAATATTTAAAATCACAATAAGAACAAAGACGACAAACAGTGATGCCGTTGAATGACGAAAGCGAAATGCAGGAGCTATTAACGGATCGCGTGGACACGTGCCGGGAGTTTAAAACTGTCCATTTTTTTCAAAAGTCAAACGCCTCTGAAGACGAATAACACCGAAAAAGTGTTATTCAGAAACCAATGGTAGGACTGACTTTATAATTATAAATAAATAAATAATAAATATATATATATATATATATATATATATATATATATATATATCTGTGTGTGTGTGTGTGTGTGTATATATATCGCTTTAGAGTCCACGTATGCTTCTTTGTTGGTATATCTGATGAGTCTAATGTTCAATGTATATATCATATCTGTGTATAAATGTGTTATATATATTGGGGGTGGGGGGCACATTTAGTGTGAAGCATGGGTAGATTTGAATAAATGAGAAACTAAGTTGAATGTTATCGGCCAAGTTCCATTTTATTTCATCCAATATTTCGTGAAAATGATCTTTTTACAAGGATGTTTTAGACTGGCTGACTAGCGTGGTCTCTGGCGTTTTTATGGGTCAGGAGTGTCAAATTCTCGTTCGGATTGGAGCTTCCGATGACCTCTTGATTGGCAGTGTTGGAATTGGGAGGAGTCAGAGGTGTTTTTTTGCCTATATATATATATATATATATATATATATATATATATATATTATGTAAACAAGGTTTGTTTAGAATGGCTTTTTGCCGATAATTTTTGGGAGAATAAGTGCTTAATTGGAGTCGCACCTAATTTTGAAAATTAATTAATTAATAATGAATTAGGCGGGAATACCTATCAAATTTATGGCTAAACAAATCGAGAAAAATCAATGTATGTACATTTCGGCCTATTAGGCCTCATCAGCAGAGCTATAAATCGGAAGACCGCCCTGTGCGTGATTTGAAACCGGACTGCCAAGCTGACAGGTCGATCTCATAGTCTTATGAATAAACATTTACGTAATCTTCATTTGAATAAGACTTCTTTTGGAAGAAGAAGAAGAAGAAGAAGAACAAGAACAAGAACAAGAACAAGAACAAGAAGAAAGAAAGAAAGATAGATAGAAAGAAAGAACAATCTGCAAGAATTTTTACGTATACGATATTACTTATATCACCAGACAGTTGGTTTTGTTTACGAAAGACGAAAGATTCTTTAAAAATTCTCTTAATCCCCTTAATCGCATTAATCTTACGATTGTTGATGGTGGAATATCTGCTTCCATCTCTTTCTAAAAAGCCATATTTAGAATATGTCGTCTCCACTATCCCCATACGATGTTCTTTAGCAATAAAAAAATTGCATTCTTTATTCATAAATGTAAGGGGACCTAATTTAAGATTAAATTTGAACCACGAATGTTTGTGAATCTGTGTTACGCCTCAAAGATACGTGGTTCAAAGTTAACTGACCTGAAAAAATGTAAGAGTTTTCAAATAAAATAACTGGTGCATTATATTGTTTATTCATCAATATATCCGCTTGCTTTCAAACTGGTAAGTATATATAAAATGTAGTAGCCCACCCAATTAGACGAGAATTTGACACTCCTGACCCATAAAAACGCCAGAGACCACGCTAGTCAACCAGTCTAAAAAATGTAGAAATGTAATAAGAAAATGTGAAAAATAAGACTAGTGAAGATGCTTTATTAATATGTGAAAATTATTGTCGATGTTTAAAACGTTACGATTATTAAATACAATCTTCACCTGGACATTAAGATATCACCTGGTGATGTTAGCGAGTTTATCAAGTGATACGAGAATATCACTTGTTTCGGTATTAAATGACCCGAAAAGGGTTGATATGCCGCAAAATAAAAACAGACAACCAACCGACCAACTATCATCTATCTATCTATCTATCTATCTATCTATGTGTCATTGAGGTGGTAAAAGATACACAGAGAAATAGTGTGCTTGAGAGATATTTTATTCAGCACTTGTATCTGGTGTTAACAGATACTTATTACATAAAATCAAGAAGTAGAACTGTTGTATACACTTTCTTAAATTATCATCTCTGGTCGTCTTTTCTTCTGTCTGGCTTTGGTTCTATCTTCTATCTTGGTCTGGTCTCTTCTAAGGTCTGGACTTTCTTGGGGACTTCGGGTCTGGTTTCTGTTAGAAGTTTTCTCCTTATCAGAAGCCCTGTGTCATTGTTAGTTTTTAGGTAATAAACACAAGACTTCGATTTACGTTGATGTTACTTTATTTGTAAATCCCCAAACCAGACATCTGCGCACATCCTACGAGCTCGGCTCCTACTTACTAACTGCCTGAAACTTACTATCCTTAAATCGGAAGACAGGGTCTTCTATGCCTTCCGGTTCTCACGATTTATCCCCGGAAGGCAAGGTGAGAGTGAGGTCAAGCCTTGTCACTCATCCTTCAAGGCCGTGGTCTGTAGCCTATGACGGCCATTTTGATTTCTACACTATTGCCATAAATATTAGGTATCTAATAATTATGTAACAGAACAATTGGCAAAGACAAACTTACAAGAATGAGGAGGTTAAAATGTGTATAGTCAAAGGCATTGATTTTGTTCGAATATAATTTTCCTGTCTCTATCACTGCTACGTCGACTATTATAAGGCTATGAGCCAGTTCATCCTGTAGGAGTGTTAACTCCTCTACAACACTATCTATCTATCTATCTATCTATCTATCTAAATCCAACTAATGCAGATTTTACGCGACAAACGGTTGGATGCTTGTCAGAAATCTTGAAATTCGGCTAAAATGTTTAATGGAAATGGAATAGTATTTGAGAATTTGTATCTGACCCATGTTACCTGTTCAAGGCGATTCGTTAATGTGTTGGCTGTTCTTCCATTTCTTAGTGAGATCGATTCTCCGTTCTATGAAAGGGCCATTAGGCTACCTCTTCCTTTTTATTTCTCTACTTTATCTTTTCCCTTCTTCTCATCTTCCTTCCTTTTGTTATTTCTTTCTTACTTCCTTCTCACTTTATTTTTCATTCAATCCTTTCTTCCCACATCCTACCTTTCCCTCTTTTTTTTTATTTCTCCTTCCATTCATTATTTTATCTTTTATATTCTTCTAAAATAAAAACTTTTTTTTTTTTACTCCTTCCTTCTTTCCTTTCCTAATTTGAATATTTTTGTATTTTTTGTTTGTTTGTTTAGTTCTTTCTTTCTTTCTTTCTTTCTTTCTTTCTTTTCACAATCAGTACCAGCACTTCCGCTTTCTCTTTTTGTTTGTTTGTTTTCTTTTTTCTTTCTATTTTCTTTCTTTTCATAATAAACACCAGCCATTTCCCTTTCTTTCTTTTCCCTTTCTTTCTTTCTTTCTTTCTTTCTTTCTTTCTTTCTCTCTTTTCCTAATAAACACCAACACATTCCATTTTTTCTTTCTTTCTTCTTTCCTTTTCTTCTTTCTTTCTTTCTTTCTATTTTTTTACTGGTCACCAATCCGTTCTAATTCCTTTAAGTTCCACTTCTTTTTTCTTTCTTTCTTTTCTTTTCTTTTCTTTTCTTTCTTTTTTCTTTTTTCTTTCTTTTCCTAATAAACACCAGCACTTTCCCTTTCTTTCTTTCTTTCTTTTTTTCTTACTTTCAGTCTTTCTATTTTTTCACTGGTCACTAATCTGTTCTAATTCCTCTAAGTTCCACTTCTTTCCTTCTTTCTTTCTTTTCTTTTCTTTTCTTTCTTTCTTTTTTCTTTTTTTCTTTCTTTTCCTAATAAACACCAGCACTTTCCCTTTCTCTCTTTCTTTCTTTCTTTCTTTCTTTCTATTTTTTTACTGGTCACCAATCCGTTCTAATTCCTTTAAGTTCCATTCTTTCTTTCTTTTTTCTTTCTTTCTTTCTTTCTTTCTTTCTTTCTTTCTTTCTTTTTTCTCTTTCTTTCTTTCTTTCTTTCTTTCTTTCTCATTTACCTTTTCACCCCTCTTCCACATTACTAAAAGTTAATTCTATTTCCTGCTTTCTATTTAGATTCATAATTCAAGAAGACTTCAGCTTCTACTTCGCTGTCGTCCATCTTGACAAATATTAAGCTTTTTTGCGACACACACACACACACGCACACACACACACACACACACACACACTGTGTAGATCAGCTATTTTCCCAAGCAACTCCCCTCCACATACTTATATTTCCTTCTTTGCTTTTTTAAAACAAATATTTCTTCTGGCTAAACACACCTTCGCTGAACCAATCAACTGCCTACGACACACAATGTCTTCATTTTCAGTATTGTTACATAAATATCCGATCATATCCACATCTTTAAAATATCTCTTATTTCACGGGCGATTTTCGCACATGCGCATTCGATGGGTATATCCAAGCAACGGAAGACAGGATTTAAACAGAACCAACTCTGGTAAATCAGACAGTGTAGCTATGTTAAAAAACTAGGATCTTTATATCATAGACATCTTTTATTCAATTATAATACTTACGGTTTTATATATATATATATATATATATATATATATATATATATATATATATATATATTAGCAGTAACTGTGGATATACCACATTATAATAATTTAATTATTACAACAATTGATATATTTACTTAAGGGCTATGGCATTTAGTTCAATATGGAATAAGTATGATAATCTTGATTTCTCTCTTTCCTTCTTTTCATCTTTTCATCTTTTCATTATGTTCGATTGAAACAGATTAATGCTATCACTTCCACGCGCTTACCCCTCTCTATCTTTTCCCTACTCTATTTCTTTTGGGGTGGGGTGCAAAATATCTGTGTGGTATATATATGATTGATACTATTTTCGGCATAAATAAAAAGACTAAGGACAGGTGTGAATAGGAGAAAAAAATTTTTTTAAGAATCTGCTCAGGTATAAAATGAAAATTAAAAATTCAAAAATAATTTTTGGAGTATTATTTGGGTAATCTTTGCGGAGTTCCGTCCTGGCCTCTTGCCTCAAAGACTGCTAGTCGGTGACTGCTGAAAAAAAAGACCCAGCTACGATTGAAGTCCGTAGCCGAAACAGTATAAAACAACTAGTGTTTAGGGTTTAAGATTTGGGGTTAGGGTTGGGTTTGGGGTTTAGAGTTAGTTTAAGGGAAAATAAATATATAATTTGGGCTCTGTTTTTTCTGGGTCACCCAGAAAAAAACAGAACCCACAAACTTTGTAATAAAACTTAATTTTAACTCGGGGAATTTAGGGTTAGGGTTGGGTTTTCAGTGGAAAATGCCCTAAGCTGTTTTTTTCTTTTTTCAGGTGATACCGCTTCGGCTACAGACTTCAACCATAGCTGGTGTTGTTTTTCCAGCAGTCAGCGGCTAGCAGTTTTTGAGGCAGGAAACCAGGACGGAACTCCGCAAAGATTACCATTATTTGTATTATTCAGACTATTGTCCTCATCTTCATTGTTATCTGTACAACGTTTCGGCCGATGTGCCCTCCGGCCTACTTCAGGTATTTCTTTTCGGACTCGGAAACCATCTTGTAATTGGGAGCAATCACGGAACTTTGAACCTAACCTTTTATTCAGTCCACGGGGGTATCCTGTTCTCATTCCACTAACCATAGCTGGGGTACAGGTGTTAATCTGTGTTAATCATTATTCTATATTACTGCTGCTCCTGACCAGCATTGAACCTGTAGTCTAGAGATAACTGGCATTTAGAACTGTCTTAACCTAACTCCTTTATCTACTAGGATATATGTTCAGTTGGACAATCCAGTGTGAATTTTTTCAATCCAAAAAGTTACAATGTATTTTGTAAAAACGGATTTTAAGTAGCGTCTTGGCAGGCATCTTGATCGAAATTGACCGAAAAAAATCGTTTTAAATAAATCAAAAATAAATTACGTGTAATATTATTTTGCTTTTTAACTGATGCTCATGATGTCACTACTTTTCGACTTAGACAAAAAATTGACCTAATATAATCGGTTTAATCAATTTAAATTCCTACTCTTTCCCTAATCCCAATCATCTAGCGAGAGCTTAATGGGTGACCCAACAGGTCACGTTTTGTCTAGTATATATATATATATATATATATATATATATATATGTGTGTGTGTGTGTGTGTGTGTGTGTGTGTGTGTGTGTGAGAGATTATGTGCTTAATTAAGTCATACCTAATTTTGTTAATTAATTAATTATAAAACTAAAATGAATTAGGCGTGCATATCGGTTTAAATGTAAAGCGTAAACAAATCGAGAAAAAGTCGATCTCTGTATGTACATTTCAGCCCATTAGGCCTCATCAGCAGAGCTATAGACAGGGCAGTGCTTTGTGCGTGATTCGAACCCTACCTGTCAGGCTGACAGGCGGACATTCTAACCACTACACTGGCTTCCCCAGAATTTCTCGTTCATATGTCCGCCTGTCAGCCTGACAGGTAGGGTTCGAATCACGCACAAAGCACTGCCCTGTCTATAGCTCTGCTGATGAGGCCTAATGGGCTGAAATGTACATACAGAGATCGACTTTTTCTCGATTTGTTTACGCTTTACATTTAAACCGATATGCACGCCTAATTCATTTAGTTATAATTAATTAATAACAAAATTAGGTATGACTTTAATTAAGCACATAATCTCCCACAAATTGTCGGCCTTCCCCATTTCAAACACACTGTTTGACTACTTCATAATATATATATATATATAATATTATATTATATATATATATATATATATATATATATATAGAGAGAGAGAGAGAGAGAGAGAGAGAGAGAAAGAGATAGAATAGATAAATAGATATATATGAGCAGACTGATTTAGACAGATAGATATGAGCAGATATGAGCAGAATGATATGAGCACATAGATAGATAGATAGAAAGATAGATAGATAGATATGAACAGACTCATTTAGACATACAGATATGAGCAGATGGATGTTTTGAGAATCATAAATTAAAACAATAATAAACAAAAAAGAAGATATCAATGATTATAATTTTGAGTAGGTTATTTATGAAAGGGGACTAATTTCAAGCGCACCGTTGTCAATAAAAGAATTATAAGAATTATGTTAATGAAAAGAGAAAACATGTAGAGAGCCTCTTTCTTCCTAATTAGCCTACTTTACACGACTATATGATTATAAAGTTAATTAAGGTTACATTCCCTAGTTGAAGTCATTCAAACAAAACCGGCGGGAAAGCGAATGGGTATTATTAAGTTAATTATCAACGAAAGCCATTCGCTTTAGTTGAATAATTCTTATATTGAATGGCGGCAAACGGTCGACGACAACGATTTTAGAATCTTTAGTTGTGTCAGCGAAAGGATTTGGAAGCAATATGAAGGATCACTTTATGGAACATGTCATAAACGAGTCATCAGCACAGATCTCTTGCATACGTTCTCTCTCTCTCTCTCTTTCTCTCTCTCTCTCTCTCTCTCTCTCTCTCTTTCTTTCTCTCTCTCTTTCTCTCTCTCTCTCTCACCTTTTTTTTTTGCTTTTGTTTTGTGCAGTTTCTCTTCTTTTCTTTTTAATTCAGTTTTTCTTTCTTGGATCTTTTTTTCTTTCTGTTTTTCGTTTTTCGTTCTTTCTTTCTTTCTTTCTTTCTCTCTCTTTCTTTCTTTCACTTTCTTGGCCTTGTTTCCTTTCTTTTTCTCTCATTCTTTCTTTCTTTCATTCTTTCTTTCTTTCTTCCTTTCTTTTGTTCTTTCACTTTCTTGGCATTTGTTTCTCTTTCTTTTTTCTCATTCTTTCTTTCTTCTTTCTTCTTTCTTTCTTTCCTTTTTTTTCTTTCACTTTCTTGGCCTTTGTTTCTCTTTCTTTTTTTTCTCATTCTTTCTTTCTTTCTTTAATTCTTTCTTTCTTCTTTCTCCCTTTCTTCTTTCTTTCACTTTCTGTCCTTTATTTCTCTTTCTCTTTCTTTTTCTTCTCTCTTTCTTAATTTCTTTCTTTCGTTCTCTCTCATTCCTTTCTTTTTTTTTCTTTTTCTTTCTTTCTTCTTTCACTTTCTTGTCCTTTGTTCTCTTTCTTTTTCTTCTCTCTTTCTTAATTTCTTTCTTTCGTTCTTCTCTCATTCCTTTCTTTTTTCTTTTTCTTTCTTTCTTTCTTTCTTTCACTTTCTTGTCCTTTGTTTACTTTCTTTTTTCTTCTCTCTTTCTTAATTTTCTTTCTTTCGTTCTTCTCTCATTCCTTTCTTTTTTTTCTTTTCTTTCTTTCTTTCTTTCTTTCTTTCTTTCTTTCTTTCTTTCACTTTCTTGTCCTTTGTTTCTCTTTCTTTTTCTTCTCTCTTTCTTAATTTCTTTCTTTCGTTCTTCTCTCATTCCTTTCTTTTTTCTTTTTTCTTTCTTTCTTTCTTTCACTTTCTTGTCCTTTGTTTCTCTTTTTTCTTTTTTCTCTCTCTTCTTTTTCTTTCTTTCGTTCTTCTCTCATTCCTTTCTTTTTTTCTTTTTCTTTCTTTCTTTCTTTCACTTTCTTGGTCCTTTGTTTCACTTTCTTTTTCTTCTCTCTTTCTTATTTCTTTCTTTCGTTCTTCTCTCATTCCTTTCTTTTTTTCTTTTTCTTTCTTTCTTTTTTTCACTTTCTTGACCTTTGTTTCTCTTTCTTGACCTTTGTTTCTTTATCTTTTTTCTCATTCTCTATTTCTTTCGTATTATCTGCGTTATTCGGACTATTGTCCCCATCTACATTGTTATTTGTAAAACGTTTCGGCCGATATACCCTCCGGCCTTCTTCAGGTATTTCTTGTCGAACTCGGGAACCTTCTCTGACTCGGGAACATTCTTTTCGAACTCGGGAAACTTTTCTTGTCGTAATCGGGAGCCATCACGGAACTTCGAACCTAACTCTTTAAATTTAGTCCACGGGGGTATCCTGTTCTTCATTCCGCTAACCATAGCTGGGGTAGGAGTTGTGTTTAATTATTATTTTTCTAAACTGCATTTCACTCAGGATTGAACTCGGGTACCAGAGATAATTGTCACTTAGAACTGTTTTTATTTCTTTCATTTTTTTTTTCTTTTCTTCTTTCTTCCTTTCTTTCTTTTCTTTTGTTATTTCACTTTCTTGTCTCTGTTTCTCATTTCTTTTGTCTTCTCTTCTTTCTTAAATTCTTTCTTGTCTTTCGCTTCTTCTTTTCCATTCCTCCTTTCTTCTTCCTTTCCTCGTCTCGTCTCTCTTTTCTTTCTTTCCTT
>CM042150.1:29278817-29313817 GCA_023376005.1 Doryteuthis pealeii | reverse complement strand
ATATATATATATATATGTATATATATTGCATGGTTGGCTTGTCGATCAAAGTAACCTCGTGTTAATGCAACTTTCGATTTGTTGATATTGACCTTTAAGTTAATCTTGTGTCTAGAAACACAAGTGGAATTAGATGACGACTTCTTGAGGCAACCGTTTCTCCACTGATCACAGTTATTGGCTCAATGCCATGTTCTCCTTCATCTAATGTCTGACATCTTGAAAATCGAAAATCAGCACAAAACAAATGAATGTCTTTTCTCTTCCATAAAACCATGCAAAATAAATTGATTTTTTAAACAACCATGTTTATGTAAAACAAAGAAAAAATGACTTAAAACAAATTATTATTATTATTATTATTTTATTATTATTATTATTATTATTATTATACAGGGTGTTCACAAAGTCTGGGTACATGGGGATTAACACATACTTTTAAAACAAAACAATTTTTGCGTGCTGAGTTCCCGGTTTCGATTTCTGTCGGAGGGAAATCATAAGTATACACCGACTTAATAACGTTGAAACAGCAGCTGTACAATGTTCTACGTGAGGGCGGAGGAATATTTACCGAGTTCGCTTGTCATGATTATTTTCATTAATTATCAAATTTTAAACGATATACGCATTGTAACTGCCTTCAAGCAAAAGAATATAAATAACAATCTTATTTAATTATAATGTTAATAAATAATATTTTCAATATGATTTCCACCATTTCCAATGCATAACTTAATGCACCTTGCAAAATTCAGGTGAACTCGATTAAATAAGTCTACATTGCCATCAATTTCAGTACACTGACTGGTAATGGGTTTCTCTTATGTGGTTTAAATCTGTAATCATTATTGAGTAAACTTTCTCTTTCAACATATCCCAGAAAAAGAAGTCAAGGGGAAAAAGGTCTGGTGGACTAGGGGACCATTTAACATGACCCCTTCTTCCAATCCAGCGAGGAAAAGTGTCATTCAGCCAATCTCTAACATCCGTGGCAAAGTGAGGTGGGGCCCCATCCTGCTGAAACCAATTTGGAAGTCCCTCGTGTAGGCGCTCAATTTGAGGCATTAATTTGTCTCTCGACATGTTTAAATAAGTCTCACCCGTTACATGTTTATCAAGGAAGAAGGGTCTTAGCACATGAGCTCTCTGCCTTCTCAGAAAAATAACATAAATAAATACAATAGTGAAATCTCCATGTACCAAGACTTTATGGACCCCCTGTAGATATAGATAGATAGATAGATAGATATGAATAGACCAAGATAGATAGATACGAACAGACTGAGATAGATAGATAGATAGATAGATATGAATAGATAAAGATAGATAGATTCGAACAGACTGAGATAGATAGATAGATAGATAGATAGATATGAATGGATCAAGATAGATAGATACGAACAGACTGAGATAGATAGATAGATAGATAGATATGAATAGACCAAGATAGATAGATTCGAACAGACTGAGATAGATAGATAGATAGATAGATAGATATGAATGGATCAAGAAGATAGATACGACAGACTGAGATAGATAGATAGATAGATAGATAGATATGAATAGATCAAAATAGATTGATACGAACAGACTGAGATAGATAGATAGATAGATAGATAGATATGAATGGATCTAGATAGATAGATGCGAACAGACTGAGATAGATAGATAGATAGATAGATAGATATACCTGGTGACCATAAATTCTGGGTACATGGGGATTAACACCATATCTGCCTTCTCGGAAAAATAACATAAATAAATACAATAGTGAAATCTTCATGTACTCAGACTTCATTGACACCCTGTAGATATAGATATATATATATATATATATATATATATATATATATATATATATATAGATAGATAGATATAAATAGGCCAAGATAGATAGATATGAACAGACTGAGATAGATAGATAGATAGATAGATAGATATGAATAGACCAAGATAGATAGATTCGAACAGACTGAGATAGATAGATAGTTAGATATGAATAGACCCAGATAGATAAATAGGAACAGACTGAGATAGATAGATAGATAGA
Organism: Doryteuthis pealeii; assembly: GCA_023376005.1. Classification (NCBI taxonomy): domain Eukaryota; kingdom Metazoa; phylum Mollusca; class Cephalopoda; order Myopsida; family Loliginidae; genus Doryteuthis; species Doryteuthis pealeii. The sequence goes on along the minus strand of CM042150.1, from coordinate 29,311,764 downwards.
TAGATAGATATGAGTTGACCAAGATAGATAGATAGGAACAAACTGAGATAGATAGATAGATAGATAGATATACCTGGTGACCATAAAGTCGGAGTATATGGGGATTAATACCATATCTGCCTTCTCGGAAAAATAGCATAAATAAATACAATAGTGAAATCTCCATGTACCCAGATTTTGTGGACACCCTGTAGAGATAGATAAATAGATAGATAGATATGAATAGACCAAGATAGATACGAACAGACTGAGATAGATAAATAGATAGATAGATAGATAGATAGATAGATATGAATAGACCAATATAGATAGATACGAACAGACCGAGATAGATAGATAGATAGATAGATAGATAGATATAAATAGGCCAAGATAGATAGATATGAACAGACTGAGATAGATAGATAGATAGATAGATAGATATACCTGGTGACCATAAAGTCTGGGTATATGGGGATTAACACCACATCTGACTTCTCGGAAAAATAGCATAAATAAATACAATAGTGAAATCTCCATGTACCCAGACTTTCTGGACACCCTGTAGAGATAGATAAATAGATAGATAGATATGAATAGACCAAGATAGATACGAACAGACTGAGATAGAATAAATAGATAGATAGATAGATAGATATGAATAGACCAAGATAGATACGAACAGACTGAGATAGATAAATAGATAGATAGATAGATAGATATGAATAGACCAAGATAGATACGACAGACTGAGATAGATAGATAGATAGATAGATAGATAGATATGAATAGACCAAGATAGATACGAAGAGACTGAGATAGATAAATAGATAGATAGATAGATAGATATGAATAGACCAAGATAGATACGAACAGACTGAGATAGATAAATAGATAGATAGATAGATATGAATAGACCAAGATAGATACGAACAGACTTGATAGATAGATAGATAGATAGATAGATAGATAGATAGATATGAATAGACCAAGATAGATAGATTTAAATTCTTCTTTTAAGAACTTTTGTTTGATTCACTATTATTCAGATATGCAAAACAAAACTAATATTTTCTCGTTTAACGTTCAATGCAGAAAATATGTGATGGTGACCCGCCCTGTCGGTTGGAGCTCTAGTGTACTCCGACAACATTTCTGCAATGAGCTACCTCCCTCCGCAATGGGAACACCTGTTGGGCGTGGGTTGCGAGCCCTGATGCTGGTTTTTTCCCCCCTCGCACGAGCATGGGGCAACACAAAGTCAATTTTTAAGCAGAGTTTAAAAGGTTTGAATTCAAATTTGACCAGTTGTCATACATGGGTTAAAGCCTTACCCAGAGTGGTAGGACCTGTTATGGTCCCATCTATGGGTTAAAAACTAGACCAAAGAGAAAATTTAAAAAATATCTACCCAACAAGCATGAATAAAACAAGCATATTAGGCATAAAATAACCCAATAGTTGATATGCCGTAAAATCCAACCAACCAACCAAGGCTGATGATCCCAATCTGCCTTTTTATTGACCAATAGTTGAAGGTATAATAATTTGATGCATCCCTTTCCTTAGGGTATTAGTGCTATGGGAAATGCAAATCAGCCTCGTCTAGGATTTGAACTTGGATCGCGGTATCCATTTCTTATGAGGTTGTATCTTGATAATCATTTAACTCTTTGCTTACCAGATTTCTTCGACAGCTATACCAAGAACTTATTTGGGTTCTATTTCTCTGAATGTTTGAGATGAGGCTTGGTGATTAGTATTATCTGCGTTATTCGGACTATTGTCCTCATCTTCATTGTTATCTGTACAACGTTTCGGCCGATATGCCCTCTGGCCTTCTTCAGGTATTTCTTTTCGGACTCGGGAACCTTCTTTTCGGACTCCAAAAAGAAGGTTCCCGAGTCCGAAAAGAAGATTCCCGAGAAAGTTCCGAGTCCGATAAGAAATACCTGAAGAAGGCCGGATGGCATATCGGCCGAAACGTTGTACAGATAATAATGAAGATGAGGACAATAGTCCGAATAATGCAGATAATACTAGGGCTTGTATTAATTTTCAATCCGAAATATAACACAAGGGCTTATTTTTTGGGGAGGGGGATGTCGAGTGTTTGCGTGACATGATGTGATTGTGAATTATACTTATTTCTTTCGTATGTCTGCCGCTCTCAACTAGGGCTAATTTTAAGGGGAGAGCCTATATTAAAATAATCCTGAAAATCACGCTATTTGGGTTCTGTTTTTTTAGGTTACCCAATTCTGATGGTACTGTAGATTCTAACATTGTTGAAACTTTGATTACAGTTTGTACTGTTAAAAATTAAGATTCATGTCATTATTCTTTGGGTTTGTATTTGTTTTTAATTGCAGTCGTAAAAAAATAAACATGTATCGATTCTGAAGTACTGTGGAGTAAACTGTTGGTGACCAAATAAGAGAAATCAGTAGGATAGTCGTTTAAAGTGCGATTTACGTTCGTCATCGGCGAAATGCTAACAGAGATCCGTTTGTTGAACAACATAATATCGCCAGAGATTAGAAACGATATCTTTTAAATGGCTTTTTAAACGTACTTAACTACATCGGCCTTGAAAATAACAAAGGCTGATTATTTTAGTGGTCAGGTTGGCAAGAGCGATAAAAAATCACCTGATATTTATTGTTGGTTTCATTGCCTATTATGGTATACTAGCAAATAAAAACACCTTCCGGGTGGTATAAACATTTATCTAAAAAAAAATTGTCTGAGAGGCTGAGAGTTAAAAATTCAATGTTAGAGGGTTTGTATTATGAGTAAGTAAAATCATTAAGTATACTAGCAAATATATGCACCCTCCGGGTGCAAGTATTTAAGTTTTAATGTAATAAAATATCGTATTAAATTAGAAAGGCTAATAAAACTAAATAAGAATGCAGATAAAAAGATTTGAAACAGAGGTGGGTATAATCGAATAAATAGAACAACTGAAACTTACTCGTCAATCACACTCGTCTTTCATTGTTATTTTTTCTAATTTAAGTATTTAGTTAAAAGAGGAAGTAAAGAATAAAATGACAGTTATTTTTTCTTGTTAATGGATTTCATTTAAGATTCATTGAAGAGATTTTTGCTTATATTCATGAAAATAAAACCAAATAATTAGAAATCAATAATACTAAGCACATATTTATTAAAATCACATTTTTAATATCAATATGCAAATTAGCCTTCCAATTCACACTGTAAACTGCTATTTTGTTGTATATATAAATATAATTGCATGTTGTTAGTATGTAGATATGGTCAGCAGTGGCTTCGGCCTCTGGACCATTGATATAATTAACAGCGTCGATCCCAGGGGGCAACACCTGCCCCCTTGATTTAAAGGGACAGGGCTGGGTTTATTGCCCAGTGCCTGAGGCGCCCCCTTGAGGGGGAATGCCGACGGGATCGACGCAATTTTTCACCTGCCACTCCATGAGTCTCGGCTTGTGGGTGGTCCCACATAAATAGGGCCTTTGTGCCTGACCCGTACAAGTGGGGTACGTGGAAAATATCATGTAGATATGGTTAACAGTATTAATAATGTAAAACAATTTTATTAATAATTGAGGTTTAAATAAAAATAAAATCATTTAGAATGTGATGTCAATAACTAAGGGAATTATGACTTAAGTAGTGATATAGTTTCGGTTACAGACAGAAAAACACACAATCTCCATTATAATAAGATTACAGGAGTAAAAATATAAAACAATTTGAAATGAAAACTTAGTTCTATTTCTTTCAAATAAAATGTTCCTTGCATCTATCAATTATTAATTAGAGAATTATTTTGAATATTTTACAGATAATTTTACATAAAGGTAGGTATTTATTTATTTGTAAACTTTCTAGTTAACTTGTTGTTACTAAAAAAAGGCGAGAGTAAAAAAATAAAAAAATCACTTTTCAAAATTTCTTACTCAAAATTTGAATGTATATAACACAGGTTTGTTTTTATTCTATATATTAGTGATTTTAATTATAAATTAAATGCTCATTAATAAAAAAATTCTTCGAGGTGGCCTAAAGTCGGTATCAACCAATCAGCGAGGGAGTTTATGTCCTTTTCACTAGCGCTAGACGAAGGCGATTGTTTTTGCGGCTGAGGTGGAGCGCCACATCTACCATCAGCTCCTTACTTTACCGCACAGATCCCTGTGCTACTCATATGCTGAGTTGGCGAGGGCCAGTATCGAACTAGGAACCTTGTGGTTTCTAGCCGAACGCTCTACCGACTGAGCTAACCCGGCCCATTAATAGACTTACAAAATCATTGTGAATATTGTGATTTAAGCTGTGGTGTAGTTTTGGTTACAGACATAAATACACCCAATCTCCATTATAAATAGTTTGTAGAATTGATTTACACTAAGTTGCAAACATTTTTATTTAACTCTATCAGGCACGACCACTCTGAACCAGAGTGGACCTGGGAGTAATGACAAAATTGGAAACTCGCCACTGGATGTAATTTAGCATCGTACCCAGGTGAAACGGAATTCGGTAACACCAGTACCTTCTCTGTTGTTGGAACACGACTATACGCAAACTATACGAAACACCTTCTTGATGATAAGTGGCTAACACGCTGCTTTGAAACCAATGGAAACAATCACACCTTAAATGTATTGTTACTCTATAACAAACAAATACAGCTCTTACACCTGTAATCGATTACTTTACTTTCAATTGTCAAATACTAAAAAACTATACACACACAACACACACACACACACACACACACACATATATATATATATATATATATATATATGGGTGTATTCAGTGCACCAGAGACTGTCTCTCAAATATTGGCCTGCAGAGTCACTTGCGCAGATGCAGATAATTTTTTTGGCGGGGACACTACGCCATCGTCCTTAGTGGACGGAAAGGTATTAAATATATATATATATATATATATATATATATATATTAAACAGATTTGATTAAAAAAACAGAATCCTTATAATTTTCAAGTTTTCTATTCTTTCTTTCAAACTTCCTTATAATTCTTTTGATCTTAAAATCTTGAAAGACATTAATGATTTATCCGAAAGTACTTTGAAGTTCTGATCCCAACTATTATCAAGGTATATGTGTATTCCATCATTAAAACTGTTTAATGTTTAACTAAACTATTGTTATATATATATATATATATATATATATATATATATATATATATATATATATATATATATATATATATATAATATATATATATATATATATATATATATATATATGAGTATGGGCTTGAGTGAAAATGTTAGTGTGTCAAATGACATAGCCTAGTCGCCCGCCTGTTCAGTTAGGGGGAGTCAGACTAATTGTTATGATAATTCCATCTAACATGTTGTCCTTCAAACATTTACATTAAAGCGAGAAATCCACAGCAATAAATAGACAAAGTAAAATAATGTGATAGTTAGCTCTAGATAGTGAAAATAGAAGATTTCATGTATTTCCCTAGAGGATTAGCGTGAGAAAACTGTGGCACAATTATTGGTAATTATGAACCTATGTTTAGTAAATTAGGGTGCCTTAGAAAAAAAAGAACCCACAAATTTTGTAATAAAACTGTTAATTTTAACTAGGGGGTTTAGCGTTAGGGTTAGCGTTAAGGTTAGGGTTAGGGTTAGGGTTCTGTTTTTTCTGGGTCACCCTGTACAGTATGTATGCTAAATTCCTAGCATAAACTTATCTGAAATGAACTTAATTGTTATTATGAACACATTTTATGATATTTTTCTGTTAAAGCATGCAGTTGTATTATTTTCGAAAAAAGTTTGTATATTTCGTACGGAGACTTTCAAAATAGCTACCAGCTTGTTTCCAAGTGAAAGTAAAGGGAGGTTACTCTAATTGCCTTATTTGCTAGGAATTTAGCCGACTAAAGTGAAAATTACCCAGTTTTCCCTCTACCATGCCGGTTGCTATACCATACTTAGAGAGTTCAGTCTTCCTTACTATTTACCCATAGTTGGAGGGGGACTAGTTGCATTCATGTTCAAAGTAAAAGACAAAAAAATAATGGCAAGCCTCTGTTAAAGTCTGGAGCAGTCTCTTTGATTGGTCAGTATTTTGAATAGCCCCAAAAGAAATCTTTGTTGCGAATTTAACAATTTTTGCTATAAAGCAATGCTCAAAGTGTAGAGTTTACATTTACAGAAGAAAAAAAAAACTGAAAACAAAATTATTTTGTATTATTTGGATCATTTGGACTGGTGTCTCCATCTTTATTGTTAACTGCACAACGTTTCGGCCGATGTGACCACCGGCCTTCTTCAGGTATATCTTGTCGGAATCGGGAACCTTCTCGAACTCGGGAACTACCTCCTCCAGCTTAGGAACCTTCTCTTCGAACTCTGGAACCTTCTTGTAGAAGAGAAGGCTCCCAAGCTGATGGAGGAGGTTCCAATGTCCGAATAATCCAAATAATAGAACTTATCAAACCTCATATAAAATGGGGATTGTTTAGCAAATGAGCTAAAAGAAAGTAACTGAACAGCCCCCTGGTAAGATATATCGTCTTAAACCACACACACACACACACACACACACACACACACACACATATATATATATATATATATATATATATATATGAGGCGAGAGTTGATCTACACTACAATAATTAATGATCTGGTGTCTGTTTGATTAAAATGAATCATTGACAAAAAATTAACATTATTAACAATTGATTTGAATAATATTATTCTTCATCTTCCTTATTTTAGTTCTCCAGCGATTAGCCAAAGAGTACCACTACTATTCTTCTACAAGGATTGGTTTGGCATTAAATAAACCATGAAAGAACCATATAAAACCATGAAAAACCATATAAAATATTCAGAGAAATATAATTGTTTTGATTGCGTTTCCCCGCCAAAATTCCTTATTTATTGAATGACACTTGGATAATGGTTAGAATGCACCAAAGTGGAGTGTTGCATGTCATGGACTGATCAGCTACCATGATTCCGTCCTTAAGCATCACGGGTCACCACTCACGGCCAACAGGTGGTCCCATTGGGAGGGGTTACCCCTTTGCAGAGGTGCAGTCGGTGTATTCTACTGCTTTAGACGACAGGGCGGTGTATCCATGGATTCACTAGTGCGTTATAAGAACTTAGTGCAGGTTATAATCTAATAGCCACAATTCTTATCAATAAAGGACGGTTTTTTGTATGTCTGCGTGTATGTATGTCTGGATAAACTACTAAAATAAAACAATTAATGACAAAGTAAATATATATGCACATTAGATTTTACCAGTTCTTGCTTTTTATACAAAAATTATGAAGATTAAATTATATTCGAAGATGTTGAAAGATTAATATATATATATATTATAATATATATATATATATATATATATATATATATATATATAAGATTTCCTTCGCCGGGGCATAGGCCTGGTTCGTTGTTATTCACTCAACGTCCGCTACCTCATATGGTAGAGGCGTATCATTATTAATGACAGGTTAATTTCGCAGGGATTGAGCAGTGCGTATCGGTAGCCAAGCGGTAAAGTCTCTGACTTGCCTGCTTGGACTCCCGGTTTCGAATTCTGTCGGAGGGAAATCGGTTAGAATACATCGCTGATGAGACTTAATGAAGTTGAAACAGGCTGTATGATGTTCTACGCACCTCACAATTGTTTGCCGAGTTCGCTTGTCATGATTATTTTCTATAATTATCGAATTTTATACGATATACGCATTATAATTGCCTTCAAGCAAAATATAAAAATAATATATATATACATATCATCATCATCATCATCATCATCATCATCATCATGTCGCGCTGTTGGCACGGATATCCATGACAATCTCTCTCCGTCCACCCCTATTGCTCATCATTCTTGGAAGGTCCTCTGTGCAGCATCCTGTATCCACACAGAGCTGATCAATTTACGTCTTCGCTGGTCGGCCCACACTGGCGTGCCATGTGCTAGCTTCTACAGGAGGACGTCGCTTATGAGTTCGTCCTTGCTTCTCCAGCAGTGTCCCGCGTGTCTTGTCCGTCTTACTCGGATGGTTTAAGTGATATGTGGCAGGTGGCCGTACAGCTGCTTTCTCGTGGGGTGCTGTTTCCACGTCTTGTTCAGGATCACCCGCAGCATTCTTGTGCAGCTCCCATCTAGTTTATTCTCTAGCCGCTTCGTTAGGGTCCAGGTGGTGCAGCCATACAGCAGCACTGACACGACAACGGCCGGGAAGAACTGTCTCTTTAATTTGTCTGTGAGATTGGATTTCCATATGACCGATAATTTATTTATAGCGGCCCATTCATTTCCTATACGTGCATTAACACTGAAATTCTTTTTAAAAATGTCCAGAATTCGTAAATCCTAAAAGTAAACCAATCAATAGAGCAGAGTTTTTGGAACCGTCTACCCAGTTGACACTGGGTAGCCGCTTCTAGTTCTTTTTCAAATGACAGTAAAATAAATAACATGTTAATCGCCCATATGAAATAACAAGGATTAGTTTCAGCTTTTCCTTGTGCATCACCAAAAACAGTTTGTATTCTTGCAAACTGCGGCGTATCTAACTGAAGATCTACATTCGCTTTTCTTTTTAACAGCAAGCTATTGTCTCGGCAACAACTGATGTGATCTTATTCGTTTCGTCTTTCTTGTTTGATATTCTCACATAACAACATTATCTGCACAGTAAGGCTTCTATCAGTGACATATCAATATCAAGTACTGTCCACTGGACGGCACCACACGGCCAGTTCACCTGTGGCCAGACAATAAGAAAACAGCGTCAAAATCGATCGTATCATCTAGAGAAATGAACCAACTTTAATGTCTGTTGGTCGTTCAAAGAAAGACGAACAATAAACATCATCACCAATTGATTTTTTTTTGTAGACGTTCATTTTTGGTTTTCGTCTTTGTGGTCTTCTGTTTACGTTAAGATCAGTAAATTATGATTGGTTTGAATTAAAATGCACTGATCCGGAAACGGAAGTACAAACAATGGTAGAGATTAAAATTTCAATTTAATAATTTTGCTGAATCATTATTTTTTAGATATCACTCCCCGAAAGAGCTTTTATTTATTTATTCTTTAAACTAATTTTTTAGTTTTATAAAACTCTTTTTAGCGTTTTAAAAAAGTGTTTTATAATTTTGCTTGAAGCATTGTATTTATATTCGTTTGCTGGTTGGTTTTGAACGCTATCAAAATGCAAGTGTACGGAAAATAAGGTAATTATAATGTTGCTTGTTTATTTAGATTTATTCTTAATATTTCGAGATAAATATCTCTTCGTCAGAAGATTTTTGAAAGACTGGAGCTGTTGCTAAGAATTGTCCATTCTGGTTTGTGCCTTATATCTTCCAGGATTTCTGCGTGTGTGCATGTGTAAGTAGTTTTCTAAAAATATTCCAAGCCATATACGTGCCAGTGCTACGGTATGGCTGCACTATGAACTCCAACTAAGCGCTTAAATAAAATGATAGATTGGAGTTACACAAATATTCCGCATGCTGTCTTGAACAAATTTTGAAAGCAGAACCCACAAGAAAGCAGCTGCACGACTACTTACCTCACATATCACACAACCCGTTTGAGTTAAGACGAACTAAATATTCTGGGCACTGCTGGGGAAACAAGGACGAGCTCATAAGTGACGTTTTCCTGTGGACACCTACACATTGACACACCAGTGTAGGCCGATCAGCAAAACCTGGATCACTCTGTTCTGTTCGGGTCTTGACTGCTGTGCGGAGCGATACCAGGGGAGATGATTGATAGGGACGTTTGGGGAGAGAGAGAGAGAGAGAGAGAGAGAGAGAGAGAGAGAGAGTCATGGGTATCCGTGCTGTCTGTCTGTGATACATAATGGGGATGATAATTTGAACTTACGTATTTGAAAATTTACCCTTTCTGAATTTAATAGTAAATTTGGAGAGAGAGAGAGAGAGAGAGAGAGAGAGAGAGAGAGAGAGAGAGAGAGAAAGAGAGAGAGAGAGAGAAGAGAGAGAGAGAGAGAGAGAGAGAGAGAGAGAGAAGAGAGAGAGAGAGAGAGTAGAGAGAGAGAGAGAGAGAGAGAGAGAGAGAGAGAGAGAGAGAGAGAGAGAGAGAGAGAGAGAGAGAGTGTCATGGATATCCATGTTGTCAGTGTGACCGATGATGATGATTTTTGTAACTCTTTTAGCGTTCTTTAAAACTCTTTTAAACCATCTTTAATGTTTTTTGAAACACTTAATAATATATTAAACTCTTCGTGGCGCGTTATTAAAACTTTTTTTCATTCTTATTCTGAATTTTTAGCGTTTTCTTTAACTTTAGTGTTTTTCAAACCTCTTTTTATTGTGCTTTAAACTCATTTTAGCGTTTTCTTCAACAATTTACAATTCTTTTAAATTTGTTTTAAACACTTTTCAACCTCGTTTTTAACACTTTTACGCTTTTTGAAATATTTTTTTTAGAGTTATTGGCGTTTTGCATTTAAAGTCTCAAAATATGGCGTAAAAATTTATCTTGATAAGCATTTTGAAAACATAAACGTTATACTTATCCTGTGTCGGTGAGGGCTTAGAATACAACGATGGTATCCTATTCATAGGCATGAGACAATCTAAAGTATAGTATCCATTGCATGACTATATAAATAAAATATGGTGTAAAATACTGTAGGGTGAACTCGCAGATGACTGTTACATAATCTATGCATAGATTATTGTCAACCCCCTGTATTTGAAGGGATGGCCTTTTTCATATCACGGGCGGGACTTTCCATGGAATATTACAGAAAGCCCGCGAAATACGTGAAGTCACGTGGACCTGGCTGGCTCTCAGTTTCAGCTTTCAGGCAGATAAGATGTTACTGCTTTAGCTGAGACTCACTGCACACGCGCGCTGTGATTAGTTAAGGAAATATGTTAGTTAAGAAATAAAATAAATAAATAATATGGTTTTGTGGTTGATGAATGTCTTGGCAACAAGACTGACCTAGAAGACCAGACACGAAGTCCCCAAGACTAGGTCCAGATGCTGGAAGAAGAACGTAAGATACCAAAGATGAACAGAAGAATAATAGAAATAAGTAAAGAAGAGTATACAACATGACACGTGGAGGACAGGAGAGAAAAAGCGTTTCAAAGACTATATTAAGACAACACTGAAGAAATGCACAATTACACCTTCAAGCGTGGAAGATATGGCCTCCAACAGCTAGCGTTGGTGAGACGCCTGCCACACAGGAGCTAAGCGGCTCAATATCAAGATTAACAGGGCTGCAGAGCGGCGACGTCTACGTCGTCATGAACCACCAAATGCAGATGGGAATTTCCATTGCAATGTGTGTGACCACATCTGCAAGTCCAGAATTGGACTAACTAGCCACCAGGAGGTTTACAACTGTTAAAGACAGGAAGTGACGCCTTCGTCGTCTGCAAAGGACTTCTAAAAGAAAGAAAAAAGAAATATGTATTTACCATCCACTCTGCACAATCGGCTGGGCTGTAAAATATATTGACTCTATAGGGCTAAGAGCCTCAATACACCCAATTAGGCCACCCGTTAGACGTTGGTGGCTAACCGTGATGCCTAATGAGGGAATCCTGGTCGATGAGCAGTCCATGACTTGCACCACTCCACTTTGCACCTTACTTAGGATAGAAAGGGCGTATCAATCGGTAGGTCACATCAAGCCCTATCACCTATATGACTGTCCCAACGCTATTGATCTCATGGCAACCCCCAAGCCTTTGTCATATATGTGCTAGAAGGCGGTATTAGCGCTTTGTGAAATGCAAAAAGCCTCATCCATGATTTGAAATCGAGTCACTGTGTCCATTTCTTACACATCTTGTATATATGCCTGAATATAAATTGCATTTTTTTCTCATCCCTCTTTCGCCGAGATTTGAACCAGCACATCCTGTTCTTTCAATCCTTTCTTGTCGGATCAGTGCTTTACCGATTAGGTTTTGCAATCTAACAATAAAAAAATTAAATTTCAGTCGTAAAGCTATATTTCACATTTCTGTCTTGACCCAAGCCATACTGTTTATTTACACCAATTAGAAGAAAATATTGCAGAATTTTCAGAATACCTTTTATTTAAAGAAAAAACGTTGATTAAAAGACATTTGCTTAAAAGAATTTGGTTGAGAAATTTAATTTAAAAAATTGATTTAAAAATATTGGTTAAAAAAATTAAAAGAATTTATTAAAAAAATTTTTGTTTAAAAATTTGATCAAAAAGGATTTGGTTAAATATATTTAGTTTAAATGTTTTTTGATTAAAACGAAAATTTAGTTTGAAAAATGATACACATAAATAAAAGGATTTAAATGAATTTGGTAAAAAATGGTTTGGGTTTAAAGAAGAATGTGTTTAAAAGAATTGGTTAGAAAAAAGAATTTGGTAATGAAAATTGTTCAGTACTTAATTGGGTGACCACTTAAACATTAGTTAATAAGCAACCTGGGTCCTTTATTTATGAAAATGACTTGATTCTGCATTAAATGACTCGAAAAGGGTTGATATACCGTAAATCAAACGAACCAACCATTTTAGTCAGTTAAGCAGCGATGAGCATGTTCAGTACTTAATTGGGGGACCACTTAACAGCAGCAGGTACTGTAAGCAAGCTGAGTCTTTTGTTTTAATAATTACTCGATTCTGCATTAAATGGTTGATATGGCGTAAAAAAAATGGACCATATGACCTTTAGGCACCCCTTTTTGATCTCGATTAAGAAAGGACATGTTTTTCATTTACACTGTCAATATCCGGTTGTTTTAACAGACGATTTTTAAATTTCTTTTTAAATTATAAAACTGACCCCTAACCCTAACCCCTAACAAACAACCGGATATTGACGGTGTAAATGAAAAACATGCCCTTTCTTAATCGAGATCAAAAAGGGGTGCCTAAAGGTAATATGGTCCTAACAAATCAACAAACCAACCAACCAACCAACCAACCAACCAACCAAAATCAGAATATCTTATACAAACCGTTGACATTTGATCATTTTTTATATAGATTATTTGAATGCAGACAGTTTAGGTATGGTAAAATTGAGAAAGATGTCTTGATTGTAAAAATGAGTTAACCAAAATATAATTTACAACAAGACACTGTCAGTCAACGGATGCGGGCTCAGATTTTCAATTAAGAATAAACCAATTTACACACTTTCTATCCAATATGGCCGTCTGGCAAGGCGACTGGCGGGAAATAGTACAACACGTCAGTTGATTGATGAAACCAACAATCGAAACGGACGAATTGCACATAAAGATGAAGAACAACTTGAATATTGTCACACTTATCTATAAAACTTCTAGTGTCATTGGTTACAAAGAATCTTTTTACTCTTTGTCTTTGTTTTATCTCCTGGGTCCATTATATATATTATATATATATATATATATATATATACATATATATATATATCTGTGTTTGATTTGGTGTTTGAAGAAAATAACATATGCTCTACCTCTTCACAGACACCAAGATCAATCCATCCCCCCACCTGAACATATGTACAACTTACATCTGACACAACCCTTACACCCACCTTCTTACCTCACTCCTCCGCCTACTCCTTTTACTGTTACCTCATTTATATACCATTCTGTTCTAAAATAAGGAGTTCATTCTGTTGAAGTTTTAGAAATCAACAGAAACGAAATATCAATTGGACTGAATTGTTTGTGTTCGTTATTCACGTTTCTAATACATTTCCTCACACACACACACACACACACACACACACACACACACACACATATATATATATATATATATATATATATATATATGTGTGTGTGTATGTGAAAATAAAATGGAAATTAATCCGACAGTATGAATATGATATAATGAAAAAAACAAAAGATGTTTACAACTGAAATAGGCTCATCAGGAGAGAAGTGTGCAAAACCGTTTCGGGGCCAATCTCTCTACGGTTTTAAAAAAGCAACACCGGCCCATCCTCACTAATATGAGGACCCTTTCGCATTATAATGCATCGACCGCACGTGGGTCGGTCATCAACAAAAATAAGACGGGAAAATGACCGTTAGTAAAAACAGAACGCTGCTAGTCAAACGTTGGAATTAATAAAAAAAAAATATGCGCTGTCTATATTAAAAATAAAATGAATTTTATTTAAAAATAAAAATGAATCTCATTTTTAATTTTTAAAATAATCAGAAGCATTATAGTAATAAAATAAGACTCAAAAAATTCTGATGTAAAGTTATAGAAAAGTGTAAAATATGTATAAAAAGTGTATATAAATTATCAAAATTATTGTAATACAATCCAACTGTAAAATAAGTAGCCCACTTTTATAGGTAAATATTTGTGTGTATATATATAATTTGTATATATATATATATATATATAGTGTTGGATTGTCACTGTTTCAGCTTTTCACGTTTCTAATACATTTTCTCACACACACACACACACACACACACATATATATGTATATTTATTTGTATATATATATATATATATATATATATATATATATATATATATATAGTGTGGGATTATGACTGTTTCAGCTTTTGCTGGAACGGTGTGTCAAAATGCACTATTATTGGAAGAGTGCTCAATATAAAAATAGAGCTGTTATATAATATGATAAAATATATATATAAAGGTTTTACATATCTATTTATTTGATGACAAAAGAACAGTCACAACCGTTCGGTTTCATGCATGCGTAAGTGCAAACAATCTTCAGGTGACGTTGTTTCAAATGCAAATTGTTTGCACTTACGCATGCATGAAACCGAACGGTTTTGACTGTTCCTTTTTCATCAAATAAATAGATATGTAAAACTTTTATATATTTATTTTATTATATATATATATATATATAGATAATTAATAGATAAATAATAGAGAGAGACATTTTTTGAAGGCACTTGACAATGCAATATATGTTGAAAACTAAGTTTATTTACCTTCTTTTTTTTCTTTTTCTTTTTTTTTTAAACATACTTAATATTTTCGGAACAAAATTCCATCTTCAGAATTGTTAGAAGTTTTTAAAAGTACTAGGTGTTTTTCAATATTACTTATCTCACATTGGTGTGATCAACTGTTGATTGAGACGTTGAATGAACGCTGGAAAATTTGAAAGTTTTTTCAATCGGTCAATTCCGTGTGTTTCCGTGGTGTTGTAAGTCCGTTTGCTTTTGCGCTCGGTGAGATTGTTTGAAATTCTTCAAAAAAAAATTTTTTTTACTATAAATTTAGCCTCGCTCAAAATCAAACGGACTTACAACACCACGGAAACAAACAAAAAAAACAAAAAAAAAGAAGGTAAATAAACATCATTTTCAACATACATTGCATTGTCAATTGCCTTCAAAAAAAATTCTATTACAATTACGCACAATGCTTCAAACACACTATAAAAAATCGCTTTATATATATATATATAATATATATATATATATATATATATATATATATATATATATATATATATGTATATATATATGACCAGATACGTTAGTGTTGGAAATATTCTATTTAGGACCTTTTAAAGTATTTATATTAAAAAATCATAGTCCGCTTGGAGAGCGCAGTGTATAACAACTCGATAATTATATACAGAGAAATATTTATAAGATAGATAAAGACAGGCGTAAAATCGTCCGTGTTAACTGTTATAAATTTATTTAAACCAAAAGATTCTGACCTTTGAAAATGGCCGGCATCCTCAGACAGTCTACAAGTAAAAGATGAAAGATTTTGGATTGTATTA
Source organism: Doryteuthis pealeii (assembly GCA_023376005.1). Classification (NCBI taxonomy): domain Eukaryota; kingdom Metazoa; phylum Mollusca; class Cephalopoda; order Myopsida; family Loliginidae; genus Doryteuthis; species Doryteuthis pealeii. Next base: position 29,295,989 of record CM042150.1, on the reverse strand, counting down.
TAATGACTCGAAAATTCAAATGATTTGGAGTCCAGAACTTGGATTAGAGTTGAAGTTAAATTACAACGTTTTGAAAAAAAATAGTGTTGTTGGCATAAACTAGATGGGGGCTGGAATACAGGTGAATTTAAATGGTTTATAGCCCTATACTAAATACAAGCTTCATAAACACAGTAATCAAATCACACACGAGGCGGCCTTCGTATCTATAGCTCTGCTGATGAGGCCTAATAGGCTGAAATGTACATACAGAGATTGATTTTTCTCGATTTGTTTAGCCTTACATTTAAATAGTTAAATCCCGCCTAATTAATTATTAATGAATTAACTTTCAAAAAAATTAGGTTCGACTTCAATTAAGCACATATTCTCCCAAATATTGTCAGCTGAAAATAGCCATATGTTTGTTTACGTTCTCGTAAGTTCGTGCGGAGTCACTTAAGAGGAATATGAATACTACTACTACTTAAACAAAGCGAAGAAAAACCTGCGAGGTCCGTTTGGTGTAGTGGTAAGACGCTTGCTTGTCAATCTGACAGACAGGTTTCAAATCACACACGAGGCGGCCTTCGTATCTATAGCTCTGCTGATGAGGCCTAATAGGCTGAAATGTACATACAGAGATTGATTTTTCTCGATTTGTTTAGCCTTATATCTAAATAGTTAAATCCTGCCTAATTAATTATTAATGAATTAACTTTTAAAAAAATTAGGTTCGACTTCAATTAAGCACATATTCTCCCAAACACAGTAATATAAACATAAAAAATGACTCAAACTACTAAAAAGTTTAGCCAGATCCGAAAAATCTTTCATTTATTACTCATAGACGGTCTGGGGATGTCGGAGATTCTTAAAGACGAGAATCGTTCGGTTGACATAAATTTGTAATCGTTAACATGGCCAATATTTAAGCCTTTTTTTTATCAATCCTATATATATATATATATATATATATATATATATATATATTATATATATAAGTAAAGTAGACGGGGCGGTCTAAAGTCGGTATCAGCCAGTCAACGATGGAGTCTGTCCACTTTTCAATAGCGCTAGACCAAGGAGATTGTTTTAGCATCTGAGGTGGAGCGCCACACCTACCATCAGCTCCTTACTTTACCGCACAGATCCCTGTGCTACACATACTGTGAGTTGGCGAGGACCGGTATCGAACTAGGAACCTTGTTATATATATATATATATATATATATATATATATATATATATATTGAGAAAAATTGGATATGAAATCCGACAATGTTAATGTGTATAAAGTTATTGAAAAAAATAAGAAAATATGTCAAAGGTTAACATTTAGAAAACAACTACGACTTTAACTGATTCTGTCAGGTGATATTCGCGACGAAAACTAGAACGTACAAAAAACTTTTCATTTCTCCAGGTAACTAATGAACTGAAAACTAAATTTGCTAAAAGAACCTCTTGTAAGTTAATTAACTTTTTTAGAAAGAGTTTTTTTTTAATTTTCAAAGCACATTTTCAAGGAAAATCCAGCACTTCTTTAAGAATTCTAAAAAGAATTTGGTTCCCTTTCTCCAAGTTATATCTCCAATAAATACGTTTTTTACGGCATATGGACCCTTTTCGGATCATTTCTCTGAATGTCTTAGATGAGGCTTGATAATTAGTATTATTTGGATTATTCGGACTATTGTACTCATCTTTATTGTTATTGTTGGTTGGGTTCAAAGTTCCGTGATGGCATGCGATTACAACAAGAAAGTTCCCGATTACGACAAGAAGGTTCGAAAAGGTTCCCGAGTCCGACAAGAAATAACTGAAGAAAGCCTGAGTATACATCAGAAACTGAAACGTTGTACAGATAACAATATAGATGAGGACAATAGTCCGAATAATCCAAATAATATCTTTTCGGATCATTTAATGTCGAATCAATTCATTTTGCTAAAAAATCTTCTTTCAGGTTCTTGATAGTTCAAATTGGAAAAATAATTTTCATTAACTTCATGCGTATTGATAAAATATTTATTTTCCATTTAAGTATGTATGCCTAAGAAATACTATTTGTTTTTAATATTAATAAAATGCTATTAGATTTTATATTCAAAATATTATTTTATCAGTTTTTGTTTTGTTGTTGTTGTTCGAGATGTAACACGTACTTTATTTTGATAATAGTACTACAGACCTGGTTAATAAGTTTTAATTATTAATTTATGATACAATTTTACTTTTTTTCTCCTAATTCTTTATAATAATTATGAATATTCCTTTGATTTCTATTTACTAGCAAAGGTATGCGCCCTCTAGGCGCAAGTATCTAAGTTTTAATGTAATGAAACATTATATTGAATTAGAAAGACTAACAAAACTAAATAAGAACAACTATACACTTATTTTAATATCATTTTACTTGATCTCCATAGAAAATTATATATAGGATTGCTTTTAATACATTTCAGAACAACATGATTTTATTAGATATCAGTAACAGCAAATAATTATTTATTAAACCCATTTAAAAAAAAGATAATTATGTAAATTATTCCCATAACATACTATGTAATGTCTTATTTCATAGAGATAGATAACACATATTTCAGTATTTTAAATGCGTTAATAATATGGGGAGTTTTGCGGCAAATCTAATACAGCTTGACTTTAATAGAGACACTGTTAATACATACGATGGTAATTAAGATTAAATCATGACTAATTCCTAATTGATGAGAATATAACGTAAATAAGTAAGGAATCGTGACGTCAGTGGTAACGTATTTTCGGTTACAGCCAGACAGTTACATAATCTACATTATAATAATATATATTCAGAATGACCTTCACTTTTTGCGATATTTTTAGAAAAGCTTTCCGTTTTTGGAGTATATGAAATAATTTCCTGAAAAAAATCACTACTCTGAAGGTTATTCAATTTTGAAATCTATACTAATACTTTTCCAAATTAATGAAAAATGTTCACGTAAATTTCAGGATATTAAAACATGAGGTTAAGCAATGACCTATATAAAAAGTGGTTGGTGTTTGCCATAAGTATAAGAAGAGGTATAGGGTGGACCTAGGAGTAATGGTGATAAAGAGGTATCGGGGGGACCTAGAATTAATGACGATAAAGGGGTACGCCACATTACCCAGAATTCCAGAATTAGAACTTCACAATCAGAGTTTAACGTGATATCCAGGACACTAAGATCCTCAGCCACCGCCTTCTAGCACATATATGGTAAAAGGGCTTGGGGCTTGCAATAAAGGCAATAAGGTTAGGACAATCATATAGCTGATAGGGCTTGGCAAGATTAGCCGATTGATTCGGTGGTACCTCTCCGACCGTCCATCTAGCCCAAGTAAGGATTTAAGTGGAGTGTTGCAAGTCAGGACACCACTTAGTACTGCGGTCACAGGCCGCTTAGACACCACAACCCTGTCCTTAAGAATTAGGGGTCTCCATTCTCTGCCAACAGGTGACCCCATTAGTTGGGGGAAAATTGCCTCTTTGCAGATGTGCCTTCGGTGTATTCTACAACCCCAGCCGACAAGGCGGAGTAAATACGCGAAGAAATTATTTTCTTTTCTGAAGATTATTGGCAACGTCGGGAGATGGTCTTAAAAACATTTGGCACCTCTGTTCTAAAAAAAAAAAATAAACCAAAGTTCCTAGTCGGTAAATTGCATTTAAAAAAAATGTATGTAAATAGCAGACCAGTGTGCCTCACAATGAAGACTTGTTAGAAGTAGATACATAAAAGATAGAACAAGACAAAATAACCACCATTATCTTGTCCTCCTAAAATTCCGCAATGCTTTCCAACCTAGCTTGAGTCGGAAAAAATATTCAGAACAAAGAATGGTAAAACAAAAATATGTTTACCCATCGGAGAATATATATATATATATATATATATATATATATATATATATATACGTGTATATATATATATATGTATATAGATATGCGTATATATATGTATATAGGTATATATATGCATACGTTTATACATAGACACATATATGTATGTATATATATATATGTATGTGTGTGTGTGTGTGTGTTTGTGTGTCTATATATAAACGTATGCATACACATATATATATATATATATAAATATATATAAAAAAGTGTTGTTACAGGTAAGTATATATATATATATATATATATATATATATACTTACCTGTAACAACACTATATATATTTATATTTACATATATACATATATATGCAGATATATTTTTACATATATATATATTAACATACACATATATGTATATATATATATGCATATATACATATATATATAAACATGTATATATGTATATGGATATATATACGTATATATATGCATATGTATATATATGTATATATATATATATGCGTATATATAAATGTATATAGGTATATATATGCATACGTATATACATAGACACACACGCACATATATATATGGATATATATGGATATATATATATATATATATATATATATATATATATATATATATATATATATATACCTCTAACAACACTTTTTATTATATATATATTTACATATATACATATATATTCAGATATATTTATACATATATATATATATATATATATATATATATATATATATTAACATACACATATATATTCATATATATATGTGCATATATTCATATATATATACATGTATATATGGATATGGATATATATATATGTAATATATTGCATATGTGTATATATATGTATATATATATATGGTTATAAATTATATATATATATATATATATATATATATATATATATATATAGTGATAAATCATCAAAGGCAGATAAAAAAAAGTAAGAAATGTCATACGAAACCAATTTTCTTACAAGATGGCACCGTACGTAAACATGTCTGATAAGGTAAGATGTAACTAGAAAATTATTCCCAGCCTATTAGAAACAAGAGAAAAAAAAGAAGACTTTTCGACTGTGTGGCAGCAATAAAAAGATATTTCAAAGCCTGACAATAAAACATAACAATTATTGATTTGTATTGTACAAAGTTACACATTTCTTCTGCGCATGTTCAAAATAAAGAGATATGGACAGATGCAGGAAACATCTCGACCTGACCAAGATGGGAATAATCTCATAAGTGACGTTCTACTCTGGAAACCTGCTGGAATGTCTGAGTTATCGAACCATATTACCTTTAAGCACCCCTTTTTGATCTTGATTAAGAAAGGACATGTTTTTCATTTACACCGTCAATATCCGGTTGTTTGTTAGGGGTTAGGGTTAGGGGTTAGTTTTATAATTTAAAAAAAATTTTAAAATCTTCTGTTAAAACAACCTGATATTGACGGTGTAAATGAAAAACATGTCCTTTCTTAATCGAGATCAAAAAGGGGTGCCTAAAGGTCATATGTTCCGAGTTATCGAATAACAAGATTGGAACCCGGAAGAAAGATTAATATAGGTTAGGACCAGTTAAGTTCAGTTGGTAGAGTGACTAGAAATCAAAAGTTTCGGGTTTGATTCCGGCCCTCGACAACACGGCCTATGGGCAGCACAGGAATCTGTGAGGAGCTGAGGGTAGGTACACCTCAGATGCTAAAATAATCTCCTTCGTCTTAATTCTCTGTGTCAACTAACTACAACTCGAACTCAATTACTCGTCTGAGTAGTTCGTATTATTGACATGTTTTGCTGGACGAGTCCAAATTTTTGTAGGGGAACATATTTTTCTTTAAAACTCCTATAAACCGGAGTCATAGGTATCCGTGCTCTCAGCATGATTCGATGATGATGAATATGATGATTATTATTTTGGATGAAGCTACAGTTCACATAGCGCTAATACTCTTGGAAAAGGTGTGAATCCATCTACTCTCCCTCCACCTATGAGTAAATAGTAGGGCAGATTGGGCTTTTTAACCTTGGTTAGGCAACCAGTCTAGAAAAAGGAAAACACTCATTCTCGTTTATATTTTATTGTATATATATATATATATATATATATATATATATATATATATATATATAAAGATAGAGAGAGAGAGAGAGAGACAGACAGACAGACAGACAGACAGACAGAGAAAAAGACAGGCAGACAGAAAGATATATATATATATATATATATTATATATATATATAGATAGATAGATAGGTAGATAGATAAAAGTAGCTCAAACTATGTCCCGGTTAAATAGGTAGGTATTTATATATATATATATATATATATATATATATATATAATATATATATATATATGTATATATAAAGAGATAGAGAGAGAGACAGACAGACAGACAGACAGAGAAAAAGACAGGCAGACAGAAAGATATATATATATATATATAAATATATATATATATATAATATATATATATATTATATATATATAATATAGATAGATAGATAGATAGATAAAAGTAACTCAAACTATGTCCCGGTTAAATAGGTAGGTATTTACTCTTATCTATAACTTAAATGACTTCCACAGATAATCATCTCCTTAATGATCCGTTTATTTTTGTAGTATGACATTGCAGTACACTTCACCCACAATCTCGATTGTGGCCACGATCTTGAGTAGGAGCTTTCGGCTGGGGTTGGCTAAGTTTCAATGTATTTCGCAACGATTAAAACATTCTTAGTTTTGCATGTGACACCGCCTGCTATAAATTCGTGTGACAACGTGAACCTAAGTTCTCGTGAGAAAGGAAATGACGTCATTCCCGGAACACGTTTTCTGTTGTTCTTTTTTTTTTTTTTGTTTTTTTTTTCGCTTGACAATCCTATAAGTATAGATGATTAGGTTTAAGTTAGGAAATATTTACGTAAATATTTGTTTTGTTTTCGGAGAACAGGGAAGGGTTTTTGATTTCTTTCTTTTTTTTATCTTTATTTTATTTATGATATTGGTTGGTTGGATTTTACGGCATGTCAACCTTGTTGGGTTATTTTATGCTGAAGATGCTTTTGTTTTATTCCCGGGGGTAAGCTATCGGTTGTATACCTGTTATGATTTTTGCGGCCATCCTTAGGCTTCAAGCAAGATCACTGTCTAGCGGAGATCCCTTGTGTTAAGCAGAGCGCAATCCTTAGTGAAGAAACCTTTGGTTGCTCCTTGGCGTCCCTTAATATTGGCTATGATCATCAATGTTAGTGTTTCTTAATATTGAGCATGAGCCTTCGGTTGTTCTTTAGTGTTGCAGGTCCGTTCGTCAATGTCAAATAAAGTGCAAATGAACGGCTGTCAGTATCAGCGATTAAATAATTAACTAACCACATATCCAGGCTGGCGATTGGTTGGTGTTTAAACCACGTGACCTCACTTAGTCTATAAGTTAAAGTGGAGGATTGCAGCACGCCTTATAACACAAAATAAGGAAGCGCGTGGTGTAATGGCTAAAGTCATGGGAAATGGACTCGTCGCTCCGAGTTCAAATCCTGGATGTGGTAATTGCATTTCACTTTGCGCTAATACCCTTGGGAAAGGTATGAATTCTACTCTCCTTCCAGCTATGGATAAATAGTAGGGCAGACTGGTTTTTTTAACCTTGGTTATGAAACCAGTCTAGGAAAAGGAAAACTCTGAATTCAAACCCTTAAGCTTCGCTAGGGATGGTCACTACTAGAATAGAATCAGTCCTAATTCCTGATCTATTTCACTAATTTTTTTTTGAAAACTGTTGGAATATTTTCGATATAAGGTGTGCAACAATACACCACTTAAATTTATAGACTAAGCGTGGTCATGTGGTTTAAACCTCAACCAATCAACAGCCCGAATGCGTGGCTGGTTGACTACTTAATCACTGATACTGAGAGACGTCCATTTGCAATCATTAACGAAGGACTTGCAATACTGAGGAGCACCAAGGAACAAGCAAAGGATTCTTTACCAAGGATTTCAGCTGGACAAGCGCTCTTGCTTTAAGCCTAAAGGAGGGTCCATAAAATCGTAACAAAAAAATCACTTTCCTATTTTTTTAATATAATTTTGAAATAGTTTAATGATTACGCAGGTTATATTTAGCACAGAAAAAAAGTTCTAATATTCTGGGAATAATTTTAAAGTTACATCTTACCTTATCAGCCATGTTTACGCACACTGTCATGATGAAGTTAGCTAGAAAGACTTAGGTGATATATGATAAGCAATGGCTCTATCGGCAGGGCTTAGAATACACTAATTGTTATTCTCTGCAATAGAGTAAGATCTACCCCTCCCCCAAAAGATGAGTGTTGCGAGTACGACACTAAACTTCATCCGGTGGTGAGGTTCTTGTTCTGGAGCTAAATAGTGCTCAATACAAAATAAGATGTAAATTGCAAGGGAAACTATCAAACAAATAGATTTCAAACGTCATATGTTATTACTTTTTTTTTCTTTTAAAGATTTTGAAAACGTTCTATGCTAAAATATAATAGATTTCCAGAGTGTCCTATCTGCAATATTTTCTTTTTTCCTCAGTTATTTTTTACACAAATAGATTTCACTTTTATTTCCGAAAATTAATCAATTAAGAGATTATATCATTTTGTATTTTTTATTATTAATTATTATTAATTATCTTTATTACTACTATATTATTACTATATTTTATTATTATTGTTTTATTATTATTGTTTTATTATTGTACCATTATTGTATTGGAATTATTGTATCATTGTAACTATTCTATTATTCTATCTACTATTCTTACAAATTATTACTATTCCGAATTATTGTATTGTATTATTATTACTACTTATTATTACTATATTTTACTCTTATTAATTATTATTATTACTTATTATTTAATATTATTGCTTTTTTTATATTATATCTGTCAACTGAAACAGATTTCAAACATCATATGGTATTTCTTTTTTTTTTTTAATTTGAAAACTTTCTATGCTAAAATATAATAGATTTTCAGAATGTCCTATTTTCTTTCTTCCCCATTTATTTTGTAAATAGATGTCACTTTTATTTCCTGAAATTAATCAATTATGTGTTTTTATCGTATTTTGGTTTATCCTCTTACAATAGTATAAATCTATAAAAATTCAGTTTTATTAAAATCTGAAAGTCATTTACAACCGTGTTTCCTTTGATATGGCCGATCAGTTGCAATAGTACTACAGTGAACGGTTTCATTTTTATAAAATATCTCAGTGTAGCTTTCCAGTGTGGAGATTAAACCGAAAATTCGGTTTTGAGGTTTAACCTCCCATCTCTAATATATATATATATATATATATATATATATATATATATTATTATATGGAGTAAATATGGAAAATAAATCTGACAATATAAAGAATATTTGAAAAAACAAGTGTTCCGAAAAAAAGATGAATTTAATTATCGACGTTTAAACATTTCGGTTTCATTAAACGTTCATCAGGATGTATCTTGGGGTGAAGAAAATGATGGATGTTTTTATAGATGACAGGAGATGAAAATCTTTTTAGTTGTGTAACTGTATTTGATCAGCGTTATATTTTTGAAAGGCAAGTCGCGATCCACACACGCGAAGACGTATATATATATATATATATACACATATATATATACATATATATATATATATGTGTGTGTGTGTGTGTGTGTGAGAGAGTGTGTGTGTGTGTGTATTTGTAAAGGAATGGCGTCTATTTTGGTATTTTGTGTCGATTTATAATTCAGAAGAGATCTATCATTGAATATCAAAATCGCGCATACACTTCAATACCTTTCTAATAAGGAAAAATACTAATAACAGTGCTATAACAGGGATATTGTTTTTGCGTCTGAGGTGGAGCGCCACACCTACCATCAGCTCCCCACTTAACCGCACAGATCCAAGCTCTGATTCTCATGCACTGAGTTGACGAGGGCCTGTTCCGCACCCGGAAATGTATGGTTCCTGGGCGGGTGCTTTGTTGATTTAGCTGAGCTGGACAAATAATAAACCGTCCTAATTAATAATACTTGAACGGGTGGTCAGAGAGCCCCCCCCCTCTGATCAATCGGCGGGTCACGCCAAGCCCTAGCATCTATATGATTGTCCCAACCCTGGTGCCTTTTATGGCAAGCCCAAACTTTAAAAAAATCATATATGTGCTAAAAGGTAATTGCATTTCACTTAGCGCTAATACCCTTGGGAAAGGTATGAATTCTACTCCCCCTCCAGCTATGGGTAAATAGTAGGTCAGACTGGGCTCTTTAACCTTGGTTAGGCAACCGGTCTAGGAGAAGGAAAACTCTGAATTCAAACCTGTTAAACTCCGCTTAAGAAATTGACCTTGTGTCACATCCTACTCCTGCGGAGGGGTTGGTAAATATATATATATGTGCTAAAAGGCGTTGGCTGAGGATTTTAGTGTCCTGGGTGTGGGTTAAACTCTATATGATGGTAAAGTTCCAGTTTTGGAGCTCTGGGGAATGTGGAGTACGCCTTCATCACCATTGCTCGCTGGTCCCGTCTTAGGGGGGGAGGTTGTAATTGTTAGGGTCCTATTTATGGGTTAGATAAGAAAAATGAGATTAAATGAGTTTAAATATTGAGTGCCATCAAGAATGAACAAAGCAAAACGTCTTCGGATTAAAATAACCCAATCGTTTAACATGGCGTAAAACACAACCAATCAACCATCTTATTATAATGAAGATTCGGTGTCTGTCTGTAATCGAAAATACGTCACTGCTTACGGCACAATACCCCAGGAATTGCGTAACTTTATCAATGAGTATTTAATTTATAGTCAACATTATTAATACATAGAATAAATCTTATTTATTAACAATGTCTCTATGAAACTCTGAGTTAGATTTGTCTCAAAACAGTCCGTGTTATTAGTGCATTTAAAATCCTGTAATGTGTGTTATATATCACTTAAAAATAAAGGTTTATATAATATATATTGTGGTTAATTTGCTTACTGATTTTAACAAAATCGGGTTTAATAAATAATTACATGGTGTTATTGATCTTTAATATTGTTTTATTCTCCAACGTATTAAAATCAATCTTATAAATGATTTTATGTAAAAACCAATTAAAATATGATTAAAATAAGTGTTATCATTTCATAAGCGTTCTTATTTAATTTTGTTAGTCTTTCTAACTTAAAAGTTAGTTAGTCTTTCTCATCTAAACTCAAGTCCATTAAAAAATATCATTACTAGCTTTTTACTTATTACATTACATTAAAACTTAAATACTTAAGCCTGGAGGGTTGTTTATTCTTGCTAGTTTTAATTATGTCTATGAAAAGCATTCAGTTTATGTGGGATTATATTATTGTTAGTCTGAAATGCAAATAGTTTTCACTGCCTCCGACGATAACAATTACTCCATGATTTCTTCTTCAATCTATGATTATTTTTGTTGAAGGCGGCTCACCTATGACACGAACATAGACTTACCCAAAGGGTATATATTGACAGAGCAGAGCTACTCAAGTGAGAAGTAGCAGATACACGTTTTCGTGTACGCTGTAACAAAGGAAACCTTTTTCATTGTACGTTGATATATTGCTGAGTACATCTATTCCCTACATTTTATCCCCGAGTTATTATTTATTGACCCTTAAACAGGTCATAACAATTTTCCTTATATATATCAATAAAAAATCGCTCGCCGTATTACCTTTAAATATAAAAATAAAATCTCAATTTTTTCTTTTTCTTTTAGTAAGGATCGACAGTTCTAAATATTCTAAGTAAAAAATCATTAATACATAGAATAGAATAATAAATTTTATTTATTAATAATGTCTCTATAAAAATATGAGGTAAACTTGTTTCAAAACAGCCCATGTTATTAGTACGCTTAAAATCTTGCAACATGTCTTATATATCACTAAGAAATAAAGGTTTATATAATATATGGTGGGGTTAATTTGCATACTGGTTTTAACAAACCCGGATTTAATAAATAATTACTTTGTGTTACTGATCTCTAATATTATTGTTTTGTTCTCCAATGTATTAAAATCATTCGTAAAAATGATTTTATATCGAAACCAATTAGAATATAAATAAAATAAATGTAATCCTTTCATATTCATAATTCAATTTCGTTAGTCTTTTTAATTTAATATATTTCATTACATTAAAACTTAAATACTTACGCCTGGAGGGTGTATATTCTTGTTAGTCCATAGAATAATACTTTATCCAACTGGAATTATTTTCTGAGAAGTGTTCGCCATTTTGAAATCTTTGAAACCTCTGGCCAGGAAAGGAGTGTTACATGAAAGAATGCCTGAAGCTGACATTTCTACACAGAGCACCGCATTTAAAAGATCTTCCCATTCTTTCTCTATGCCTGATTGCTTCGATACATGTGCAACACTAGAATGGGCGTTGTCCCGTCTCAAACCCACACAGAGCCCGCAGCAGGACACGAGGAAACTGGCTGTTCAGCCGGTGGTTCAATTGTTGTAATTCAGGCGTTAGCTCAACAAAGATTCTTCCTCTTTTAAGAAGCCAGAGGAGTTTCTTTTGCTTTTCATGGGACATTCGAGCAAATATATCGTGTCGATTTTCCAGGGGATTCATATATATATATATATATATATATATATATATATATATATATATATATAATCCAAAAGTCCAAAGAAGAAATCTTCCTTACGACACAAGAGTTTTATTTAAACAAACCTGTCGCAGTTTGAGAGCTCAATGTGTGCTCTTAATGTTAGAGTCGCAGAGCAAATATATAAGTATATTCTTATATATTCTTTCAAATCTGATGAGTCGGGAGAGTTAGACAATTTGTCTAGCTTAGAAATAGACTATAATGCTAAATCACTAAGTCTTTTGTTATTTCTTTACTTAGAGTAGTGGCGTGTTTATCACTGACAGGTTAATTTGGCGTATTTCGTGTGCGGCGTGCCGGTGGCCCAGGAGTAGAGTCTCTGACTGCGTGCGGAGTTCTCTGGTTCGATATCTGCCGGTGGGAGATTGTAGGTATACACTGCTGATGAGACCTAATAAGGTTGAAACAGCTGTACGGTATTCCACACGTCGTACGCGTTATTCGCCGAGTTTGCTTGTCATGATTATTTTCAATAATTATCGAATTTTATACGATATACGCATAATATTGCCTTCAAAAAATATAAATACTACTACTTCTACTACTACTACTACTACTACTAATAATAATAATAATAATGATATATATACTCAAAAGAGTCCTGGAGACCTGAGGAGACTTGCTGTTACTCAGACTCCAGTGAAAGACCATCAGCTAATGCCGATGTGAAAACTAAAAAGGAGCAAATAATAATAATAATAATAATAATAATAAATAATAATATATATATATATATATATAATATTTGGGGAACGCTCACCTATAAAACGGATGGACCACTTTCTGGCGATCTTTGCATATATAAATATGTATGTATTTATCTGTTAAAATTCTTGTCCAAGTCTGTAGGTGCTGATGATAGTGGAGTTGTTAAGAAGCCTGACTGATGATAAATCGATCGGGTATCCATCCTGGCTGGAGGTAGCCTGCAAATGACTAGTCACACTGAAGAGGTATGATACATCTAAACACGGTGTCTGTGGGTGACTATACACACACACACACACACACACACACACACACACACACACACACACACATATATATATATATATATATATATATATGTGTGGAATTATAAAACAGATGTTCAAGGTGACTCAATATGCTGAAAATGGTTTTCAATTCTTATCAACTTTTATTTCTTTGGCGATGTTCTATTCACGCTGGCACCGGTCTTTTATTGAAACTGAAAATGGTGTCTACCAATTATGGTTCGAACTATGCGAATCTAAACTGGAAAGGGCAAGACAGAATTCACCATTTTAGAATTATCAGAGCTTCTATTAAAAGACAGCAATTATTTCTTTAGGAATGGTTGATTTCTAGCCAAACTTGCACTTTTTCTGAAAGGGACTTTACTCCACATTCGCAAGGCATAATAAGTGTCATCTATTCAGGTGATGGTATTTATCGTCTGGGCTGGCGACCAGCCGGCCAAGCCATAAAAATAGCAAATCTATGGCCGCCTTGGGAAAAATTTCATGATATGGTTCGTCGCAGAAGTTATAGTAATGTCTTTAATCGATATCATTCTCTTTGAGAATCGACCAAAGTTGCTTTTTTTATTTATTGATTTCTTTTACTATCACTGAATGTTTTTGGTGCGATAGGACTCTTCCAAAGCTAGGATAGGACTCTCTCAAAGATAGGACTCTCTCAAGCTCATCTAGAATTTATATTCTTTGCTAAGCTTCTCTTCGGGCATCAACGGAACTTAGCGCTGTGAGAATACCCGCTCTGCAAACTCGGGAACCTTCGTTGCACAGTGGCGATGACCCCCACGTTGTAATATTCTGCGCTGGCCGGCACGAGCTAGGGACAGGTCCACAATTATACAGCAAAACAAAACACGACAAAAAATATTTTCAATAACAATAAGTTTATTTTGAATATTAAGGACTCTCAAAAACTATATATGGATAATATACACTAAACCAAGGGTTTCAAACTCAAAGGAGCACAGTAAGCCCAAAGGGATAAGGGGGAGTGATTTCCCCCCAGGCATAAATATAATGCACAATGGAACTTACAGGTTACACATTTTATTCAAAAAGAGTACGCTTATGGTAATAATTGGGATATATAAATTGGTATAAAATGTAGGTGGACGTATTTTTAATTCTATTTTACAGCTGAAGATATTGATATTACTCAAACATAAAGTTTTATATGCATATAAGATTTTGGTTAAATCCTATTTAACGGACATAAATTCCACCATCGTATGTCACCCCTCAAAAAGAAAAAAAATTACTAAAAATCAAGGAATTAACCGAATTTAATGAAATCTTCAGTGTTGATATATTAATGAATAAAAGATATAATGCACCAGTTATTTTAGTTAAAAACCTTTACATTTTTTCAGATCAATTAACTTTTAACCACGTATGTTTGTGAATCTGTGTTACGCCTAAAAGATAGTGGTTCAAAGTTAACTGACCTGAAAAAATGTAAGAGTTATCAAATAAAATACCTGGTGCATTATAATATTTATTCATTAATATATCAACACTGAAAACTTCATTAAATTCGGTTAATTCCTTGATTTTTAGTATTTTTTTCTTTCGGTGGGGTGACATACGATAGTGGAATTTATTTCCGTTAAGTAGGATTTAACCAAGATTTTTATAGTATATAAAATACATATAATAGATAATATCATATACTAGCAGGACCTGTGGATATATGGCAGTATGATAATTTAATCATTAAAATCTTTGATATGTTTACTTAAAATCAGTTGTAAAATAGTTCGATATGTAAAAAGTATAATACTCGTTTTTGTCTTTCTTTTTCATCTTTTCATTATATTCGATTGAAACAGATTAGCGTTATCACCTCCGCGGGATTATCCCTTTTCTCTAACTTCCCCCTACTTTCTTTCTTTTATATTTTTCTGTGCAGCATGTTCTTTTTATTTCCTTTCTTTCTTCATAATATAAACGAAATAGTTCAGTATTTAGTTTAGATGACGATACCCATAAGAAATAAGAATTCGGCGGATAAGCAACACCTCTAATAAGGATTTCCATTTTTGTATTTCCCCGTGGACGATTCAGACGGTCACATTTTTAACCAAAGGGTGTTGCAAGATGATAACGGTCGTACAATTAAGGAACACTAATATTAATATATAGATATAATATAATATAATAGAGTATATAATACATAATATAGTATATAATATGATATAGTATATATTATAGTATGTAAGTATGGGTCGGGTTAGCTCAGTCGGTAGAGCGTTCGGCTAGAAACCAAAAGCTTCCTAGTTCGATACCGGTCCTCGTCAACTCAGCGTATGAGTAGCACACGGATCTGAGCGGTAAAGTAAGGAGCTAATGGTAGGTGTGGCGCTCCACCTCAGATGCTAAAAACAATCTCCTTGGTCTAGTGCTATACAAAAGGGGATAGACTCCCCCGCTGACTGGTTGATACCGACTTTAGGCCGCCCCGTCGACTTTACTTTACTTTTTTACTTATATATATATATATATATATATATATATATATATATATTATACTATATAAAACTTCATATATGTATATAAAATTCAACATTATTGAGGACTGTAAATATCTTACTGATTTATCTCATTATATATTTTTTATTATCCCCCAAAAAAAATCTGGTTGGTGGGGGAATTATCGGCGCCTTCTTTATTTGATTAAAAAAACTTGAACTCAATGTCCACAACTAAAGTGACCCCCAAACGGGTGACCTTTACTTTGTTTTCGTTTTAAAATTGTCGGTTAAGCATTTTGTTATCTTTATGAACATGAGACAAATAATTCAAAATCTTTACCAACAATGTGACATGTAAAATCTATATTAAAAGATTATTCCCACGTGACTTATCAATCACATGTGTGTCGAAAGATGTCTCAAAAATTAGTTGGCTGGTTGGTTTTTACGGGATGTCAACGCTTGTTGGGTTATTTTGTACCGAAGACATTTTATTTTATTTATTCTTGTTGGTATTCAGTTTTTTTTTTTCAACTCATTTTTATTACTAATTTTTTTTATCTATTTAACCCATGGAACCCTAACAATTACTATCACTACGGGTCAGAGTGGACCTGGGAGTAATGGAATGCACACTAGCGTAGGTTGATTTTTCACTTTTTAAAATATCAAATTCTCCATATATGCGAAAGTTGTGTGTTAGCATACTGAATACTGATACCAAAAATTAAATCTGTTACTTGCACTATTGTTTGAGGAAATAAAATATCATTTAATAAATGCGCTGAAAATCCGCGTTTACTAAAGGCTAAATTTTGCGAAAACGAGGATTTTTAGTGCATTATAGTAGACGATCTTTGATGCTATTTCCTCAAACAAACCATTGTTTGAGGAAATAGCATCAAATATCGCAAGTAAAAGATTTAATTTTTGGTATCAGTATTCAGTATACTAACACACAACGTTCACATAGATGGACAATTTGATGTTTTTAAAAAGTGAAAAATCGACCTACACTAATGCACTAATCCCCAGAGCTCAAAAACTGCAACTTCCTTATTAGATGCAGTTTAACATCATTCTCAGAACACTAAGACCCTCAGCCACCGCCTTCTAGCATACATATGATAAAAAGGGTTGAGAATTTG
>CM042150.1:29246317-29273817 GCA_023376005.1 Doryteuthis pealeii | reverse complement strand
ACGGGAGCTTCACAAGAATGCTGCGAGAGGTCTTGAATAAGTCGTGGAAACAGCACCCCACAAAGGAGCAATTGTATGGCCACCTGCCTCCCATATCACAAACCATACGAGTAAGGAGGGTTAGGCATGCAGGACACTGCTGGAGAAGCAAGGATGAGCTCGTAAGCGACGTTCTACTGTGGAGGACAACACATGGACAACTAACGTGGGCCGCCCAACCAGGACCTACATCGACCAACTATGTAAGGATGCTGGCTGCTGCGCAGGGGCTCCAGAGTCGATGAATGATAGGAAGGGCTGGCGAGAGATCGTCATGGATATCCGTGGCAAATTGCACGACATGATGATGATGATGATGATGATATATATATATATATATATATATATATATATATATATATACAAACCAAGCACAGAGGATGCTTAGTTTGGTTCGGATTCTTTGGTTTCACTTTATTACAGTAAAACAGTCACTATGGATTTTTCGATTGACTGCTGACGGGAGAAAATTTGCATATTCTTCCAACATTGCACACACAGACTAATTATGTTCTTTCGTTCATTTTGCCTAACCGGTCCCCCTAACCCCCCCAAAAAAAAACAAAAAAAAAAGAAAACGAAAAAACAAACAAAGAAACAAATCTGAACAAAACAAAACAAATAAAAGTGCAAGAGGTATACACAAAATACAAACCCCCTCCCCTCCCCCAAAAAACAAGAAACAAAAAATGTTCACCTGACCTGTAGGCGATTTGTTTACGCTTACCAATATGTTTCTCTTCTGTGTGTAGGTAGGCGGGCATGTCTGTTTCTAAATCTAAATTTAAAATTCAATCAAACCTAACCCTTTTTAAAACTTAAGTTAATTGAAAATGTTACTACTTTTATTAATCTTTATTTATTTTATCATTTTCAAGAAGAAATACATGTCGTATTTCGTTCGTGTGCTTTTAGATTTGCATGTATTTTCAACTGGGCAACAGCAAGTGTGTTCTTGCTAGTCAGTTCTATTTAGTCTGTGTTTGACCGAGTGCCGGAAACGAAGTCAACTTGTATGTTCAAAATTCATAGAAAAAAGATCAAAGAAATTAAAATGTGCAGAAATCGAACGTGAAGAAAGGATTGGCGTATTATTTTATTTTATCTTATTTTATTTCATTTTATTTTATTTTATCTTATTTACTTGTATGTGCAATTTTGTTGACGAGACAAATTGATAAGGTATTACGCAAACTAATGTCAACATTTGGTATTGCGTTTCACGAAATACGCTGGCTAAAACAAGTTCTGTACATATTTGTATATATAAGTTGGTCGATTCATTACGACTGATTGTTGGTATGGTTGAATTTTACGGCATGTCAACCCTTGTTGGATTAATTTATGTCGACGATGTTCTGTTTTATTTTTTTCTTGATGGTACTTAATTTTTTGGACAATATGACCTTTAGACACATCTTTTTGCTCTCGATTAAGAAAGGACATGTTTTTCATTAACACCGTCAATATCCGGTTGTTTTAACATGATTTTTAGATTAAAAAAAAATTATAAAACTAACCCCTAACCCTAACCCCTAACAAACAACCGGATATTGACGGTGTAAATGAAAGCATATCCTTTCTCGAGATCAAAAAGGGGTGCCTAAAGGTAAGATGGTCCGGTAAATCTTATTGAAATGGAGATTATGTAACTGTCTGTTGGTAACTGAAACTACGTCACCACTGATGTCACGACGATCTTAGTTGTCTAAGTTATATTCTCAACGATTATAAAATATTCATTATTTAATCTTAATTAGTATCCGGTTGTTTTAACATACGATATTAAGATTTTTAAAAATAATAAAACTAACCTCTAACCCAAACCCTTAACCCTAACCCCTAATAAACAACTGGATATTGACGGTGTAAATGAAAAACATGTCCTTTCTTAATCGAGATCAAAAAAGGGTGCCTAAAGGTAATATGGTCCAATTTCTTTAAAACTCAATATTTTTAAACCCATTTTGTTAAACTTTTCTATTTAACAAATAGATGGGACAATATCTGACCAGAGCTCCAGAATTCTAACTTCATCCTCAGATAGTGTTTAACGCCATACACAGGACATTAAGACCCTCAGCCACGGCCTTCTAGCACATAAGGGCAATAAAGTTGTGACAATATTAGAGGTGTTAGGGCGTAACGTGACCAGATGATTGTTCGGAGTTTGCCACTCCGACCGCCCGTCTAACCTGTGCGAACCAAAGGGGAGTTACGTGTCATGCACTGCACAGACACAAGAGTTACATCCTTACACATCACGAATTAGCCACCCACGGCAAACAGGTATATATATATTATATATATTATATATATATATTATATATATATATATATTATGTGTGTGTGTGTACTTCATTCGAAGCGTTGGGAAATAAACAGGAAAACATAGACGAGATTCATATCTAACCTTCCCTGCTTGATTCTTGTTCGAAGGATTTCTTTATAAACACACACACACACACACACACACACACACACACACACACACATATATATATATATATAGTTGAATGAAGTGACAAATAAAAGTTTTAGCTTTTATTCATTTATTTGGGAACGATATTACTACCAATGGTTTCCTGCTAAAAGCATTCATCAGGTAAACGAAATAGTTATAATATATATATATATATATATATATATATATATATATATATAATAAAATATGTAATTTTCTCCCGTTGGAACCATAACAACATTTGATCGCCTTCATATGCTAATAATTTTCACATTCATTTTCCATTATATTATATTAATTATATTATATTATATTATATTAATTATTTAATATTATATATATATATATATATATATATATAATATTTTTTTGAGAAATGGGGGGGGGTTGTTTCGTAAATCTATTGGCCATGACTTGAGCTTGAGAACTCATTAATTTACAAGTTGTCACATAATGGTATAAATCGTGTGCAAGCCAGAAAAAGTGAGGATTTATGTCTGCTACGGAAATGAATCTGTAGTTTGTTCCACAAATACACCGTCGAAATGAACGTTCCATCTACGTCGAATTTGCCATTGTTAAATCCATTATCATCCTTGCCATCTCACCAGAAAATGATCGTGAACACCAAAATGGTCACGCAAGAAGATGACAATCAAAATATATTGGCCAATTCAAAAGTAATAACATTTCGATAATTTTATTTGAAGTGGGTAAGCAGAAACTAGAAAACAGAAATGTGAAGGAAAAACAACGATACGGATACTTCAAGCAACAAACTAGGGATATCACACATGAGAAGACGGGGACATGGCTAAGAAGGGTAAACCTTAAGAGAGAAATTAGGAAATACTAATTACAGCAGTCAGTGACAGCATTTACAATATATAGACAAACAGAAGTACAACAAAAATGAAAAATCAGAAATTGGTAGAAAAAAAATTATAGGGATATTTTAAGCGACAAACTAGAGAGATCTCACATGAGAAGACAGGACATGGATAAAGAAGGGTAACCTAAGAGAGAAATTAAGGAAATACTAATTACAGCAGTCAGTGACAGCATTTGCAGCATATAGACAAAACAGAAGTACAACAAAATGAAAAATCAGAAATTGGTAGAAAAACAATTATATGGATATTTTAAGCGACAAACTAGAGAGATCTCACATGAGAAGACCGGGACATGGATAAGAAAGGTAACCATAAAGAGAGAAATTAGGAAATACTAATTACAGCAGTCAGTGACAGCATTTACAAGATATAGACAAACAGAAGTAAAACAAAAATGAAAATCAGAAATTGGTAGAAAAACAACTATATGGATATGTTAAGCGACAAACTAGAGAGATCACACATGAGAAGACCGGGACATGGATAATAAGGGTAAACCTTAAGAGAAAATTTAAGAAATACTAATTACAGTAACTAGTAATAGCATTTGCAACAATATAGACAACAGAAAGACAACAATTTAAAAAATCAGAATCGGGTAGAAAAACAACTATATGGATACTTCAAGCTACACACTCGGGAGTTCACACATGAGAAAACCGGGACATGGCTAAGAAGTATACACCTTAAGAGAGAAACTGAATCTTAAAACACAAAATAGTGGTATAAAAATAAACTATATCAATGTAAAAATAGATACAATAGAATAGAAAGTGTAGGATATATGTGGTGACAAACGAAATGGTTAATCTTAGAGACAGCGTAGATGCAACAAATTGAGGACTCAAATAATACACTAAAAAGAACAAAGAAATACTAATTACAGCAGTCAGTAACAGCACTTGCAACAAATAGACAAACAGAAAGATAACAAAAATTAAAAAAAACTGATATCGATAGAAAAACAACTATATGGATACTTCAAGTGACAAACTGGGGAGTTCATACATGAGAAGATCTGTACAAAGCTTAGAAGGAGAAACTCAAGAGAGTAACTGAATCTCTCATAATTGCAGCTCAATATAATGATTTAAGAACAAAAATATCAAAACAAAAATAGATAAGAGACAAAGAATAGCAGGTGTAGAATGTGTGGAGACAAAGACGAAACAATTAATCTTGAGGATTGTGTAAATGCGACTATTCAAGGACTCGAAGAATACTTTTAAAAGAGCAAAGAAATACTAATTACAGCAGCCAGTAACAGCATTTGCAACAGAAAGACACACCCCTAAAAAAAACAGAAATCGGTAGAAAAATAACTATATGAATACTTCTAGCGACAGCCTAGAGAGATTACATTCGAAATGACTTGGACATGTCTAAGAAAGCGAAACCTCAGGAGAGAAACTGAATCTGTGACAAGTGCAGCACAAGGGAATGCCAAAAGAGCAACTTATTTCAAAGCGAAAATAGATAAGAGTGAATTGAATAGCAAGTGTAGGGTTTGTGGTAAAAAGATGAATGGTTTAATCATATATCACGGGAATACAGCAAATTTGCACAAAAGGAGTACAAGGTTAAGTATGACTGAGCGGAAAACTGATAAACTGTAAATTGTACAAGAAACTAATTTTGCCCATACTACTATGGTATATGCACGAACCGGAATCAATCCTAGAAAATGAGACCCTCTGGGACCTTTTGACATAGACGGATCCCTTAATTCCGGCCAGAAGACCAGACCTATTGTTAATTAACAAGAAGAGAACTTGTTTCCTACTGGATTTTGACGTCCTGATGGACCCCAGAGTGAAATTGAAAATATAAGCACATACTCCGACTTTGTCACAGAACCCGAAAAAAGAAGTGGAGCATGAGGGTGAAGGTTGCACCAATTGTAGAAGAAGAAGAAGAAGAAGAAGAAGAAGAAGAAGAAGAAGAAGAAATCGAGAGCGAGGGGGAGTTAAAAGAAGAAAAGGATAGACAACAAATTAAGGTGATTATTGAGAATTCCCTTATTCTCTTAAAAAAGGCGAAAAAATTCCTTTGCAATGTGAAACGTAGCTAATGAGATATACGCTTCAACTTTAAGAAGGCCTGAAAAATACCCCGACCGCCTCCCCCCCAAAAAAATAAAAGATGCATATCTGGATAAGGGCAGATGTTACATCTAATTAGTGACGAGATAGGGACGTCAATTTCAGTAGGAAAGTTTAAAACGATATTCTATATATGTCAAATGACTATTTGCCGGGAAAAATCCTAATCCCACTTCCCTTCAATACGCGATTTACAATATATATTATTATTATATATATATATATATATAATATACATATATTTATATATATAGAGAGAGAGAAGAGAGAGAAGAGAGAGAGATAGATAAAATTATTAATCGCACTGCCCTATCATGCTTAATATATTATATATATATATATATATATATATAATTTTATGTATCTGTATCCTTTTTGGGAAAGTACACCAAATCAGGATTGGGCATTAGTGTAAGGCATTAATGTGCTATATTATAATAATATAGAGTTATCCTTATATATTAATCTGGGAATAAATATCAGAAAACTGCGATTGTCTTTTTTAATAAGATCTTTTATTTAGTAGTAGTGGAATTTTCGGATATTATGTTTCGCCTTCTTTCAAGACTGATGCGGACAGTAGTCTGGCGAAGAAGGGAAGATCCGAGAGTTTTCTGATCACTTTATTCCCATAAAAAAAAATCAACAACTACCCAAAACAAACACGCAAAGATAAAATATATTATGATAACTACATTATTATAACCATAATAACATCAAGCTTGCACATAATGCGCCACCTGATTTGTGTAACTTCCAAAAAACTCGATGCTCCCTTCTTCGAAGACAAAATTACTGGTCCTCTAATAGTCTTGAAGAAGGAAAACATTAATAATCACCGAAATTCACTAGCTACTAATAAAAGAATCTAAAAAGCACTCGAGTTTTCTGATATTATTCCCAGATTAATATATTAGGATAACTTATATTATTATAAATATAGCAACTTAATGCTTACACTAATGCGCGCAATCCTGATTTGTGTACTTCCCAAAAATCGGATACAGTACATAAATTATATAATTATATATATATATATATATATAATAAAGCATGATAGGGCAGTGCGATTAATAATTTTAATCTATGCTCTCTCGTCTCGTTCTCCATCTCTCTCTCTCTATATATTATATATATATAATATTATATATTATATATATTATATAATATTATAGTATATATTGTAAAGTGCGGTTGAAGGAGTGGGATTAGGATTTTCCCGGCAAATAGTCATTTGAAGGCATAATAGAATATGTTTAAACACCTTTCCTACTGAAATTTGAACGTCCTATCTTCGTCAGCTAATTTAGATGTAAGCATCTGCCCTTATCAGATATGCATTTTTAGCTTTTTTGGGGGGAGGGGTCGGGGTGTTTTTTTATTTTTTTTATTATTTTTTTTTTCAGGGCCTTCTTAAGTTGAAGGCGTATATCTCATTAGCTACGTTTCACCATTGCAGAAGGCATTTTTGCGCCTTTTTTAAGAGAATAAGGGAAATTCCTCATAATCCCTTAATTTGTTGTCTATCCTTTTCTTCTTTAACATCCGCACGCTGCTCTCGATTTCTTCTTCTTCTTCTTCTCTTCTCTTCTTATTCTTCTTCTTCTTCTACAATTGGTGCAACGCTTCACCTCTCCTGCTGGCCAGCTTCTTTTTCGGGTTCTGTGAGCAAAGTCGGAGTAGTGTGCTTACTATTTTCAATTTCACTCTGGGGTGCGCAATCAGGACGCTCGAAATCCAGTAGGAACAAGTCTCTTGCTGTTAATTAACAATAGGTCTGGTGCTTTCTGGCCGGAATTAAGGGATCCGTCTATGTCAAAAAGGTCCGCAGAGGGGTCTCATTTTTCTTAAAAGGGACATTTGAAATTCGCGGTTCGTGCATATAGCGATAGTAGTATGGGCAAAATTAGTTTCTTGTACAATTTAGCAGTTTATGCAGTTTCCGTCTCAGTCATACTTAACCTTGTACTCCTTTTGTGGCAAATTTGCTGTATTCGCGTGATATATGATTAAACCATTCATGTCTTTTACCAGCAACCCTACACTTGGCCTCTTCAATACCCCGCTTCACGGTCTATCTATTTCGCCTTTGGGGAAATAAGTTGCCTCTTTTGGGCATTCCTTGTGCTGCACTTGCACATGGATTTCAGTTTCTTCTCGCTGAGGTTTCGGGCTTTCTTTCGCTAGACATGTCCTCAGTCATTTCGAAATGGTAATCTCTCTAGGCTGTCGCTAGTAAAGTATTGCATATAGTTATTTTCTACGGATTTCTGTTTTTTTTTAGGGTGTTGTCTTTCTGTTGCAAAAATGCTGTTACTGGCTGCTGTAATTAGTATTTCTTTGGTCTCTTTTAAAACGACTCACCATTTTCTTCGAACCAGTCCTTGAATAGTCGCCATTTAACACACAATCCTCAAGGATTAATTGTTTCGTCTTTGTTCTCCAAACAATTCTAACACCTGCTATTCTTTGTCTTCTTATTTCTATTTGTTGATTTTTGTTGCTATCATTTTATATTGAGTGCAATTATGAGAGATTTCAGTTACTCTCTTGAGTTTCTCNAAAAAAAAGAGAGAGATAGAAATTGCCATAAGGTTGGGACATCATATGGTATAAGCCTTGACAAGACCAGCCGATTGATTGTTGGGCTCTAGACCTCCCATCTTGCTAGTAAGGGCTAAAGCTGGGTGTTGCTGTCATGGACTGCTCAAGCCACCAACATTCCCATAAGCCACACGGGTAGCATCACGCCGAAGCAACAGGCGGTCCTTTTAATGTATTTACCCCTTTGGCAGGGTGAATTAGGGTAAGGTTACGATTTTTTCACTTTTTAAAAATATAAAATTGTCTCATCTATGCATGAAAGTTGTGTTGTCTTGACAGTATAATGAAAGCTGATACAACAGTGAATTAAATCTTTCCTTGTACTATTGTTTGAGGAAGTAGCATCAAATCAGTTTTTGGTAACATTCATCAAAAATCCTTGTTTTGTACATTTTTGCGCTATGTAGAAATCGGTTTGAAAATGTATATATTTTCAATCTCTGAATTCTGATTTTATAATATTTAATTTCGTTTCATTTTAATAAAATAAATAATAGTCTAAGATAGATATTTGAAACGGTAAATTTTCTAACCAATTGCCTAGGCAAATAGTTACCTGAAAAAAGGACTGGTTTGTGAAGTTATGACAAGGTCGTGTTATCGTAATGGTAGGGTAGAATAAAATACCGGTAAATCTAATTTTTTCAGTGTTTGACCTACTACTGACCCTAGTGGCTGTTCTCTGGTTTGGTGTTTCGGTTCGATGGAGGAGTGAACTTGGAATTAAGGACTTAGAGTTATAGCTTAGATTTGGAAGGAGAAAGACGTGTCTATAAAAATGAACTATTTCTCCTGCGTGTAATGGTTAAGTTGGGCTTAATTAAAGACGTCTGAAAAATTATCAAATTGTGTGTTCTTACTAAAAAATAATGAACACAGATGAGGAAGTCTCAGAATCCCAAGGGAAAAAAGAACAAGAAGAGCTAAGAGGTTAGCCAAATATAGTAGAGATAGCACGAGATGTCGACCAGCAGACAAATAGACACAGGAAAGAAAGGAGCTAGACTAGAAATATAGATAGGATACAATGATGAGGCTATTGTTTGGATTATTTTGGTTGTTGTATATTATTTACACACCCTCCACACGAGCAGGATGTGACACAGGGTCAATTCTTAGCGGAGTTTAACCGGTTTGAATTAGAGTTTTCCTCTCCTTAGACCAGTTGGCCTAACCAGGTTAGAAAAACCCCAGTCTGCCTAATCTATTTATCCATAGCTGGAGGGAGAGTAGGATCATAAATTTCCCAAGGGTATTACGCAAGTGAATGCAATTAACGACATCCGCGGATGTTGAACTCGGGGTGACGAGTCCATTTCCCATGACTTTAGCCATTACAATCCACGCCTTCCCGTATTTTGTGTATAAGAGCGTGCCTGCATCCTCCACTTTATTTTATAGAGACTAAAGTTGAGGTCACGTGGTTTAACACCACCAATCACCAGCCCTGGATACGTGGTTAGTTAATTATTAAATCCGCTGTTTTTTGACCAGCCGTTTCATTTGCACTTTATTTGACCATTGACGACAGGACCTGCAACATATAAAGAACACCGAGCTCATGCTACAATCATTAAGGAAACACTAACATTGAATGATCATGCCAACTATTAAGGGACACCAAGGAGTCAACCAAACGGTTTCATTCACTAAGGATTGTGCTCTGCTTAACACAAGGGATCTCCGCTGGACAGTGAATCTTGCTTGAAGCCAAGGATGCCGCAATAATCGTAACAGGTTTACTAAACAGTTAAGCTACCCCTGGAAATAAAACAAAAGCATCTTCAGCATAAAATAACCAACAAGGGTTGACATGCCGTAAAATCCAACAACCAATATCATAAATAAAATAAAGATTAAAAAAAAGAAAGAAAATCAAAAAACCTTCCTGTTCTCCAAGACAAAACAAATATTTACGTACAATATTTCTAACTTAA
This sequence comes from Doryteuthis pealeii, assembly GCA_023376005.1. NCBI lineage: Eukaryota > Metazoa > Mollusca > Cephalopoda > Myopsida > Loliginidae > Doryteuthis > Doryteuthis pealeii. The sequence goes on along the minus strand of CM042150.1, from coordinate 29,263,778 downwards.
ACTATCTCTATACTTATAGGATTGTCAACGAAAAAAAACAAAAACAAAAAACAAAAAAGAACAACAGAAAAACGTGTTCCGGAGAATGACGTCATTTCCGTCTCACGTGAATCTTAGGTTCACGTTTGTCCACACGAATTTATTGCAGGCGGTGTCACATGCAAAACTAAGAGAATGTTTTAATCGTTGCGAATTACATTGAAACTTAGCCAACCCCAGCCGAAAGCTCCTACTCAAGATCGTGGCCACAATCGAGATTGTGGGTGAAAGTGTACTGCAATCTCATACTACAAAAATAAACGGATCATTAAGGAGATGATTATCTGTGGAAGTCATTAAGTGATAGATAAGAGTAAATACCTACCTATTTAACCGGGACATAGTTTTGAGCTACTTTATCTATCTATCTATCATCTATTATCTCTTCTCTCTCTTCTCTCTCTCTCTATATATATATATATATATATATATAATACAATAAAATATAAGCGAGAGATAGATTTATTTTTCCTTTCTTAGACTGGGTTGCCTAACCAAGGTTAAAAAAGCCCAGTCTGCCCTACTATTTACTCATAGTTTGAGCTACTTTTAATCATCTATCTATCTTCTATCATCTATCTATCTATCTCTTTCTTCTGTCAGTCTGTCTGTCAGTAACTTTCTCTGTCTGTCTGTCTGTCTGTCTCTCTCTCTCTCCTCTATATATATAATATAATATATATATTATGATGTTTCATTTTATTTTGAGATAAAAATTCATTCATTTTTTGATACAGATAACGCATTCTTTTTGAAAAATTCCAACTCGACTAACAGCGTTCTGTTTGTGCATTCTTCTTCTAACGGTCATTTCATCCCGTTCTAGAAGGACCGATCTATTACATACGTTCGATCTGAGGGATCCTCACAACAGTGAGGGCCGATTTGCAGTTAAAACCGTTGAGTGGAAAGGCCCGAAACGCTGCACATTCTCTCCTGTTGATTCCAAGCATTTTGTAAACATCATTTGTTTTTTCAAATATATCAAATTCACACTGTCGGATTAATTCTTTTATTTCACACACACAACACACACACACACACCCACACACACAACATATATATATATAATATATATATATATATATATATATGTGTGTGTATATGCAATAAAATATAAACGGAATGAATTGAAAACTATTAGCATATGAATGTGCTCAATGCTAGCAGAGCAGTTTTTAAAATCAAAGATTAAATGTTATGGATTTAATTACGCGTAACTACAGTTTCATGGCGTACTTGCAATCATCAAGCGGTCAAAATGTTAAAATTTAAAAAAACAAGTCACGTGATGAAAAATAAAGCCACGTTTTTTTAATCTTAACATTTTGACCGTCTGATGATTGGCAAGTACGCACGAAATTGTAGTTTGCGGTATTAAAATCCATGATATTTAATCTTTGATTATATTATATATATAAATATATATACTCATATATAATATTATGTATATATATATATATATTAACTTTACATACTTTCTTCAATTATGCTGTGACTTGTAAATTATTTTTTTGATAACTGGAAATATATCATGAACAATTTTGATACTCATTATACAATTTTATATGATTTTACAATCAAACTCTTTTGAGTTTTATTATGAACTTAATGCTTCTGATTTTTTAAATAAAATTTATTTTGTTTTTAACACAAAACACCCATTTTAAAAAAAAAAATTCAGCATTAAATAATAGCGTTTTCTGTTTGTACCCTTCTTCTAACGGTTGTTTCATTCCGTCTTTCTCTCATTATGTTGCTCTTGATGATGACTCATCTTTTTGAAGCGGTCGAAACAGATTTCTGTCAGCAATTATAAAACATCATTTGTTTTTTCAAAAATGCTAATTCATATATATATATATATATATATATATATATATAATATATATATATATCTTCTAGACCCAATTAAAAATCTAGCAGTATCACACCGCACACACACACACACACACACACAACACAACACACACATATATATATATATAATATGCTCTAGACCCAAATTAAAATCTAGAGTCACGCGCACAGTACCGTGATACAACACACACTCACATTCACACACGTATATTAAACACACACATAGCATTTATATGTATACACATATAAGGTCATGTACACACAACTCCCATTGAACCCCCTCACATTTATAAGAGCATCAAAAAAATAACCTAACCTCATAGAGGTTCTTCACGGAACAATGGCATGCAACTATTAACACACTCGTTACTACCGGAATTTTAAATAGCATGTCAAACCCACAAAAACACTTCAACTTTATAGTTCTTCTATAATGCTCCCTTTAATAATCTATCAACAATTTATTCAAAATAGAGAAATTTCTTCCTGAAGATGACCTAAGGTCGAAACTAGTTGAGAAAAACAACATACAAGAAATATTCCTGATTTCGTTAATACTTTGTTCATACAATATACTATATATATATATATATATATATATATATATATATATATAGTAGTATATATTATAGGACTATGTTACTAATATCAAAATGTTTCATGCGTATTAGGGCATATCCTTCAGAGGGATGAAATTGACCATTTCACCCACTCTGAGGGATTGCTTATATACGCTGAAACTTATTTGAGGTTTTAAAACTGCTCTACTAATTTAGCATTGAGCACTTTGTATGAAACATTTTCATTTTTTGTTTTCGTGTATTATATATACTTAGCAAATATATGCACCCTCGGAGTTGCAAGTATTTTAGGTTTTAATGTAATTAAAATATTTATTATTAAATTAGAGAAAGGCTTATTTAAACAATAAAGATGCAGAATAAAGAGCTTGATTTGAAACAGAGTGAGTATAATCGAAAACAGAACACTGAATACTTACTCTTGTCCATCACTCTCGTCTTTCAGTGTTATTCTTTCTAATTTTAAGTATTTGTTTTTATAACCTAGGAAAGTAAAGAATGTAAAATGACAGTTGATTTTTCTCGTTAATGGATTTCATTTAAGATTTTATTGAAGAGATTTTTGCTTAACATTCATTTTAAAATAAAACCAAACAATTAGGAAATCAATAACACTGAGCACAATTTTTAGATTGATTTTTTAATATCAATATGCAAATTAGCGTTCCGGGCTCCATCCGGTTTACACTGTAAAGCGCAGTATTCTGTTGTACATATATAAATCATATAATTGCATGTTGTTAGTATGGACGGATATACGTTGAAGCAGTATTAATAATGTAAAAGAATTTTATTAATGAATTGAGAGTATGTTAAATAAACATAAAAATCAATGGCAGAATCCTGGACGTTAATAAACTAAGGGAATTGTTGACTTGAGTAGTGATTAGTTTCGGTTACAGACAGAAAAAATACACACTCTCCATTATACATAGAGATATATTATATATGATAGTATATTATATATATATATAGTTGATATATTGAGTAGGATATATAGTAGTGTATAGTATAATATATAATATGTAATATATATATAGACAAACAAACATACACAATATATACACATATAACACGCACACACATACATAATTACTGATATATATATATATATATATATATATAATATATAATATAATATATATTATCCAGGCTGTGGTTATATCGGTACTGCTGTATGGCTGTACCTAGCAAGCGCCGTTGAGAATAAGCAGATGGAGCTGCACCCAAGAATGCCTGCGAGCGCGTCTTGAATAATCGTGGAAACAGCAACCCCACAAAGAAGCAATTGTATGGCCACTCGCCTCCCATTATCACAAAACTACGAGTAAGGAGCGGTTAGCATGCAGGACACTGCGGAGAAGCAAGATGGCTCGTTAAGCGACGTTTCTACTGTGCGAGGACAACACTAGGACATTACTAATGTGGGCCCGCCCAACCAGACTTACATGACCAACTATGTAAAGGATGCTTGGCTGCTGCGCGGGAGGGGCTCCCAGGAGTCGATGAATGATAGGGAGGGCTGGCTGAGAGATCGTACATGATATCCGTGCAAATTGCAGCGACATGAATGATGATGATGATATGATGAATGATATATATATATCATATATCATATGTATGAATATACAACAAGCACAGCAGGGATTGCTTAGTTGGTTGGATTCCTTGGTTTTCACTTTATTACAGTAAAAAAACAGTCACTATGGATTTTTCGATTGATACTGCTGACGGAAGAAAAATTTTGCATATTCCTTCCAAACATTGCAGCACACAGACAGACTAATTATTTCTTTTCGTTTCATTTTGCTCCACGGTCCCTCTAACCCCCCCCAAAAAAAAACAAAGAAAAAAACCGAAAAAAAACAAACAAAGAAAGCAAATCTGAACACAAACAAAAACAAATAAAAGTGCAAAAGAGGATAGCACAAAATACCAAAACCACCCTCCCCCTCCCCCAAAAAAAAAACAAGAACAAAACAATGTTCACCTGACCTTGTAGGGCGTTTGGCTTTTTACGCTTACCAATATGTTTCCTCTTCTGTGTGTAGGAGCGCCATGTTCTGTTCTAAATCTAAATTTGAAAATTCAATCAAATCCTAACCCTTTTTAAAACTTAAGTAATTGAATTTCTAGTGTTACTACTTTTAATAATCTTTATTTATTTTATCATTTTCAAGAAGAAATACATGTCGTATTTCGTTCGTTGTGCTTTTAGATTTGCATGTATTTTCAACTGGCAACAGCGAGTGTTCTTGCTAGTCAGTTTCTATTTACTATGTGTTGACCGAGTGCCGGAAACGAAGTCAACTTGTATGTTCAAAATTCATAGAAAAAAGATCAAAGAAATTAAAATGTGCAGGAATCGAACGTGAAGAAAGGATTGGCGTATTTTTTATTTTATCTTATTTTATTTCATTTTATTTTATTTATCTTATTTACTTGTATGTGCAATTTTGTTGACGAGACAAATTGATAAGGTATTACGCAAAACTAATGTCAACATTTGGTATTGCGTTTTCATGAAATACGCTGGCTAAAACAAGTTTCTGTACATATTTGTATATAAGTTGGTCGATTCGTTACGACTGGATTGTTGGTATGGTTGAATTTTACGGCATATCAACCCTTGTTGGATTATTTTATGTCGACGATGTTTTGTTTTATTTTTTTTCTTGATGGTACTTAATTTTTGGGGACAATATGACCTTTACACACACCATTTTGATCTCGATTAAGAAAGGAGATGTTTTTCATTTACACCGTCAATATCCGGTTGTTTTAACTGATGATTTTTAGATTTAAAAAAAATTATAAAACTAACCCCTAACCCTAACCCCTAACCCCTAACATACAACCGGATATTGACGGTGTAAATGAAAGCATATCCTTTCTCGAGATCAAAAAGGGGTGCCTAAAGGTAATATGGTCCGGTAAATCTTATTGAAATGGAGATTATGTAACTGTCTGTTGGTAACTGAAACTACGTCACCACTGATGTCACGACTATCTTAGTTGTCTAAGTTATATTCTCAACGATTATAAAATAGTCATTATTTAATCTTAATTAGTATCCGGTTGTTTTAACATACGATATTAAGATTTAAAAAATTATAAAACTAACCTCTAACCCTAACCCTTAACCCTAACCCTTAATAAACAACTGGATATTGACGGTGTAAATGAAAAATATGTCCTTTCTTAATCGAGATCAAAAAAGGGTGCCTAAAGGTAATATGGTCCAATTTCTTTAAAACTCAATATTTTTAAACCCATTTTGTTAAACTTTTCTATTTAACAAATAGATGGGACAATATCTGACCAGAGCTCCAGAATTCTAACTTCATCCTCAGATAGTGTTTAACGCCATACACAGGACATTAAGACCCTCAGCCACGGCCTTCTAGCACATTAGGGCAATAGGGTTGTGACAATATTAGAGGTGTTAGGGCGTAACGTGACCAGATGATTGATCGAAGTTTGCCACTTCGACCGCCCGTCTAACCTGTGCGAACCAAAGGGGAGTTGCGTGTCATGCACTGCACAGACACAAGAGTAACATCCTTACACATCACGAATTAGCCACCCACGGCAAACAGGTATATATATATATATATATATATATATATATATATATATATGTACTTCATTCGAAGCGTTTGGAAATAAACAGGAAAACATAGAGGAGATTCATATCTAACCTTTCCCTGCTTGATTCTTGTTCGAAGGATTTCTTTATAAACACACACACAACACACAAACACACACACACACACACACACACCCACACACACACACACATTAATATATAATATATATATATATATATATAGTTGAATGAAGTGACAAATAAAAGTTTTAGCTTTTATTCATTTATTTGGGAACGATATTACTACCAATGGTTTCCTGCTAAAAGCATTCATCAGGTAAACGAAATAGTTATAATATATATATATATATATATATATATATATATATATATATATTATAAAATATGTAATTTTCCTCCCGTTGGACCCATAAGATTTGATCGCCTTCATATGCTAATAATTTTCACATTCATTTTCCATTATATTATATTATATTATATTATATTATATTATATTATATAATTATTTAATATTATATATATATACATATATATATATATATATATATATATACGTTTTTGAGAAAATGGGGGGGGGTGTTCGTAAATCTATTGGCCATGACTTGAGCTTGAGAACTCATTAATTTACAAGTTGTCACATAATGGTATAAATCGTGTGCAAGCCAGAAAAAGTGAGGATTTATGTCTGCTACGGAAATGAATCTGTAGTTTGTTCCACAAATACACCGTCGAAATGAACGTTCCATCTACGTCAAATTTGCCATTGTTAAATCCATTATCATCCTTGCCATCTCACCAGAAAATGATCGTGAACACGCAAAATGGTCACGCAAGAAGATGACATTGCAAAATATATTGGCCAATTCAAAAGTAATAACAATTTTGATAATTTTATTTGAAGTGGGTAAGCAGAAACTAGAGAACAGAAATGTGAAGGAAAAACAACGATACGGATACTTCAAGCAACAAACTAGGGATATCACACATGAGAAGACGGAGACATGGCTAAGAAGGGTAAACCTTAAGAGAGAAATTAAGAAATACTAATTATAGCAGTCAGTGACAGCATTTACAATATATAGACAAACAAAAGTACAACAAAAATGAAAAATCAGAAATTGGTAGAAAAACAATTATATTGATATTTTAAGCGACAAACTAGAGAGATCACACATGAGAAGACAGGGACATGGCTAAGAAGGGTAAACCTTAAGAGAGAAATTAAGAAATACTAATTATAGCAGTCAGTGACAGCATTTACAATATATAGACAAACAAAAGTACAACAAAAATGAAAAATCAGAAATTGGTAGAAAAACAATTATATTGATATTTTAAGCGACAAACTAGAGAGATCACACATGAGAAGACAGGGACATGGCTAAGAAGGGTAAACCTTAAGAGAGAAATTAAGAAATACTAATTATAGCAGTCAGTGACAGCATTTACAATATATAGACAAAGAGAAGTACAACAAAAATGAAAAATCAGAAATTGGTAGAAAAAAATTATATGGATATTTTAAGCGACAAACTAGAGAGATCTCACATGAGAAGACCGGGACATGGATAAGAAGGGTAAACCTTAAGAGAGAAATTAAGAAATACTAATTACAGCAGTCAGTGACAGCATTTACAATATATAGACAAACAGAAGTACAACAAAAATGAAAAATCAGAAATTGGTAGAAAAAATTATATGGATATTTTAAGCGACATACTAGAAAGATCACACATGAGAAGACGGGGACATGGATAAGAAGTGTAAACCAAGAGAGAAATTAGGAAATACTAATTACAGCAGTCAGTGACAGCATTTGCAGCATATAGACAAACAGAAGTACAACAAAAATCAGAAATTGGTAGAAAAACAATTATATGGGTATTTTAAGCGACAAACTAGAGAGATCTCACATGAGAAGACCGGGACATGGATAAGAAAGGTAAACCATAAGAGAGAAATTAGGAAATACTAATTACAGCAGTCAGTGACAGCATTTACAAGATATAGACAAACAGAAGTAAAACAAAAATGAAAAATCAGAAATTGGTAGAAAAACAACTATATGGATATGTTAAGCGACAAACTAGAGAGATCACACATGAGAAGACCGGGACATGGATAATAAGGGTAAACCTTAAGAGAAAATTTAAGAAATACTAATTACAGTAACTAGTAATAGCATTTGCAACATATAGACAAACAGAAAGACAACAAAATTTAAAAATCAGAAATCGGTAGAAAAACAACTATGTGGATACTTCAAGCTACAAACTCGGAAGTTCACACATGAGAAAAAAGGGACATGGCTAAGAAGTATAAACCTTAAGAGTGAAACTGAATCTTACAGCACAAAATAGTGGTATAAAAATAAACTATATCAATGCAAAAATAGATACAATAGAATAGAAAGTGTAGTATTTATGTGGTGACAAACGAAATGGTTAATCTTAGAGACAGCGTAGATGCAACAAATTGAGGACTCAAATAATACACTAAAAAGAACAAAGAAATACTAATTACAGCAGTCAGTAACAGCATTTGCAACAAATAGACAAACAGAAAGACAACAAAAAATTAAAAAAAACTGAAATCGATAGAAAAACAACTATATGGATACTTCAAGTGACAAACTGGGGAGTTCATACATGAGAAGACCTGTACAAAGCCAAGAAGGAGAAACCCAAGAGAGTAACTGAATCTCATAATTGCAGCTCGATATAATGCTTTAAGAACAAAAATATCAAAACAAAAATAGATAAGAGACAAAGAATAGTAGTTATAGAATGTGTGGAGACAAAGACGAAACAATTAATCTTGAGGATTGTGTGTAAATGCGACTATTCAAGGACTCGAAGAATACTCTAAAAAGAGCAAAGAAATACTAATTACAGCAACCAGTAACAGCATTTGCAACAGAAAGACAAAAAAATACCCCCCCCCCAAAAAAAAAAAAACAACAGAAATCGGTAGAAGAATAACTATATGAAATACTTCGAGCGACAGCCTAGAGAGATTACATTCGAGATGACTTGGACATGGCTAAGAAAGCGAAACCTCAGGAGAGAAACTGAATCTATGACAAGTGCAGCACAAGAGAATGCCAAAAGAGCAACTTATTTCAAAGCGAAAATAGATAAGACTGAATTGAATAGCAAGTGTAGGTTTTGTGGTACAAAGATGAAAGGTTTAATCATATATCACGGGAATACAGCAAATTTGCACAAAAGGAGTACAAGGTTAAGTATGACTGGGCGGAAAACTGATACACTTTGAATTTTACTAGAAACTAATTTTGCCCATACTACTATGGTATACGCACAAACTGGAATCAATCCTAGAAAATGAGACCCATGCAATTCTCTGGGACCTTTTGACATAGACGGATCCCTTAATTCCGGCCAGAAGACCAGACCTATTGTTAATTAACGAGAAGAGAACTTGTTTCCTACTAGAATTTGCCGTCCTGATGGACCCCAGAGTGAAATTGAAAAGATAGGCACATACTTCGACTTTGTCACAGAACTGAAAAAAGAAGTGGAGCATGAGGATGATGAAGAAGAAGAAGAAGAAGAAGAAGAAGAAGAAGAAGAAGAAGAAGAAGAAGAAAAGGAAGGAGAAATCGAGAGCTAGGGGGAGTTAAAAGAAGAAAAGGATAGACAACAAATTAAGGTGATTATTGAGAATTCCCTTATTCTCTTAAAAAAGGCGAAAAAAATTCCTTTGCAATGTGAAATGTAGCTAATGAGATATACGCTTCAACTTTAAGAAGGCCTGAAAAAATCCTCCCCCCCCCAAAAAAAAAAAAGTAAAAGATGCACATCTGCAGGGCAGATGTTACATCTGAATTAACTGACGACATGAGACATCAAATTTCAGTAGGAAAGTTTAAACGATATTCTATATATGTCAAATGACTATTTGCCGGGAAAATCCTAATCCTACACCCTTCAACCGATTTACAATATATATATATATATATATATATATATATATATATATATATATATAAGAAGGGAGATCTGAGTTTTCTTATATTTGTTCACAGATGAATATATTATGATAACTACATTATTATAATATAGCACATCAATGCTTCACACTAATGCTTACACCTGATTTGTGTACTTCCAAATAACGGATACAGATACATAGATATATCTTAAATATATACTTACTAGAAGCATACGGAGACTCCCAAACAACACCATATCTTATTATAATGGAGATTGTATGTTTTTTCTGTCTGTAACCGAAACTATATTACTATTCAAGTCACAATTCCCTTGGTTATTTACGTCACATTCTCAATGATCTTATTTTTATTTAAACCTCAATTATTAATAAAATTGTTTTACATAATTAATACTGTTGACAATATCTACTTATTAATAACATGCAATTGTATTTATATATACTACAAAATAGCAGTTTACAATTTGAATGGGAAGGCTAATTTGCATATTGATATAAAAAATCTGATTTTAATAAATAACTGCTTAGTATTATTGATTTCTAATTATTTGATTTTATCTTAATAAATATAAGCAAAAATATCGGGGATGAATCTTAAAAGAAATCTATTAACAAGAAGAAATAACTGTAATTTTATTCTTTACTTACTATCTTACCTAAATAGTAAAATTAGGAAAATTTAGAAAGACGGGAGTGGGGGAAGAGTAAGTGTCAGTTGTTCTATTTTTTGATTATACACCCTCAGTTTCAAATCTTTTTATCTGCATTCTTATTTAGTTTCATTAGCCTTTCTAAAATAATATAATATTTTATTACATTAAAACTTAAATACTTGCACCCGGAGGGTGCATACATTTGCTAGTATATATATATATACGATTAAAATCGAATGGTTTAAAAAGTACCTTTTTTTTCTTTTTTTTCCTTCCGAATATTCGATGTTCAATTCCTTCATTCTGTTCGATTTTTGTTTAAAAGTGCTCAACAAAAATAGGAGCGAATATATCGCAATTACCATTAAATCCACCAAGCAAATAAGTATACAATCTTACTTCGGGATTTTTTCACTAAAAATAATTAAAAGGTGCTCAATATAAAGAGCTAAATAGACGAATAAATCCTCCCAGACAAATGAACTTCGGCCCCCGAAAACAAATAACGACTATAGCAATGATTCCCGCGAGAAAAAGGACCAAAAGTACTTGGTTTACCAATAATAACTTTTCTCACTGACAAACTAAAAAGACAATTCTTCCAGGCTGTCGTTATATCAGTACTGCTGTATGGCTGCATCACTTGGACCCTAACAAAGCGCCTTGAAAATAAGCTAGATGGGAGCTGCACAAGAATACTGCCTGCAGTCTTGAATAAGTCGTGGAAACAGCACTCCACAAGAAAGTAGCTGTATGGCAACCTACTCCCATCTTGCAACCCACCCGAGACGGACTAGGCATGCAGAATACTGCTGGAGAAGCAAGGACGAGCTCATAAGCGACGTTCTTCTGTGGAAACCAACTCATGGGCATACTAGTGTGGGCCGCCTAGCAAGAACCTACATTGACCAACTGTGTGAGGATGAAGGTTGCTGCGTAGAAGAACTCCCATAGAGGCAATGAGTGATAGGGAAGGTTGGCGAGAGATTGTCATGGATATCCGTGCTGTGTGCGCGACATGATGATGATGATGAACTCTTTCGAACAATTGTTTAACACCTTTTAAGATGGTAACACCAACAAATTATTAGAAAAACAAAACCCCAAAAAACCCTAAAAACAATAAGGATTCTATTTTGTTTCAGCAAATTTGTTTGAATATGTATTTACATTGTTACTCAAACATAGTCCTGTTTCGACGTATCACGTCTCATCAGTGTGGCTAGGACTGTTTCAGGTCGGGATCGAAACATATCATACCATAAATTAAAGCAGCGTATGTTTCTCGGACAGCTTGTATGAAACTACCAAACTTCAATATGTTATCGCTGAATATGAACTAGATTACGAATACGAAATCTTTACTCGAGTAATCATCTGTATTCGTCCTGAATAAATTATGTGTGTCATTTATGTCAGTATTTCTCCAGATCAATTCAGATAAATAGCAAGAAATGTAGAAATAATGATTAGGTTCAACAGAACTGAGAGTGAACGACCTCACTAGGTTAATTAACTGCTGTTAGAAAAAAGCCTTCGGATAATATGATATATATATATATATATATAATACTTTAAGGGTAATCATTATGATCACCTATATAGGTGGATACGAAGGAAAAGAGTGAAAAAAAAAAAATTGTTTATTTGATAAAAACAAGGGCCCTTTCGTCCGGTTGCTCATCAAGGTTTTTACAGCCGGAGACGACTAAAAGTCAAATTGTAAATACATATGGGTATATATATGTAAAAACCTTGATGAGCAACCGGACGAAAGGGCCCTTGTTTTTATCAAATAAAACAATTTTTTTTTTTCACTCTTTTCCTTCGTATCCACCTATATAGGTGATCATAATGATTACCTTAAGTATTATTTAAATTTGCTTGTACCAGAAATTTATTTATATATATATATATATATATATGGTATGTATGTATATATATATATATATATATATATATATATATATGTGTGTGTGTGTGTGTATGTGTGTGTGTGTGTGAAGAAAAGGAAGTGAATCCGACGGTATGTAGTGTATTAAGAAAATTGAAAAAACGCAGGTTTAAATAAGTTGAGTGGTAAGTTTATTGGTCGACGCTGCAGTGTTTCGATCTATTAACTAAAAATGCACAATGCCTTTTTTCGATATACACACTCACACACTCGCACACTCACACCGTAAAAGAGAATATTTGACGTCATATTTCAAACCGTCCACTTTTTTCAGCGTCCTTTCTTCAGACTTCAAATTTTGAACAGACTGATAAACAAGGACTATCACTTGCTTTTCTCATTATTCTGTGATAAACATTTTTTTTATCACCTTCCATATACCAACAAATACCCTGAAGATGATCTAATTAATAGATCGAAACACTGCAGCGTCGGCCAATAAACTTACCACTCAACTTATTTACACCTGTGTTTTTTCAATTTTCTTAATATACTATATATATATATATATATATATATATATATATATATGTCCTCATCTTTATTGTTATCTGTACAACGTGTCGGTCAAGGGCGAGAGTAAAATAGAATAATAATTAACAGAGCTTAACTCCCTACCACAGCTATAGTTAGCGGAATGAGAACAGTATACAATCGTGGACTGAATAAAGGGTTGGGTTCAAAGTTTCGAGATGGCTCCCGCTTACGACAAGAAGGTTCCTGAGTTCGAAAAGAAGGTTCCCGAGTACGACAGGAAATACCTGAAGGAGGCCGTAACGGAGTACTGATAACAATAAAGATGAGGACAATAGTCCGAATAATACAAATATTACTGAAAATAGGATAACGATATAAATCAATGATAACTTAAATAAGGATTTAAAAAACGATTAAAAATAAAGTAGATATAAAAAGTATAAAACAATAAGAAACACGTGAAAGACAAATCAAAAAAATATATAAACAATGAGAATAATAAAAATAAACGAATTATTAAGAATAAAAGATTATAAAACAAATTCTAGCAAACAAAATGTAATTCTGATTCTACCAAAGACACCCTAACACTTAAGACGAATTTTGACAAACTGAGTCCGTCGTGTTTTCCCCCTCGCCACTGTCCAACCATCTCCTTTTATACTCGGTCTGGCCGAGACACGTCACAATTCTCTCTCGCCAGCTATGGGACTTGCCACTACAAATCGCGGCCTCAAGGACACTCACGATTTCACCACTAGTCGGACTCGTCACATTTCTGCTTCCGCCCACACTACAACATGCCACTTGCTGTCTCTTCGACCGACAGACCGTTGTTGGCTCATCACAGGTTTGTGAGTTTTGCCGTTCGACCTCGCTACACAAATGTATTACCGTGACCCACAAATAAATAAAAATAGAATGTGAACCATATAAACAAAAATATGTTTGTGCGTTATCCGTTACGCAACGGAAATTTCCCCAGAAGACACAAGTGAGAAGATGGGGGATAGGCGATGGTTCGAGTAATAGGAAGTATGTAACATATACGGAGGTCCGCTTCAAAGTTCATCGGTGCTGCAATGCTTGAATTCCATTGGTCAAAAGATTTGACGTCATAATATGAACTCTTTCAGATAAGGAACTTTTCAACCTACCAAGGTAATTTCTTTTCCACACCCTTCTGTGTAATTCTTTTTTGATAATTCGCTATATATATATATATATATATATATATATATATATATATATATATATATATATTGCAAATGATAATTAGGGCTTGAACTTGATAACACACAACTGTTCTTTGATAAGTTCCGATTAATCGAGATAAGTGGCTATCCGCGAAGAATTCGTACAAAATGTACCTAAGATAGATAAATATATATATATATATATATATATATATATATAGAGAGAGAGAGAGAGAGAGAGAGAGAGAGAGAGAGAGGGAGTTTTTATTGACACTTTACACCGATGCCGGTCACATCAAACGACTTTTACACACGTCAATACACGTGAATAACACATTACATAAGTAGCCAAAGCCTTGATACCCATAAACAAAGACATACCCTCAGGGCTAGCGTATATTAAACCCGAACCCCGAACACTTGCAGGCTCCGAAACGCGTCTATACATTCAGAGAAATAGTGTAGATAACAATAGTCAAATAATCCAAATAATCCAAATTATCAAGCCTCATTTCAAAACTTCGGAGAAATAGTATAAATAAATTTATTTTCATATTCCCTGTTCCCAATGTAAGTTAGTAAATTAGTCTGGTTGTAATGGGGAATAAAATGACGCTTTTTAGAAAGTGAATTTTCTTTTTAGTCATGTTACTACATTCACTTACGGAGCCGGTACGTAAATCCACCGATCGCTTATGGGCTTCGGAATAGCGGGTTTAAGATATTTTCTACGAATACTACTATTATGAATACTACAATTATGAATATCCTATTTCCTATATCCTATATGAATAACCTTTTGAATCATACAAGTATTATGAATACGTTTTAATACTAATTAACTATTAATACTAATTAATTCATGCTAATTCATGTTGCAATCATGAATACTACTGTTATGAAAATTCCATAAATATTAATTCCATTGCTTTATAGAAATTGACTTTTCTTTTTAGTCATGCTATTACATTCACTTACAGGGGCGGTACGTACTCCCCCTAATCCACCGATCGCTTATGGGCTTCGGAATAGCGGGTTTGCCACTACAAATCGCGGCCTCAAGGACACTCACGATTTCACCACAAGTCGGACTCGTCACATTTCTGCTTCCGCCAATACGTAGATATTTACTACGAATACTACTGTTATGAAAATTGACATGTAGTAGAGTGGGAGCCTCGGATCACATATAGGGAGGTGTATCACATACACACACGCGCGCCACACACACACAAACACCCACATGGGTCGGGTGATCAGTCAGTAGAGCGTTCGGCTAGAAATCACAAGGTTCCTAGTTCGATACCGGCCCTCGCCAACTCAGCGTTATGAGTAACACAGGGATCTGTGCGGCAAAGTAAGGAGCTGATGGTAGGTGTGGCGTTCCCCCATGCCAAAAATCAATCTCCTTGGTCTAGCGCTATTGAAAAGGGATAGACTCCCTCGCTGACTGGCTGATACCGACTTTAGGCCGCCCTGACGACTATATATATATATATATATATATATATATATATATATATATATATTATCAATCAAAGCCTGAAGAAGATACCAGAAGATCTGAAACACATGTTGCATATGTAAGATAAAAAGAATACATTTTTTCTGAAAACATAATACATTTTGCAGACCTTCTTTTTTATAAAATATTGAATTTTCTCCCGTTGGAACCAGAACAACATTTATATATATATATAATATATATATATATATAATATATATATATATAATACTAAACTTATTGGTAAACCCTTGCGGCAAGAAAAAAAAAACTGACAAATAGTTTGATAGTAAAAATATACCACCAAACTTCACCTTCTTGCCCTGATGAGCTACTAAGCGAAACTGTTAGTAGGTATATCTGAGTCATTAAGTTAATATATATATATATTAAAGAAATGGATACAATAGAAACCTACTCGAGTTTCACCATAAGGATCTTCAGGGTTAAATCCACTGAATTAATCGAGGTACCGATTAATTGCAGCCGATTACACGTGTGTTCATTGAATAAGTATACATACATACATACATACACACACACACACACACACATATATATATATATATATATATATATATTCATGAATGGAGGAAGAAGCCATAAACGATGTGAATACAATTTTTTGTGTTTCCGAGTATTCACCGTATATAATAATTTGGTAAGTTATAGTTAGGAACCTGAAGACAGCTCTGTCTACTAGCAACTCCAGTGCAGTCTGTCACCCCCCGCCGTCCATTTCCCAAGAATTGTTCGCAGATTATCGTCGCTTTTACTGGATGGTGGCAATTATTGCTAGGATTATTCTTTCCCTATATTCATTAGCAAGTCTAATCCTATTATAAACGCCAGCAGCTGAGACAGCATCATTGGTTGAGAAAAAGTGGACCCTAACGAAAAGTGGTCAGACGAATTGATTATTTTCTGTATGGTGAGCTCACAGCAAATATTCTTCTCTACTTTCATTGTCATTACATTCCTATTAGAATAGAGATTGCGTGAGCATCTGCAACTGAAACTACGTCACCACCAACGTCACAATTCTCTTAGTTATTTATGTTCTATTCTCAATGGTTATTACTGGAAAAAATATTTTCATAAAAAAAATTATAGGAGTAGGGAAGCTCTAGAACTCATTTTACAGGCAAAAATAGATTCCAAAAAGTCGCCATTTTTTGTAAACTTCACCAAATTTTTAGAGCTAAAAATCGACATGAATCCGCCAGTTTTTGGAATTGGACGCTCAAATTTTGGGGTATGTCTAACTTTAACACAATTCACACTTGTGCAAAATTTCACAAAAATTGAAGGGTAGGTGGGTGACAATTTTACTTTTTTCTGGATGATTTGACATTGAATTGCCCATATATATATATACACTGTGTATCAATAAAGTATTTAGATTTTTTGTACTTTGTGACACACCATGTATTCTGAAAAAATAACGTTTCATTCATTAATTTTTTCAGAATACAAATTTGTCAAAAAATACCAAGTTTAAAGCTGTATGTACAAAAAGTACAAAAATCCCGAAACTCTTTTGACACTATATATATATATATATATATATATATATAGTTGAATGAAGTGACAAATAAAAGTTTTAGCTTTT
>CM042150.1:29233817-29241317 GCA_023376005.1 Doryteuthis pealeii | reverse complement strand
ACCACTAACCTTAACTCGCCCTAAAACTAACTAAAATATTAAAAAAAAAAACGTTGCCTATGTTTTTGACGAAATGTTATAAACACATATATATATATATATATATATATATATATATATATATATATATATATATGGAAATAGGTTGAGGAAATTGATCCGACAATATGTGAAGAAAATATTTTTTTACATATAACAAACACAGGATGTTACGATCAGAGGAAACAATTTTATGTGTCTATACTTAAATATTTCGGTATTAATCCATCATCAGGACACTGTTACAGTGTCCGTGTCGAATACGTACAAATGAATGGCTTTCAAGATCGGGGATTAAATAGTCATCTAACCACGTATTCGAGCGTGTTGATTGGCTGACTTTAATCTATGCGCTCACGCAGAGTCTATAAGTTTAAGTGGCGGACCACAGAGCACCTTATATATCAAAATACTCCGACATTGTCCCGTACCTACTTAGAAGCAGCAGCTGAATGCATGCGAATCAAAAGTAGTTAGATAAAAACGAGATCACTTCAAAAAGTAAACATACGTAATAAAAATAAAGATAAACACTCATGTGCAGCAACGTACAAAAGCGCTAATAAAATTAACCAAAAACATACAATAAAAGAACAAGTATTACACAATTCATAAGTAGCCTACGAATTATGACTGTAGTGTACTTTGATTTAAATAACGGTATGGTAAATGGAAAGTTACAATTATAGCCGTTTAAAAGTTTTTGACAGCAGTTCACCTTTCGCTGACCTAGCCGCTGATTTCTGATTGGCTGAAGGCAAGTCTGAGAAAGGAGCTGACTTAAGTGAGTTCAAATTTGGCAGTCAAAAGGGCCAGACGTGATATGGTCATCTGTGTCAGGTAAGCCATCATCTCACCGCGCATTTAAACCCTTTTGGGCTTCGGGTAATGAAGACGTCTGGAAAATTAACAAAGTCTTGCTCCATTATTAAAAACAAAGAGAATGAACACAGACAACCAAGTCCAGCACAGACAGACGACGTATTGACCAGAGGAAGAAATCAACCCAAAAGAAGATGGCCAACTGGTTAAATTGTAGGGACCGTAGTTGTTTGGTGTGTGTGATGGGTTGAAGAAAATACGGTCCCACAATGTATATGTATATGACTACGGAAATGTAGTTTCCATAGGTAACAAAAGAAGACAAAATTGATAAAGGAAACAAACTTTATATACATTAATTTACAATTAGTATATTCAATTGTTCTTTAAGTGGTGTTGCAGACTGTATGTGTCTGTACATAGTTGTGTGTGACAAGTGTGACATGTATTGTTTATATTTGTGCGATTGTAGCAGTTTTGTCTGTGATTGAAACTTGTGATTGAAATTTGTTTTTGTTGAGCGAGATAGAGAAAATTGGAAACGAAAATACGAGACCAACCTGATATATCATTTTGTGTCTTCGGGCAGCGACTTCTCCCCATTGTGTCGATGTTGGGGGGACTTTCGCTCCTACTGTCGAGTTAGAGGGCATTCGCCCTAACTCTGTCGAGTCGTGAAGAGCGTAAGCTCCCACTCTCTGTCCGGTCTTTCACCTAAAAGGGTATTTTTATAATTCTCTTTTTAATTGTCTACGTGATCATTAAGCTAAAATATTCATCAAATATCAGGTGATTTGCAATGATGCAATATCGAATGATTTTGGTACATTCCGATGGTGTACATATTTTCCCATGGAATTTAAACTATTGTTTCTATTGTTTCTAAAATATTTCTAAACTAATATTCATTCGATTCTCTTTTGTTTACCTAATGCTAAACTCATGACATACCATTGTAAAACTAGTTATTTAAGAAAACTTAATTATTTTAATTTGGTCAATTCCACATGCTGTAAAAATATAGGGGCCAATCACCTATAAAATAGAACCTCCTAAGAACACTCATCTCTCTCTCTCTCGTTTGACATGACATAAAATCCAACCAACCACCCAAACAAACAACCAATCAACCAGCTAATTAAAAAAACAAAAATAAAAAATAAAAAATAAATAAACACTGGAGAAAAAGGTAAATTAAAAAAAGATATTTTTCTTATTCTTTCTTTAACATATGTACCACAAATGAATACTACTTGTTTAACAGGGTTCGGCTAGAGAGAGGTGGGAAAATGCACCTCGTAACTATACTAGATAAATGCCTACTTGAAAAGAAAGAGAAAGACGATATACAGTAATTCAATTTATTTCTATTCAAGTCTTGCTGAATCGATTACTTTGGAGCATCTGTCCTGCATTCATTCCAGAATCACAAAGTGGTTTTAGATCTGGCAAGGGAGCAACCGACATTATATTTTTGGCCACGCAAGCGCAGCAGAAGTGTATTGCATAACGAGTCCCTCTGTATCAGGTTTTTGTCGATTTGACAAAAGGTTTTGTTACGGTTAATAGGGATGGACTTTATACGATATCTGGAAAAATAGGGTGCCCACCGATATTTGTGCAGCTCTGTCGTTTGGGGTTGGGGTTGTAGAATACACCAACTGCACCTCTGCAGAGTTGTAAGATGCTCCGAATAGGGCCACCACTTGGCCATGGGTAGCGACACGTGATGCTTTAGGATGGAACCCTGCTGGCTGAGCAGTCCATGATATGCAACACGCCACTTTGTCCCTCCCTTAGGCTAGACAGGCAGTCGGAGAGGCCTCATCCGATCAATCGGCTAGTCACGTCAAGCCCTACCACCTATATGATTGTCCCGACCCTATTACCCTTTTTATCATATATATGCTAGAAGCCGGTGGCTGAGGGTCTTCATCTCCTGGGTATGACGTTAAACGCTATCTGATGGTGAAGTCCCAATTCTGGAGCTCTGGGGAATGTGGAGTACCCTTTCATCATCATTTCTCCCTGGTGATCTTCGACCTGTTAGGGTCCCATCTAGATGTTGAATAGAAAAATGAGTTTAAAACTGTGTTTAAAAATTGAGTTTAAAGAAGAGTACCCATCAAGAATGAATAAAACATAAAATAATCCAACAAGGTTTGACATGCCATAAAATCCTTCAATTCTGCAGCACTGGGGAATGTGGGGTACTCATTAATCACCATGAATCTCAGATCTACTCTGACCCGCAGTTGTAGTACTTGTTAGGGTTGAATCTATGAGTTGAAAAAAAAAAAAGTTTTTAAAAAGTATTTAAGGATGAGTTTAAAAAATTGAATACCCATCAAGAATTAATCAAACAAAATGCCTTTGGCATAAAATAACCCAAAACAAGTTGATATGCTGTAAGATCCAATTAACCAGCTACTGAATAGTGACTAAGATTCTTCCTAGTTGCCTTACACTAGCGACCTTGTATCCTAACTTAGCCATGAAGTACAGGTTAGATAAATATCTACACAGGACACCATCTCTTTTTTGGGAAGTATATCTTTTACAGTAAGCAATGATGCTGATAGCTTTTTGAATGAGGCACCCATAGGTCCCAACTAAAGCCGTCTAACCACTACCTTGTTATCTATCCCGTGTAATTCGTTTCTAAGAAACTATTGAAATGTATTTACAGTTAGCTTGAAATGGTGAGGGAAGAAAAAGAAAAACACTGGGATGCATGAATAGGATTTTACTGCGTCCTTTTAGATTTTTGTGTGCCAGGGACGCAGGACGCGTACCTATGAGCATCTCTGATAAGTATATGCTAAGTCACACTAAGAGGGCGTTGAAGCTATAGGAGCTTATGGGGATAGTTTCACTCCGGAATCCAGTTGAGCTTTAAAAGTAAGGTTTTATCTTATTAATTTTTATCTATTTATTAGCACAACTTGCAAATCATACACAAAATCCCATGACCCAGAAAAAACAGAACACACACATTTTGTAATAAAACTGTTAATTTTAACTAGGGGGTTTAGGGTTAGGTTAGGGGGCTAGGGTTGGGTTGGGGTTTAGGGCTAGTTTAATGGGAAAATAAATAATAATTTGGGTTCTGTTTTTTCTGGGTCACCTGTAATATCTTGGGATTTTGAGTATGATTTGCAAGTTTTATCTATTTATTCACTTTGATTTTAGTTCCTGGCAATTTGTCTACACCTTTTCGGATTTTGCTATGTGTACTTAAAAAGGGCGCCATTTTTTTTAACAAGACCTAATAATGTCATTGTAATGTCGTTCTATTTTGTGTCACTTACTTTCGTCTCTTTTTCGCACTTTCTTTTCTCTTCTCTTGCGTTGACTGCTTCTCTTTTAACACTGTCCATTCCAATCGATCCGTTCTCTAAAAGTAACACTGTATGGCATCGTACGTGACTGGCCAGATTCGTATGTGATCTCCTCAAATCGCCTTATCGAGAAGCGAGGAGAGCACGTATCCCGAGGCCCAGTGCACAGTCACACGGACACGCAAAGAAATTTTCGACGTGCTCGTCATCAAACGATGCGGGTTTTTTTTTTCTTTAAATGGCGCGATAGTATAATAATTGGGGCAATTCCTTTTTTTTTTTTTTTCGTTTGTTGCTGTTCTTTTGTAGAGTTCTTTTGAATATACGAGAGAGAGAGAGAGAGAGAGAGAGAGAGAGAGAGAGAGGAGAGAGAGAGAGGAGAGAGAAATGCAGACAATATACAGAAGACAGAACTACGAGTGAGAGAGAGACGGCGACAGTGAGATATTGACAGACAGACAAAGAGATAGAGAGAGATAGAGAGAGGAGAGCGAAGATAGAAGATGAGACAAGAGAGAGGAAGAGAGAACGACGGAGAGAGAGAGAGGAGAGAGAGTACGGTCGGGGGAGACATATAGGACGACAGAGACAGAAACAGCGACAGAATAGAGCATAGGTAGGCGAGAGAGAGAAGAGAGAAATGAGGAGAGAGCAGAGAGGAGAGGAGAGAGAGAGACAGTGAAGAGAGACATAGACACAGAGACAACAGGAGAATCAGAGAGAGAAACAGAGAAAGAAAAAACAGAGGACAGGACAAAGGCAGAGAGAAATGGCTAATATATACATATATTATATAGATATATAGAATATATTATATATTATATATAGAGAGAGAGAGAGAGAGAGAGAGAGAGAGAGAAGGACAACACGATTAACAGACAACAGAGACGAAAAAATCAGAGACAGGAGAAACAGTGAGAGAGAGAGAGAGAGAGAGAGGAGAGAGGAGAGAGAGAGGAGAGGAGAGGGGTAGAGAGAGACAGACAGAGACAGAATTAGACAGAGAGACATATTAGACAGAAAGACAATAAAGACAGAGATATGACTGAGGGATATGACACACAAACAAATAGGACAGACAGACAGAGAAGGGTAGAAAGAGAGAGACAGAGACAGAGATACGGAGACTCAGAGATAGGAGAGAAACAGAGAAACAGAGACCAGACAGAGACAGACAGACAGACGGAGAGAGAGACAGAGACAGAGAGAAAGGCAGAGAGAGAGAGAGAAAGAGAGAGAGAGGGGAGTGGAGGAGTGGGTCAGACATGCAAAGAAAAAGAGACAGAAACAGAAAGAAGACAGAGACAAGAGACGGAGAGAAGAGACAGAGACGGAGAAAATGACAGAGAGAAAGACAGAGGGAGAGGAGAGAGAGGAGAGAGAGAGAGAGAGAGAGAGAGAGAGAGAGAGGAGAGAGAGGAGAAGGAAGGGAGACAGAAAGAAGAATATATATATATACAATATATATATATATATAGAGAGAGAGAGAGAGAGAGAGAAGGAGAGAGAGAGAGAGAGAGAGAGAGAGAGAGAGAGAGAAAGAGAGAGAAGGATAAGGAAGGGGGGATTTGTCATCACGTGCTATATTCAAGCAGTTGGATCATCTGCTCCAGGAATCTGTTTGCCCACCAGCTGAATATTCCATTTCTATCTACCCCTGTTAGCTTCACTTATTCCTTTAGTATATTTTGTATTCCTTCAAATTTAACTTTAGATAATTTTAATTATTTCTAATTTGATTTTTCTAATTTGTCATTGTCTCGTTGTGTCGTTTATCTTTTACTTTCTGAATTTTATTGAAATCGAGAATTCTTTGAATTTCTTCAAATTCTCATTTCTTTATGCATATCATTCATTCTTTCTTTCTTTCTTTCTTTCTTCTTCTTTCTCTATTGTCCTATTTTCACAGTTTTTGTTTCCCTTCTTTCTTCTTCTTTGACCATGTGACCTTTAGGCACCCCTTTGATTCTCGATTAGGAAAGGACATATTTTTCATTTATACCGCCAATATTCGGTTGTTTTAACAGACGATTTTTAGATTTAAAAAAATTATAAAACTAACCCCTAACCCTAACTCTAACCCCTAACCCGAACCCCTAACCCTAACCCCTAAGAAACAACCGAATATTGACGGTTTGTAAATGAAAAAACATGTTCTTCTTAATAGACTTTCTTAATCGATATCCAAAAGTGGTGCCTAAAGTAATATGGTCTCTTACTTTTCTTTTTTCTTTCTTTCTTCTTGTTCTTATGTCCTATTTTCACAGTTTCTTTTCTCTTTCTTTCCTTTCTTTCTTTCTTCGTTGCAGTGCACTATTTTCTTTTACTTACATGGGTCTTTCTTTCCCTTCTCTCTTCTTTATATTGGTTGTGTTTTGTTTTTTTTTTACTTTATTTATTTCTTCTTTTTTCTTCTTGTTCTTATTTACTTTTACTTACATTCTTCTTCTTCTTTCTTTCTTCATGTCCTGGTTTTACATTTTCTTTTCTTTCTTTTCTTTTCTTCTTTCTTTCTTTCTTCGCGTTGGTTCATTGTCATTCCTCCCTATAGGTGGGTCCATTTTAGGACCAACATGGTTGGAATCATTTTACTTTTCCTAGACAGACTGCGGGAATCACGGTCAAAGAACCCAGTCTGCCCTAATATTTTCCGTAAGGGACTATATAGGAAAGACGTTCAGGTAACTCCATGTCAAATCATCCAGGCCATGTCACCCACCCAATTCAATTTTTCTGAAATTTTGTCCCGGTCTGGATCATGTTAAAGTTAGACAATTATTATTTCATTCATATTGAATATTATTTGGACCAAAAACATAGTTTGATTCTTGCTCAGAACCGAAGCTACAACATCAGTTAGAATTTTGCAAATCAGAAATCATTAATAACTTAAAATTGATTAACGTTTAGACTTTTCTGATAGCATTTTTTGTCTTCCTTAGGCCAAAATGCTTTTGTAAACCGATTGTTAGAAGAAACTCTGAAACTTATTTTACAGACAAAAATAAATTACAAAAGGTTTTGAAAAACAAAAAGGTTTTCGCGACCCCCACCTGAATTTAGAGAGCTTAAAATAGACATAACTCCGCCAATTTTTGGAATTGGAAGCTCAAATTTGGGGGATTGTCTGACGTTAACATAGTCCACACCTGAAAAAAAATTCAGAAAAATTGAATGGACTGGGAGACAATTTTACTGTTTTCTGGATGATTTGACATGGAATTACCCGTACTCTACAATCCCCAGAGATATTCTGATCTTCGTTTTTAGGTTGGCTCTTTCATAATTCTTTGGCGCG
>CM042150.1:29201317-29228817 GCA_023376005.1 Doryteuthis pealeii | reverse complement strand
AACATTTTGTTTATTTCTTTTTAAATTTTTAAAATTTATTTAATGAATAGGCTACTATCCATTAAGTAACACTGGGACGGAAAGAAACCTTGAAAAAGGCGCAAATTTAAAAGGTGCTTCACTCGTATATATACAGGGTGGCCAAGAAGTCACTGAGAGGTGGCCAAATGCTGCCATTTTACCATTAATAATTATTTTTTCTTTCTATTTCAGATATTGTGTAGAAAATACTTTGGAAATTAATACGGCTAGAGAGACTATGCAGTTGCTGAGGCAATGCTTTGGTGACAAGATTTTCGCTTGCAACGGCAATGTCAACTGGCCTTCACGTTCCCCAGACTTGACTAGCCCTGACTTTTTCTTGTGGGGGTATCTCAAAGAAAAGGTTTACATCAGCAAACCTCAAACTCTACAAGAATTGAAGGAGAACATCAGGAATGAAGTCAGGGAATTAAATTGTAATCGAGTGATCCTGCAATCCGTCATGGATAATGTTTTGGAAAGGGCACGAATTTGTGAAGATGAAAATGGAAACCATTTAAAAGATGTTATTTTTCATAAATAAATTCTCTTTCATTTTTTTTTTGCAAACAAATCACCATTGTCTTCGTCATATTATGTTAATATTCCATTAAGGGACCTTCAAAAATAAAGAATCTATTCAAGTTCAAAATCCCTCAGTGACTTCTTGGGCACCCTGTATATATATATATATATATATATAGGTGTGTGTGTGTGAGTGTGTGTGTATGCGTGTGTGAGTGTGTGTGTATGCGTGAGTGTGTGTGTATGCGCGCGCGCGCGCGTGTGTGTGTGTGTGTGTGTGTGTGTAAAAAATACAGAAAGGGATTTACCATAACAGCATAATCGTCTATTTCAGGAAACTTAGAGGAAAGCAGATTCGCCATGTAATAACCCTCAAATATCATCATCATCATCATCATCATCATCATCATGTCACGCAATTGGCACAGATATGCATGACAATCTCTCGCCAGTCTTCTCTATCGTTCATTATCCCCGGGAGGTCCTCTGCGGAGCATCCAGTATCCGCACAGAAGTCTCCTTAAATCACTTATTATGCCTTTACACTTAATCTTATTTATTTTTTCCAAATATATTTTACTCTGTGACACATTTAGCTCTATCAATTACAACTATTGCAAATTATTACATCATAAGGGAGATTTCAACACTCACTCATTGAATCATATATATATATATATATATATATATATATATATATATATAGTCAAAAATCAATGGCAAAATGAATGAATGGATGAAACAAGAATGAATGAAATGAGGGGGATAAATGAGAAATCCTTTTCAAGGGACCCTTCTCAAAAGTATTAAAAATACTTTTTGAGAGTGGGGTCCCTGATAGAAAGTCTTTCTCGTCTATTATTGGACTCCTTTGAAGCATCAAGTTAATATAATTATTTACAGGTATGGGACTTGGTGACTGTTAGTTTCTCGCTTATACGATTATCAGACAAATATATATATATATATATATATATATATATATATATATATATTATATATAGACCAATATATATATATAATGGACTCTCCCGTCGATTTACGACGTATTAGGGTTCATACACACAATGAACTCCCATACAGGGATTTGTTTATAGTGGTGAAGGCTTGTGTTGGACCATCCACACTTTTTTGGCACAATCGATAGGAAAGAATTGGTGCATCAAGGGTTGCCACAAACCCAATCAACGACCGACCTCAGGAATTTTGAATTCAGAGTTATCCCTCTCCTAGACTGGTTACCTACCCAAGGCTGAAGAGCCCAGTCTAACCTACTATTTAACCCATAGCTGGAGGGAGAATATAGGGATTCATACCTTTCCCATATAATATTATATATATATATATATTATATTATTATAATATATATATATATTGATCTGATAATCGTATAAGCGAGAAACTAACAGTCACCATGTCCCATACCTGTAAATCTCCCGGATGAATACGTGTAAATATCCGTACATTTGCTTTCTACAAATCAGTTCTTCCTTGGTCGGGTCGAGAACTTTTCAATACCACTCGTACATTACAAATATTTTAGCAGTGTTTATTTATCTATTTATTTTCTCTCTCCAGAGACTCGATCACTTTTTCCCCAAATTTCGTGACCCGTCAAATATTTTAAATTACCTTTTGGCGCTCCATTCCCTTTTTTCGTTTGTTTTTTTTTTTCATTTGTCTTTTTTGTTTGTTTTTATTTTCATTTTTTGCTGTGTATTTCTATCTTCACCATCTCAACTTCCCCGCCACCCACCACCGTCCCATTAATCGATTTACTCGTCTCTATCTAAATTGAAATCGGTCGCTGAAACATAAACATGTCTTCTCAGGAAATTAGATGGATCAGTTTAGCAGCTCTAGTTCGCGTCAGTCGGTACACAGGGAAACACTGTCTCGATTCAAGTAAAAACAAAAATTGCGTTGAAAAAAAAAAATATATATATATATACCCCCTACCAAAAAAAAAAAAAAAATTCCGAAAGGTTATTTTCAGATGTGACCTTTCGAACAATTTTTCGGCATTAAAGATTTTGGCGACTCTGTTTAAAGTGATTTAGCAAAAATATAATTTTTCTTTTTGCAGTCGGCAGACATATTGGCCAGAAGAATAATTTTCAGTCAAGGAAAGAAATAGTATT
Source organism: Doryteuthis pealeii (assembly GCA_023376005.1). Classification (NCBI taxonomy): domain Eukaryota; kingdom Metazoa; phylum Mollusca; class Cephalopoda; order Myopsida; family Loliginidae; genus Doryteuthis; species Doryteuthis pealeii. Next base: position 29,226,130 of record CM042150.1, on the reverse strand, counting down.
TCAATGATTAGTCAGCATTTAAAACCGACACTAAAAAATAAAAAATAAAATAAATAAATTCGTATTGCATCGGACCGTATAAAAAAAATTCCCCTCTTAATCAGTAATACAAAAAATCAAATATGAATGTATAAGGAACACATTTCCCTAAACTTTGTTATTTAATTCAGGATCTCTTTGTGGACTAATTGCTCTAGCAGGGACAGAGAGCCAAGTCTAGCATACAATTTTACACACAGATGGGATATATATATATATATATATATATATATATATATATATATATATTATATGAAATGTACATACAGAGATTGACTTTTTCTCGATTTGTTTACGCCTTACATTTAAACCGATATGCACGCCTAATTCATTTAATTATAACTAATTAATTTTCAAATTAGGTATGACTTCAATTAAGCACATAATCTCCCCAAAATTATCGTCTATCGCCATCTCAAACAAATTATTTGTTAAGTTTGGTTTGGTTTGTTTTGTTTTACGGCATATCAACCTCGGTGGGTCATTTAATACCGACAAAGTTGTGAAATAAATTCAATTCTTAATGCATAATACAATTTGGTTTATCAACTCATGTTTTTCTATTTAACCCATAGATGGGACCCTAACAGTTACTACCACTCCGGGTCAGAGTGGACCAGGGAGAATTGGCGATGAAGGGGTGCTCCACATTCCCCAAACCTCCAAGGCTGGAACCTCACCATCAATTAGAGTTTAACGTCATTCCCAGGACATGTAGAACCTCAGTCACGGCCTTCTAGTGTCAATCCAAATTCTGGATAACAAAAAAATAAAAGGATTAATCTTACAGGTCTCAAAATTGGAATAGTTTTGTTTGGAATTTTTTGCTATCACTTGGAACAACTCTTAATTAAAAAAAGCTCTATGACGCACATACATATCACTATGCCAAAAAGATCATATTTACTATTTCAAATTTTATGAATATTTCACTGGGAAGAGCCCGGTGTGTGTTATTTTTATTTTTGGGGGGTTGGTTGATTTTATGGTATATGAACCCTCGTTGGGTTATTTCATTCAAAAGTTGGTTTAACAGTCATTCTCTACTTATACATGGTCCAAAAAACTATCTTCAAAAATATTTCAAACATTTTTGGACATCCATACTTAGTCGCAATATCAATGTTTTGTCCCTTCAAAAACATGGAGTCTAATAATGAAATCGGAACAAATATTTCACTTACATTGGAAGATTTCATTTTTCAATTCATAATTCCTAGTGGATCACCTTCCCAACCCAGTCATGCCTAGCTTTGTATTCCCGTTGTGCTAGTTTACTACATTCACTTAACACATGATGTACAGTCTCATCTCTGTCATCGCACAGTCTACATTTACTGTTTTGTTGCGTCTTATCAGTTTTTGCTTTGTTATAACTTTTCTTAAAGCATTATTTTGTGCAGCAATTATAAATGAATCAGTTTCTCTCTTGAGGTTTCCTCTTCTTAACCATGTCCAAGTCTTTTTATGTGCAACCTCTCCGATTTGTCCTTTGAAGTGCCCATGTAATTGTTTTTCTTCCCATCTTTGTTTTCTAGCTTTCGTTGTTTTTCTGTTAGTTCATATATTATTATTATTATTATTCCTTTTGAGTTTTCACATCAGTGTTAGCTGATGGTCTTTCACTGGAGTCTGAGTGACAGCAAGTCTCCTCAGGTCTCCAGGACTCTTCTGAGTATTCTGGCAGATTGCATCAGTGCAGTGTTCTGAATGGTTTCAATCCTTCCTCTGATATCCAAACTTTCCAAACCTTTTTCTAATCCTTTTGGGACTGTTCCAAGTGCACCAACTACAATTGGTATAACTTTCACTTTCATATTCCATAACTTTTTCAGTTCTTGGCAAGGTCCAGATATTTGTCAATTTTTCTTTTCCTTTAACTTCACCCTGTGATCCGCTGGCACTGCAAAATCCACCAGTTGACAAGTTCTTTCTTTTTTTGTTAATCAACACTAGGTCTGGTCTTCTTGCTGGGATAAGGTGATCCGTTTTAATTTCAAAGTCCCAGAGAATTTTGTGCGTTCGTTCTCAAGAACAGATTCTTTATGCATATACCATTTTGTTGTGTGGTCAAAATTTAATTTCTTGCATAATTCCCAGTGGATCACCTTCCCAACCCAGTCGTGTCTAGTTTTGTATTCTCGTTGTGCTAGTTTGCTACATTCGCAGAGTATATGGTTAACAGTCTCATCTCTATTACCGCAAAGTCTACATTTACTATTCTGTTGGGTCTTATCATTTTCGCTTTGATGTAGTTTGTCCTTATGGCATTATTTTGTGCAGCAATTATAAGTGATTCTGTTTCTCTTTTGAGTTTCCCTTTCTTAACCATGTCCAAGTCTTTCCATGTGCAACCTCATCTATTTGTCGTTTGAAGCGTCCATATAATTGTTTTTCTTCCCATTTTTTGTTTCTAGTCTTTGTCGTTTTCTGTTTGTCCATCTGCCGTTTCTACTATTGTTGGCCGCCATAAGTAATTTGTCTTTGCTTGTGTAATCTTCAAGTTGCTGGATTGTGGTTTCTACGCATTCCTCTATGTTGGCAAGACCTCTTCCCCCCTTCCTTTCTTGACACATACAATCTATCTCTATCATCTCTAGGGTGGAGAGCCTTGTGCATGGTCATTAATTTTCTCGTCCTTTGGTCTATCTGTCTGAGTTCTTCTTTTGTCCATTTTAAGAATGGTCCTGAGTATCTTATAATGGGGACAGCCCAGGTATTAATTCCTTTGATCAGATTTCTGCTGTTAAGTTTTATTATTATTATTATTATTATTATTATTATTATTATTATTATTATTATTAATTCCGTATCGTAAGCAGTTATTCAATATTTATCTTAACAGAATTGAAAGCTTTCGTTTGTCTATTCTATTCTAAACATATATAAAGGGCAGTTGGATGTAGGTATGTATGTATGTATGTATTTATGTATGTGTGCATGTCCGCCTGAAACTACGAAAATAAAACATTAAAGGCAAAGTATATATATATATATAATATATATATATATATATATATATATATATATATGTGTGTGTGTGTGGTGTGTGTGTGTACAAGTTTTGGTATGATTTCGAGTAGTAGTAAGGAATGTAGTGGTTCGAGCGAGCGAATCGAAGCTTTATATATCAAACAAAAAAACTACCTTAAACAAAATAAACTTTGAAAAAAACATATTCTCAAATGTTTATGATTTTCCGCCTATCCTCCTTCCACTATACCCCTCCCCTTCTCATAACTTGTGCCCCCCTCCCACATAAAATCACTACTGCAATGCTCGCTCGAATCACTACCATTCCTACAACCTCCTACTACCAATGGTTATTACCTCCCACTTCTAATTCCTTGCTACTATTCGTTCTCGTTAAAAACGAGACACGAAATCATACCATCGTTTCCTATCTGAGGATGGCAAATTGTATTGTCGAAAACGCTCGTCTTGAAACCTTTGGGGAACTGTTATATCAGTTACATCCCGACACCAGAAAGATGGACTGAAAATTGGAACGGATCAACGAAAAACTTGTCCGACAGGAATTGTCTGTACAGTTCAACAAAACCTGTATAAAAGAAAAAATGCTGCCAAAATACACTTATATATATATATATATATATATATATATATATATATATTCACTATCACCAAATCTTGCTTTTTGAGCAAAAATAATGATTTGATTTGTATAAAAAAAAAAGAACAAGAAAGTAAAATTTGAATAGTAACAGCATGGACTTTTTTTTGCATTTAATATTTAAAAATAGGAGAGACTCACTTTTTTTTTTCAGAGTGTTGGCGCAATTTTTTTGACACCCCACCAGGTCGAATCAATGCATGTTTTTTTTAATATTGGGATTTTTATGGGGCACCCTGCGACGATCCAACTCACGATTGGTAATAATAGATCAGCAAGACTAACTTTTTTATCCCCCCTCTACACAAGCGACGCCGGGTAGCCACTTCTTGTCTTGAATACAGAAGTTAAAGCTGCTTACGTACAACGAACTGACTTCCTTGAACAGAAAATCGATTTAAGACAATCTCTGGTTACTTGAGAATATTTCTCTAATCAAATAATCAGAGGATCAAGATGAACGCAATACTAGAAAAGAGGTTGATCTTCAAAAACAGGGTCAAGTTGTCAGATTGATCGATAATCATTAAATCGATATTTGCGGCCAGAAAATTTCGACAAAAGAAAACGGGTCAAAATATAATACGATTGAAGTCATTGAGGGGAAAAAAATTAAGACTATAAACTATTTATGGAAGGCGTTGTACTTTTAAAGCGAAAGTGAGTTGAAAAGGTATTAAATTCAAGATAGCAAAGTGACACGTATTTTGTATAGAAAAGAATAAATGAGACCGAATGTTTCCCGGGGATAATCTATTGTATCGAAAAGAAAATAAATAAGAAAAAATGTTTTCGTTCTTGGATAAGATTTTCCCCAACTAAAGCTTACGCTCAAAATACAAGGAAATCTCTCAAGTAAAAGAAAATGAAATACGAGCAAATATTTAAATGAGATTTATACGAACTGTCTAGCGAGAATTTTATTTGAAAGACTCCATCATTTTATTTTATTTTGATTTCTTGAAATTTCAATCTTATGGGAACTATTATGTTGTTTTTGTTTTGTTTATGTTTATCGTTGCATTCTCTCAAAACTGTGTACATTTTCTTTTGTATTTTGCCCAAAATGAATGTGAAATTGATCACATTTTGATGCTTTATCTAAGTCAGGGATATGTTTAGCACAGTCGGTAGAGCACCCGCTGAGGAATCGAAAGATTCCTGGTTTGATACCGGTCCCCGCTAACTCAACGATATGAGTAGCACAGATTGGGTAATCTGATATGTGTGGGAAACTGATGAGCTGACGGTAGGTGTGGCGCTCCACTTCAGTAAAACTCCTTGGTTTAGGCTAGCTAAAAGGGGGTAGTCTCCCACACTGTTCACCTGATACCGACAATTGGCAACTCCAGTAACTTTTCTTGCTTAGTTATCTAAGACAAAATAAGTACAAAAAAGGTAAAAAAGAAAGAAAGAAAAAAAAAAAAGAAAGTAGATGAATCAATATTATTAATGTGTAATGAGATAATTGAGAGTTACCTCCCACTCTTTATGATTACCCCCTTTGGAGAACTCTTAGGAAATACTAGACTATATAAACTCTTAATAAATGTACCAATTAATTCTATGTAGAATAAAGCTTTCCTAAGTCAATCGGTGTTATTGTTTGTCATTACATTCTGTATTTAAGAGTTTTGTCTTTTTTGCTTTCTCATTGAACATGGCGATTTATTACAGATCGCAGTTTATCAAGATCAGTTGAAAATGCTATTGGACCATATGATCTTTAAGCACCCCTTTTGCGATCTCGATTCGTGGGGACATTTTTTCCATTTACACCGTCAAAATCCTGTTAATTGTTATCAGACGATTTTTAGATTTTTTTTAATTATAAACTAGCCCAACCCTAACCCTAATCCTACCCCTAACCCTAACCCCCCTAACCCTAACCTAACAAACAACCGGATGTTGACGGTGTAAATGGAAAAAGTGTCCCCACGATTCGAGATCGCAAATGGGGTGCCTAAAGGTCATATGATACGCGATCTACGAAACAGGTATGAACCTTGTATCATGTGTTAGAAATAAGTATGGGTACTTATCTTCCAGCTTACTATACTTACCTTGGGGTAGGGCCCTCAAGCATCTATGACCTGTGTCCAGTGGCTTCGGCCCTAAACCGGTTAAGTAATTAAACAGCATTGATCCCAGGGAGCTATACCTGCCCCTTGATTTAAAGGGGCAGGGCTGGGTTTATTGCCCAGTGTCTGAGGCGACACACATGAGGAAAAATGCTGACAGGATCAACGTATTTTTTAACCTATATCCCATGAGTTTCGGCTCATGCGTGGTCTCACATTAAAAAGACCTTGTGTCACACCTAGATACGTGGGATGCACGGTAAGTACGTAAATACCTACTTACCTTCCAGTTTCCGGTTATATACTTCTCTTCCCCTCGGGGGGTTCCAGTGTGCTTCGGCCACTGGATCAGGTTAAGTAATAAATAATAGCGTCGATCCAAGGGGGGCATGCCCCCAGGCAATACCTGCCCCCTTGGGGCAGGGCTGGGTTTATTGCCCAGCGCCTGAGGTGCCCCTTGAGGGGGAATGCTGAGAGGATCAACGCAATTTTTGTTCTTTCCAACCCATCAGCTTTGACTTGTGGGTGGGTCCATCTTAAAACGAGGCCTTGTGCCCAGCCCATACAAGTGGGGTATGAGGCAAATAGAGCATGAAAACTTCAAGCGTCAACCTCGAAAGGGATACACCTGTCATATTGGAGAGAACATGGAGGGTTGGAAATTTCAGACATGTAGTCGAATTCTACTTTCTAAGGCTGTATATGTCAATCATAGGAAATCCCATCAAGGACAATTCATTCAAACTCCAGGAATAAACAATGTGTCTTGTGCAATCTGTAACAAAGTCTGTAAGTCAGCTTCTGGTCTTAAGAGACATATGGTGGTGCATAAGCATAAAGTCTTATCATCTGATCCATCTGATACTACGAGAAGGATGTCCGTCCTATGACATATTTGCATCAAACTTTGTGGATCTGCAGTTTGATGTTATTTCAGGGCTCATGAGAGGAAAGGTTCTGGTGGTGGGGTTATAGGATTGTGAGGGACGGCAGTGATCTGTAAAGATTATGCTATTGCTATGTATGGAGATGGTCTATATTTAATCGAATCATCGGTGACTAAACCGGTAACCCCACAGATTTTAACTGATGAGGAAGGTGGCTAGACACCCTGCAGAACGGAAAACAACACGTGTAAAAAGGGCAGAGGATGTTATTAGCACACCGGTCATTTATAAAGTTATTTCTGTGAGTGTTGGAACCCTTATTCCTTGTTGGGTTATCCAACTATGAGAAGACCAACTCCGATTTAACACCTTCGATTTACGTTATCTTGCTTCGGTTTGACGCCGGATAATAATCATGAAAATTAGAGAGTGGTATTCGTGTTGTACAAGCGTTGACCACTATACTACTATGAGGTACAAATGTTCCCTTGCTTTCCTTCGCAATTGTGAGCCATCCAGTGAGGATGAAAATCGCTATTCAGTAGTTATAGGCCTACGAGACAAGTTTGCTTGTTATGAATTACAAGACGGGACGCCGTAATATAAATATTAATGTACAATGAACGCGATTCCCTAACCTCTATGCATAGATGAATTAACATGCCGTTAAAATCAACCACAAGAATATTTTCCCGGATAATTGACTCTACCTGTCATATAAAGATATATGTGTGTGTATGCGTGTGGGGGTATATATATATATATATATATATATGTGTGTGTGTGTGTCTGTGCGTGTGTGTGGGTGTGGGTGGGTGTGTGTGCATGTTTGTGTGTATATATATATAATCTCATGGGTGTATCTATTAGGTAAACATCCTGATGGTGTGAGTACGCACGTGAATACGTGCGTGTGAAGAGGTACATGATGTTAGCTGATTCCCAGTACAGTGATCCACACCACATTGTATACACACGAAATGCAAATAAAATTCTAAAAAATTACTGAACAAAGCCTCGTTCTGAAAAAAGATATTCATGAAACGAATTCATCAGTCTCGTCTTATAATAGCAGAAACAACTTTGCGCGGCTTGAAAATTTTCTTAAAATCTGCATTTAAATGAGAGAGTAAGGTTAACGTTCTATCGACCAACTAAGTTATGTCATGATTCCGATTCGTTTGATTTTCATTCCCCTGTTATTTATATCGCTAAAAATCTGTCAACCACGTCAATCATAAAAAAGAAATTCTCCACAAAATCGGTTAAATTAATCATTTAATCTTAACATACTATATATATATATATATATAATATATATATATATATATGGTTGGCAACTTTCCGTCTATTTTAGACGATGGCGTATTTCTCTCTCTCTCTCTCTCTCTCACTCTCTCACTTAGAGCTACGTGAGTGGCTGAACAGACCGATTCTCGAATGACAGTCTCTGGTGCAATGGCCGCGAACAAAAGGTGATGATTTCTGTAGGTGTTGGGGGTGCTGCTGTTTCTCCTTCCTTTTAGCTCTCTTTTCTGTGGCAGCTTTTTTCCTCTCTTCTTCACTTCTTTTTGTTCCTTGTTTGACGAGGAGGCGTCATGTTGTAAGGTCTTCTGCACAAGCCTCCCACGTGTCTATATCGATGCGGCATGTCTTCAGGTCTCTCTTGCAGACATCTTTGAAGCGTAGGCGTGGTCTCCCTGCCGGTCGGGTGCCCTCCAATAGTTCACCATACAGCAGATCTTTGGGGGTGCGGCTTTTATTCATATATATATGAGATATTTTTTTGTATCCGTGTCCCTTTTTCGGAAGTACATATATCAGGTTTGGGCATTAGTGTGAAGCATTAAAGTGCTATATTATAATAATGTAGTTATCATAATATATTCATCTGTGAATAAATATCAGAAAACTCGGTTGTTTTCTGTTTTTTTAGTTTCTTTTATTTAGTAGTAATAGTGAATTTTCAGGATTGTAATTTCTCCCTTCTTCGTGACTCTGAGGACAGTGGTGATTTTCTGGCTGCTGGTTGATCTTTTTTTATGATATATATATATATATATATATATATATATGTATATATATATTATATTATGGATATTATTATATCGTTACTATTAGTTTCATGCTAATGCCATCCTCAGACGAGAGTTGAGATTTTAAAAACCAGTAGTTTTTTTAGCGTTTATATAAACGTGAAGCGTGTTCATGCGATGAAATGTTATAACACTAAACTTGTATTATCAAAAATAGATAAAACTAACTAGCTTTGATCTTAATGCATGCGGTGTACAGATTATTATTTTTTGCATCTGAGGTGGAGCGCAACTCCTACGATCAGCTCCTCACTTTACCGCACAGAGCCCTGTGCTACTAATACGCTGAGTTGGCGAGGGCCGGTATCGAACTAAGAACCTTGTGATTCCTAGCCGAACACTACCGACTGACCAAAACCGGCCCATATATATATATAATTTTGTTGAGTATAATATCCGATTATAATATTGATTTAATTTGTGTATGATTGTGTGTATGTGTATGTATGTATGCATATAAATATATATATATTTTGAGCATAATATTCGAGTATAATATTACGTATAATGTGTGTGTGTGTGTGTGTATAAACGCAAGTGTCTTCTGTTGTCCGCTCCACTAAAGCGACTAGGCCTATTGAGAATTGTTGACACGAAAACTCACAAGAATTTCTATTCTGACAAGGCCAAGCTTGGTTGACATCGAAAATCATTGGAGGTCTCTTGAGGTCAAATATTGGAAACAAAAGAATTTTATCCTTTTATTCTATGTATGAAAGATACAATAAAATTAAGTTTTACATAAGTTTTGGTTATTTTTGCGTCCCATTGTTTTACGACTACTATTACTTATATACTTATTGCGTAGATAAACTGACTAAATAGAAAAAATACACGCACACACATAGGAATACACACAAGAAATTAAACTATCTTTTAAAACATTATGATTTAATACTTAACATTGAATATACCTGTAACTCTATGAATATGAGTATGTATGTGTGGGTAGTTTCTGACGACGATGACGTCACTTCATGTCTTCAACAGTTGTAAACTAGTTAGTCCAATTCTGGACTTGATGATGCGGTCACACACGCTACAAAGAAAATTCCCGTCTGCATTTGGTGGTTCATGACGACGAAGACGTCGCTGCTCTTGCCCAAAGAAAAAAAACAAAAAAACGCCGAAAGATTTTTCAAGTTAGATATGAGAAAAGTTCTCAATACATTAAGTAGAACGAAATTATAAGGACCTAACGAGTCAGAAAGTACATGTTCAAGTTTCACACAACGGACCATGAAAAAATACTGACTGACTCACTGAGAATTATCCTGATGAGCATTTAGGTGAAATCTAGGTTGGTAGTTTCTGACTTCTTATGTCCTTATATACAAGGTGTATCAAAAAACTATTGAGATTTTTTATACTTTTTGACCCACCCTGTATTCTGAAAAGAAAATAATGTTCTATTCATTAATTTTTTCAGAATACAAGGTGTTTCGAAAAAAGTACAAAATTTAATGCTGTATTTGCCAAGATAGAAATGAAGAATGAGTGGAAGGTTATTTTTTTCAGAATACAAGGTGTTTAAAAAAGTACCAAGTTTAAAGCTGTATTTACCGAGATAGAAATGAAGAATGATTGGAACGATATTCTTTTGCGAAAACAAGGTGTGTCAAAAAGTACAAAAAGTATCGATACTTTTTTGACACACCTTATATATAATTATATATATATATACGTTTTGTATATATTATATATATATATATATATATATATATATATCAATAAAAGAAGGAAGAACTCAAAACCGTAATCCCATTCAGTGATTTAAAGATTCGCTGTATTTATACATACTGGATCATCAATATTAGTACAGTGGATCTTAGAAATCACATTTAGAATCATCCCTTACTACCAAGTTTTGGATAAATCTCATATATATATATATATATATATATATATATGTGTGTGTGTGTGTGTGTGTGTGTATGTGTGTGTATGTGTGTGTCTGTATGTTTAATGCATGACACGGTGGGCTTTTTTCCATGTTCCCATTCCTAATGACCACAACAAAATACTTTATTATTTTCTAAAGCTTTAATTTTGACCTTTTGCACATGTATACGTTTATGCAGAAACAAAAAGGGTTAAAAAAAAGATTTTTCAACGTGTTAGCAAAACTGAATGAAACGTCACGCAGTGCATCTTGATAAAAAGAAAATCGTCACCAACTCCCCTTATTTTCTTGCAGCTCACAGATTAAATAAAGCGGCCATATTACCGCTTCTTAATCATGACGTGGAAAGTTGCCTAATGTGATAGAGGAACGTGAACCTGACGTAGAAATTCAGGTCACATGAAACAGTTACGTTCTAATCTGATAGAGGGTCTGTATATTAATATAATATATGGAATCGTTAGAGTCGTAGGAAATGGACTCGTTGCCCCGAGATCAAATCCTAGACAAGACTGTTTGCGTCTCACCTAGCGTTAATACCCTTGGGAAAGGTATGAATCCATATATATTCTCCCTCCAGCTATGGGTAAAATAGTAGGACAGACTGAGCTCTTTTACCTTGGATTAGTAACCAGTCTAGTAGAAGGGAAACTGAATTTGAAAACCTGAGGTTAGTCGTTGATTGGGTTTGAATTCAAGAACCAGAATTCTGGTGCAAAAATAAGGTACGGTTCCGTAGGTGCGCTCTGATGCTATCAAGAACATAATTATTTTCAAAGCAGGTTGACATTTGTCTTGTTTCTGGTAAGCAAGTCTTAAAATTCGAAAAAGGCAGTAGGGATCTCTTCTAAAGAAAGGAATACCATTGCAGACAAATGACGCATTGTTAAAACTAAAACACCGAAAGATTTTTCAAAGTTAAATATGAGAAAAGTTCTCAATACATTAAGTAGAACAAAATTATATGGACCAAAGGAATCAGAAACTACATGTCTAAGTTTGACATAACGGACCATGAGAATAATTCCGACTGACTGAGTCAGAATTATCCTGATGAGCAGTTAGGTGAAATCTAGGTTGGTAGTTTCTGACTTCTTATGTCCTTATATACAAGGTGTGTCATAAAATATCGAGATTTTTTGTACGTTTTGACACAAGCTGTATTCTGGAAAAAAAAATAACGTTCCATTTATTAATTTTTTCCATACAAGGTTTTTCAAAAATGTACAAAGTTTAAAGATGTATTTACCAAGATAGAAAAGAAGAATGAATGGAACGTTCGGTTTTTTCAGAATACTAAGTGTTAAAAAGTACCAAAAATCTCGATACGTTTTTGACACACCTTGTATAATATATATATATATATATATATATATATATATATATATGTATGTATATATACATTTCTAACTCCTGTCATTTACAAAACATCCATCAATTTCTTCACACCATAATCTATCCTGATGAAGGTTTAAACAAACCGAAACGTTTAAGCGTCGATAAATAAATTCATCTTATTTTTGGCACACTTCGTTTTTTCAAAATTCTTTATATATATATATATATATATATATATATATATATATATATATATATATATATATATATATATATATATATATGTGTGTGTGTGTGTGTGTGTGTGTGTGTTTGTCTGTGTGTGTGTGTGTGTGTTTAATGCATAAGACAGTGGGCTTTTTTCCATGTTCCTATTCCTAATGAACACAACGAAAATACTTTATTACTTTCTAAAGCTGTAATTTTGACCTTTTGCACAAATGGCAGTAGGGATCTCTTCTAAAGAGAGGAATACCATTGCAGACAAATGACGCATTGTTAAAACAAAATCTTTGTCTCCGTCAGAAAAAAAGAATAGCGAATAAATGAGATAGCCAGTGACCAGTTCGGATGTAAATCCAATTAGAAATTTATGGAGTAAATTTAAAAGAAAATATTCCCCCATCATCCAAAAGAAAATATATTAAACCCTTAAGGTAAGCTGGAACCATTTTGATCTATATATCAATACTCGTGTTCCTTAATTGTACGACAGTTATCATCTTGCAACATCCGCTGGTTAAGACTGAGACTGTCCAGATCGTCCAAGATGAAATGCAAAAATGTAAATCCTGACTATCTGGTGTTGCTTATCATCTGAATTCGTATTTCTTATGAGTGTCGTCACCTCAGCTAGATAATGGACCATTCCGTTTTTATTAGAAAGAAAGAAAGAAAGAGAAGAAAAAGGACATGCGATACAGAAAAATATAATAAGAAAGAAAGAAAGAGTAGGGGAAAGATAGAGGTGTGAGCGCGCGGAAGCGATAACTCTAATCTGTTTCAATCGAACATAATGAGAAGATAAAAAGACGGAAGAAAATAAAAAGAGAGGAAAAACCAAGATTACTATACTTTTTACATATTGAAGTATTTTTCAATAGCTTTTAAGTAAAGTTATCAGATGTCGTGTTAATTGAATTATCATGCTGTGTTATATCCACAGGTCCAACTAGTAAATAATTGTTAGTTTTATGAGCATTATTCCATTATATTTTCCTCTGCCAACTTGGAAAAATATATCATTACTTTAAATAATTACTCTTATTTATTTCAAGTATATTTTATGAAAACAGAATGTTCAGCTATTAAAGAAAAATGTTTTGTTTCTTATCTGTTATTAGTATATTTACTGATAGATTAATAAAACCAACAAAATAAAAAACTTAAGAGGCAATTCTCTAAGTGTTCTAATTCGATAATTTTTGCCAGGAGTAGTACCTATGTGTATTAATACTGAGTGAGTAAATGGAGATATATTTATAAATCCAGACACCCGCTTCAGCGTTTGCGAAAATAAGTTTCCTTTAATCCAATTCTATGATCTGAAAAAAGGTTATTATTATCACTTGTCATTTCACTTATAACACTAACTTATTCCATGGGTCGGAAACACAAATTGATATATTAAGAATCAAAATGGCCGGTACCGATCAATTTGGCCACTTCCGGTCATATTATTTCGTTAGCTTTATTTAACCGGTTTATTTGATTTGAAGAGACTTGGCGAAGTGCAGAGAGGAAGTTAGAGAGAGAAGAGAAAGAGCACGAGAGAGAAGGCGCAGAATGAAGATGCTGCAACGGCAAGCATGAATTGCAGAGAGAACGCACGCATGAGCAAGATGAGGCAATAAGAGCTCACACCAAGTCATCGATCTCGAATATCAATATTTAGTGTTAAATTATAAAGGAAGAGAGAAATTAATTAAAATTGGGGATTTAGGGACATCTAAAACAAGGTGTTATGTTAGTGGGCGCTGGTAAGAAGTTGTCGTGGTACCTATTCTCACACTTGGCAGCTTTTTAAGATGACCAGAGAAGAGGATGAGCTAGACGGAGAAGACACGGGATGAGCGTTGACGTAAGATTGAGAGAGGTGGCATAAGAGAGCATAAGTAGCAAGGAGGAATCATGGAGATAGAGATGTAGATGAGTAGAGAGAGGAGTCCCCAGCAGATAGTGAAGCAGGATAGAGAGAGGCACTGGAGAGAGACGAGAGCAGAGAGCAAAAGACTAATGCTTCTACGTATTGGAAATTGAGGATCACGAGACGTAGAGAATCAGAATATGATCATGAAGATGCACGTATGAGAGAGAGCAGAATGAGAGGAGGAGTAGAGAAGAGGATCGCACAAGGTAGAAAGCTTCTAGGAGGAAGGGGACGGACGGAGAAAGAGATATGTATTGAATGGCGTCCATAGGAGATACGAGAGATTGGAAGAATACAGAGAGAGGAGTGAAGAGCGAGGAGAAACGAGAATTCAGAGAAGAGGAGAGAGAGAGGAGAGGAGAGAGAGAGAGGAGAGAGACGCCAGGCTGACAAGCAGAAGACGTGCAGGAGGAAAACGAGATAGATGATTGAGAGATGATTAGGAGAGGGAATGATATATCTATCTACTCACTAGCCGAATAGATGGCGAGGCGCATGGTATTTGGAGCACTCGGAAAGAGTACTAGGCAGCACAAAGACTCATGCATGGAATGGTGATAGACGCGGGATGATGACTGCGTATATGAGATTGAGAGAGAGAGAGAGAGAAGAGAGATGTAGGGAAAAGCAGAGCGCTCTGAGATGTTGCTAGTGGTGTATAGTGTCGAAGCTCGTGTGCATGGTGAGGTAGGAGTGTGGTGTGCTGAGAGAGAAGAGTTAAAGATAGACACTGAGATACGCAAGAGAAAATAGGATTACAAACATTGCAAGTCGAGTTGTAACGATATATACGGTTTACAGTGGAGGGATGCCAGACAGATGCAGAGAGAGAAGATTATGAGAGAGCAGAGAGAGGAGAGGAGAGTAGAGCAGAAATGAGACAGGCACGATGAGAGAGGTTGTAGATCGCAGAGAGAGACTGATGTGAAGAAGAGATGGGAATGGATCAAAAAGACAAGAGGACATTTCAGAGAGACGAGAGGAATGAGACGAGAGACAAAAGAGACACAGATTGCCTCCTAGAGTCACGCAGAGATGAGATAGACGAGGCCTGAGACAGCAGTGAGAAATAGGTATAAGCGGAGAGCAGAGAGAATGGAAATATTCACGAGGACAGAGGAGAGTGGAGGAAAGAGACGAGACACAGTATGAGAGCTGAGTATAAACAGAGAGAAGAATAGTGATGAGTATAAGCTGTCCGTGGTAGGAATCGGTATAACACGAGAGAGACACACTTGCGAGTGTCACATATAGAGAGAGAGAGATGAGAATGGAGAGGAGGATGAGGGAGAGGTAGGAGGTGGGAGAACAGTGGTGGAGGGTGCGAAGGAGACTAATTAAACCGAAGAGAGAGAAATATGAATAAAGCAGGAGAGGGAAAGATTCTAGACAGGAGAGAGAGAGGAGAGAGAGAGAGAGAGAGAGAGGAGGACTGCGGACTGGATAACAGCAAGCGAAGGGAATGTATGATGAAGATGCTAGAGAGACTCGAGAGAGATGAAGAACACCACGCAAGATGAGAGGGAGTGGAGAAGGAGGTACGGGCATGACGGCAACGAATTGAATGCGAAGGGACAAGAGGATCGTATAAGTTGCAACGGCTTATCATATATATCGATTCAAGCGAGTGGTTGGATAAGTGGCTCTGTTATGAGAACTAATCAACTAACGTTCTTCTCAATTCTCAGGCGATCTGTCTGAGTGAGTATTTACCCTCGGTATTACAACGGAGTCCTCTATATTATAACTTCTGCAGTATTCCCACGCGGTAAAACTGCGACTGGTCAGACTGTTCTTGACTGTCGTTTCCATATTTTTCTCTCTACACTATGGTCTTTATTTATTCATATAATGAGAAAGGGCAACATATCAAATTCATCACAGACACCAGCGTGAGCGCGTGGCCTAACAATAAATCGTGGAATTGGGATTCTCACAGCGAACTCCAGTTCAAACCCTGGTCGATTTGTCTGCTATATTCACTCGGTGAATAAATTAACTTCGATTCGGATCTGCTTGATATCTCACTGAGAACTTCGCTTAGTGGTGAATAGTGGGCAGAATCGCTCTTTAGTGTTGTTACGGGAACCTGTTTTGCTAAATAAAGGATTTTTAAATACAGAGGACAATATTACTGAGAACTTGAGACTTGGGCCCCAGCACTTTACTCCTCGGAATTGGCGAATTAAATGTCGCATTTATGCCGAAGTATCTGGCAAAATTTTACACATAACAAATTCTGGTGCATATTAACTATGGACCTCTAGAAGTGAAGAGATACTTCGATTTCACTTTTTGCTCACACTTGACCTTCTTAGCGCACTAGTAAAATAACAAGGTGTTAGTGCACAAACACGATATCGGAATGAGCAATTGCGGTATACCGCTTTGACTGGACAGGCAGGGGACTTGGAACTCTCATGCCATAAAACAAATACGGACAGTGTAGCATTCCAGTTCATGTAATTTTCTCTTCATTGACACATACAGAGGGAGTCGGCTCCGATTAAAGCTATCAATCGGTAGGTCGGTTAAACTTCTCTAGTCATTCTACCTGAATAAGATCGACATAAAATGATCAGAACGTTATTTTCTTTAACTATTGAATCAACAGTGGATTGGGGTTCAAGAAAGTCACAAAAATAAATCGGTGATGACGGCCTGGAGATTATGGACCGTTCGGACGATAACCTTTAGGGATAGTTATTGATGAAAGCATGATCTAGTGAAGTTACTTACCTGATCTCTACATTACGTTATATATGAAACTATAGATACGATACGCACGAGTAGATGGAGATACATTTAGTAATGGGAAAATACCCTCAGATGCATTGTTAGATTATATGTATTGGGCATGAAGGAGTCCATTCTTCAGGACTAAGCTGGAAATTACTAATCAGATGGTCGTAGGAGTATCTAGGATATATAATAACCGGATTTATAGGAAATTAGATATATATATATATATATATATATAAGAATTTTATAATTTGCTTGAAGTATTGTGTATATATTGGTTAGGAGGTTGATTTAGAAGGCTATCACAATGCAGGTGTTAAGAAAAAATAATAATACGGTAACCATGATGTTGTGTGTTAACCTGTGTTTAATTCTTGAATTTTCGAGATAATATCTCCTGTTCAAAAGATCACTGGAACTGAAACAGTCTAGTTATGACATTTCTTTTAAATGAATTTTAAATGATCTTATGAATTTTAAATGATATATATATATATATATATATATATATATATATATATATATATATATAATCTAATATTATATATTAGGGATTTAATATCTCGTTACTAGAGTTTCATGCTTAACAAACCACCGTTTTTTATAATCTTAACATTTTGACCATCTCGTCTGATGATTGCAGTCAGCATGAAACTTTAGTAACAAGATATTAAATCAATAATATATAATATTAGATTGTATATATATATATATATATATATATATATATATATATATATATATATATATAGTCATCCACAGACACGTGTTTCGACTTGAAATTCGATCGGTTCAGTGTCAGTCAGACACCTTAACCACCAGGCTGTCATCACCTACAGAATGCGAAGGGGATTTTAACTGTTTTAATACACACATCGCTTTGTATGTATAGAGTGCTCCATCCCTTATATAGGGGAGCGTTGCGTTTACGCTTTATAACTTTTTTTAATTGATCTAAAAATATTAAAAAATAAAACAAATTAAAGGCTAGAGCATAATAAAAGACATGGGTATGGAAGAGTTCAGGCCTTTTTAAAATCGGATTAATCTGAAAGCGTGACTGGAGTTCGAAATAGCTTACAACTATGTCCCAGTCCTGCATATTAGCTTTTATGCCACAGGGACTTTCTCACTGTGTTGTGGTCTGGCATATTAACAACTACGCCCCCCACACCTAGGACTTAGGCACAAAGACTACTCCATACTTTTAGTCTGGTGTTATATGTTAAGTTTTTATGGGCCATACCTTGGCCTTAAAGCAAGAGCGCTTGTCCAGCGGAATTGGACGCCTGGTAAAGAGTCCCTCAATAATGAATCCTTTGGTTCCTCTGGTAAAGAGTTCTCAGTTCCTGGTAAAGAGTCCTTCGATAATGAATCCTTTGGTTACTCTGGTAAAGAGTTCTCAGTTCCTGGTAAAGAGTCCTTCGATAATGAATCTTTTGGTTCCTCTGGTAATCGTATAAGTCCTTCTTGGGTATTGGTGAAGATCTGGTAATCCTATGTCCGTCCTCAGTGAGCGTAATTGTAACTATGACCAGTGGGGAGGGGGTTAAATAGTGTGTCTTTCACGCAGTATGGTTAGTAATTGGCTGCAGGAACAACTCACGTGACATTGGCTAGTCTATAAATCCAGGTGGGGAATTAGAGCACATCTTATATAAAAGTAATTCCAACATTATATACCCCATCGTCGGGTATACAATAGAGTTAGTTCAGAGAGAGAGAGAGAGAGAGAGAGAGAGAGAGAGAGAGAGAGAGAGAGAACAGACAGACAGACAGACAGACAGACAGACAGAGAGAGACAGAGATGAGAAAGAGACACACACATTAGAGATTAGAGACTTACTTGGTTACTCCTTTTCTGCTTACTGCTTCTGCCGATTCTTGCTATTATGTCTGGCTGTCATCTTGTTGTCATTGCAATTAATTGAATTAACAAGACATTTTGTTTCTTGATCAAGCTTCTTTATTTAGCCCGCGTGGATGAGATATCAACCTCATCAGAGAGAGAGAGAGAGAGAGAGAGAGAGAGAGAGAGAGAGAGAGAGAGAGAGAGAGAGAGAGAGAGAGCTTCTGGGGGTCAGTGATACCAACAGTCACTGGTACATTTCCACTAGCCCCATTCTCGCTACAGGGTATGTCGACGATTAATGACACGAGACATTTTAACACTGAATGAAACTAATCTTTCGAAATGACTACTAGTCATGTATAGTCTATTTTTGTTATCATATACGCATAAAATAGACATGGATTAGGATTTTAATTACTTCTTCCAGACCGTTGTCGTGTCAGTAATGCTGTATGGCTGCACCACCTGGACCCTAACGAAGCGACTAGAGAATAAACTAGCAACACCCCACGAGAAAACAGCGGTACGGCTACCTGCCACATATCACCCAAACCATCCGAGTAAGACGGACAAGACACGCAGGACACTGCTGGAGAAGCAATGATGAACTCATAATTGATGTCCTCCTGTGGAAGCCAGCACATGGGCACGCCAGTGTTGGCCGATCAACAAAGACGTACATTGACTAGCTCTGTACGGATACAGGATGCTGCATGGAGGACCCCCCGAGAATGATGATTGATAGGGACGGGCGGAGAGAGATTGTCATGGATATCCATGCTAACAGCGCGACATGATGATGATGATGATGATTACTTTCAGTTTTTATTCACTAAGTAAATCCACTTATGTTCTTATAATGTCCTCTCTATCTTAATAGAGTGGAAATGCAGATATTTGAAACAGAAAAAAAACAGGACTATCCTGAAGAGAACTGGACTACCTGGCATGCATGAAATACTTGTCCAACGCAACCTGAGAAGGGCTGGCCACTTAAACAGATTTGGGGATGACAGACTACCAAGGCAGATTCTGTACTCTCAACTGAGAAAGGGATCTCGTTGAATCGGTAGACCAAAGCTCAGTCAAAAGAAACCTAAAGGACGTGAATATACCCATAGGCAGTTGGCAAGACGCAACCAGAGATTGATTAAATTGGAGGAAAATGATTCGCGTGGTGTCATCATCGGATACGATGGACAGCAAGTAGTAGTAGATGTCATTGGGGTTATCTTATTGTTCGGCAATTAAAAATTGTTTTGTTAATTTTATAGCAAAAATACTTAATTAAAGTTTTTAAATAAAATAACTGATGCATTATAAATTCATTAATTGATTAATCAATACTGAAAATTGGATAATTCCCTGATTTTTGGTAATTTTTTTTTTTGCAATCGCGAATATTACAGTAAATTTGTAAACAAACCATTAAAAGCTATTTAAAAAGACCCAAAATGGTCGATCAGATCGAAATTGACAAAAAATCCTTTTAAATGTATTAAAGTGAATTCTTTTTGTATTTATATCTAAACAAGGGTATATTTTCTACACATTCATCGTCATTACTCCCAGGTCCATTCTTAGCCAGAGTGGTAGTACATGTTAGGGTCCCATATATTGGTTAAAAAGAAAAAAAAGTCTAAAAAACGAGTTTAAAAATTGAGTTCAGAAAAAACTATTCTTAATATCCATAAGAAATAAATGAAACAAAATATATTTGCCATAAAATAACCCAACAAGGTTGACATGCCACAAAATCAACAAAACAACCAACCAACCACGACTTGAACCGCTTCGTTCATGGGATATACGCGTGGCTAGAAGGCGGCGGCTGAGGGTCTTAATGACCCGGGAATCCCATTAAACTGCATCTGATGGTGAAGTTCCAATTCTGAAGCTCTGGTGAGTGTTAAGTACACCTTCATAAACATTACTCTCATGTATACTCTAATCTGGAGTGGGAGTACCTGTTAGGGTCCCATCAATGGGTTAAATTGAAGAAAATGAGTTAACAAAAATGTGTTTAAAAATTTAATTTGAAAAAAAAGAATGAATTGAACAAAATATCCTCGGCAAAAAATAACACAACAAGGGTTGACATGCCGTAAAATGGAAAAAGAAATAACAGAAAAAAAAGAAAATATTGCGAAACTTTTGACTCACGCTAGTAAAAGGGAAAAAGACTCGTCGAGGATTTAAACTCAGAACGCCGTCTTCATTTTTTACGATGATAACCATTGCGCCACCAACGTCTCCCATTTTTATGAGTACAAGCAAATTAAAAATCGATCACAAACATGTTTACTACCCCAGCTATCTTACCCGTCTCCCCGCCACCTCATATACATTCTTCTCACCCTGCCTCTTTTAGCCTGTACGTTGATTGCACTACTTATCGTAACAGGGTAGAAATGCTATTGAAATGTCAGACAATGTTTCAGTTTAAGATCGATATCTTCAAGATTGGGAAGGAAATTTTAGCACCCTCAAATGAAAAAAAAAGTGTTTGGTGTGTTCCTTTGTTTGATGCCACATCAAAACTAGCGGTACTATTTAACCCATAACCGATTGTGGTTTCTTTTATTTAGAGACATATCAACATTGTTTGGTATTATTTGGATTATTCGGACTATTGTCCTCATCCTTATGATTATCTGTACAACATTTCGGCCGATGTGCCCTCCGAACTTCTTGTCGGACCCAGGGCCTTCTCGAATTCGGGAACCTGTTTTTCGAACTCGAAAACCTTGTCGTAATTGGGAACCTTTTTGTCGTAATTGGGAGCCATCACGGTACAGGTGTTGTTGCGATTTTATTGGTATAAGGTGTGTGCTAGTTCCCCGCCTATACTTATAGAGTGGCTAAGTCACGTGATTGACTCTTCTAACCAACCACTGGCAGTACTAGAGGCCTGATAAGATACTTACCCCCCCCCATATTGGTCATAATTCAAATTTCACTATTAGAGGACGCACATAGGATTCTTTACCAATACTCACGAAGGACTTATACGATTACTAGTAACTGAGGACACAAAGGGATTCACATTATCGAATGACTTTATACCAATAACCCAGGACACTTTAGTAACCAAAGGATTCATTATCAACGGACTCTTTATCAAGGATCCAATTCCACCAGATAAGCGCTTCTGCTATAAGGCCAAGCAATGGCCCTTAAAAACTTAAAAGGTGTTAAGAATGTTAATTATTATTCTATGTTACTGTCACCCTTGACCAGGATTGAACCTAGAGAAAACTATCCCTTAGAACTGTCTAATACCAAGGCATTTATCCAATT
Source organism: Doryteuthis pealeii (assembly GCA_023376005.1). NCBI lineage: Eukaryota > Metazoa > Mollusca > Cephalopoda > Myopsida > Loliginidae > Doryteuthis > Doryteuthis pealeii. Next base: position 29,204,109 of record CM042150.1, on the reverse strand, counting down.
GGACACATAGCGTATTGGATAAAGAAATAGTACATTTGTTGGTTATTTAATACAAAGGCACAACCCTGTCAGCTAGGTCTTTTGAATACACCAACTGCACTATGCAGAGGGGTATCCCCCCAATGAGGTTTGGCCGTGGTTGGCGACCGTGATGCTCAACGGAATAACATGCAACATTACATTTGGCCCTTACATACCGTCGTAGAGGCCACAGCCGATCAATCGGCTGGTCTCGTTAAGCGCTAGGACTTATATGATTGTCCCAACCCTATTGCTTTATGGCAAACCTCAACCCCTTTTATGATATATGTGCTAGAAGACGGTGGTTGAGGGTCTTCATGTCCTGGGCATGACGTTAAACTAGCTGATTGTAAGTTTCCAGTTCTGGAGGTCTGGGAAATGTGGAGCACCATTACTCCCAGGCCCACTATGTCCTGGAGTGGTAGTACTTGCTTAAAAGTTAACTTAAAATGTTTATAAATAGATTGAGTTTAATTTTTTTTTTTACCAAGCTATCACTTCGAATCATTCAAAACTTTGCCGGCATTAAATGATCCACCGAGATTGATATGCCGTAAAACAAAACAAATAATACAAATTTATTCAGAAAGAAGAATAGGTGTGCTACTATTTAAACCATAGCAGGAGGGATAATGGGATTCATACTTTTAAAAAATAATTTATCATTTCAAATCTTTTCTTCTTCTTTCCTCTCCATTGGGTTACATTGATTAGGAAATTCATTTTTCGTTTGTATTAAAGGGTATAATAATAATAATAATAATAATAATAATAATAATAATAATAATAATAATAATAATAATAATAATTAACTGGTGGATTTTGCAGTGCCAGCAGATCACAGGGTGAAGTTAAAGGAAAATGAAAAAATGGACAAATATCTGGACCTTGCCAGAGAACTGAAAAAGTTATGGAACATGAAAGTGAAAGTGATACCAATTGTGGTTGGTGCACTTGGAACAGTCCCAAAAGGATTGGAAAAGGGTTTGGAAAGTTTGGATATCAAAGGAAGGATTGAGACCATTCAGAACACTGCACTGCTGCAATCTGCCAGAATACTCAGAAGAGTCCTGGAGACCTGAGGAGACTTGCTGTCACTCAGACTCCAGTGAAGACCATCAGCTAACACTGGTGTGAAAACTCAAAAGGAGTGAATAATAATAATAATAATAATAATAATAATAATAATAATAATAATAAGAAGAAGAAGAAGAAGAAGAAGAACAACAACAACAACAACAACAACAAGAACAAGAAGAACAAGAACAAGAAGAAGAACAAGAATCATTGCAAAAATGATTCTTATTCTTCGTTGGTTGTTTTTTTTTACATTTTTTTAAATTTCTTTTTAAAATTTCGTTCCTGTTTTTAGATTGAATGTTTTATCGACGTGTATTAAAAGATTCCGCATTTCAAGAAAAAATTAATAACAAATTTTTATCGCATTCCCTAAACGCTGATTTAAGATGTGTTCCGGCTTCTATTTAATCTATGCAAAAAAAAAAAAAAAAAAAAAATAATAATAATAATAATAAAACGTCCTCGTCTATAATAATTCATATCTGATTTCTTAATAACTTATTATAGCAATTTATTTCGGGAAGTGGAAGGAAATAAAATAATATCTGATCATACTGAACAAAATTAGTTTAAGCGATAAAATAGTTGCGATGTTTATTTTCAAATTAAGCCTAGAAGTGTATGACAATCAGTTTTCAATTACAGTCCTTTAAATCGCGAGGTTATCTAAATTTCCAGAATCTGCTGAAAATTTCCAGAAGAGAGTATCCAAATTTCCAGAAGTTATAGTTCAAATTTCAGAGACATTTCCAGAAGATTGTCCAAATATCCAGAACAAAATATTCAAATTACCAGAAGAGATTGTTAAAATTTCCAGAACATTTTCAGAACAGGTTATCCAAATTTTTAGAAAATTTCCAGATGAGATTTCCAGATTCCAGAAGTATATATCCAAATTTCCAGAACTTTCCAAATTCTCAGAATCTTCCAAATTCTAACAATAGCATATCCCAATTTCGAAAAGAGGTTGTCTAAAACCTCGGGTACTATTGTGAACCGTTTTTTTTCCGATTCTTACAAAAAACAAAAAAAAAAAAACACTGTTTCCTGGGTATCACGTTAAATTTCATCTAATGATGAATTTCAAATTCTGAAGTTCAAACGCAGAACGGATTATACGATTCTAATTTTCTTCCGCCCAGTCTGAATGCTGTAGTTGTGGGGATTATTAAAAGTAAATTAAATAAAATAAAATAAATAAAAAGTTCTTGGCGTCTGGACTCTGGCGTCCAGAGTAACGGTCTTATCAATAAATGAAATAATAAAATGAAATAAAATAAAATAAATTAAAATTTCTTGGCTTCTGGACTCTGGCGTCCAGAGTAACGGTCTTGTCAATAAAGTCTCCATCTATACTTCTAAACAGTTGTGTCTTTTTATCTCTCTTCATTTCAATTCATACCGTAAGACTTATTCCCCATAGAGTACACTGACCGTGTCTATGCAGAAGGAGAAGTCCTACCCCCAATGGGATCACATGTTCACCGTGGGCGGCGGCCCATGATGCTTAAGGACGGAACTTTAGTGGCTGAGTAGTCCATGACATGTAATACTGCGCTTTAGTCCTTACTTGGGCTAGGCGGTCGGTCGGTTAGACCCCCTCCGTTAAATTATCTGGTCACGTCAATCCCTTGCACTATATGATTATCCCGACCCTATTGCCCTTATGGAAAACCCCTAACCATTTTTAT
>CM042150.1:29188817-29193817 GCA_023376005.1 Doryteuthis pealeii | reverse complement strand
CGGCCGAAACGTTGTACAGAAAACAAAAGATGAGGACAATAGTCCGAATAATACTAATTATCAAGCCTCATCTCAAGAATTCAGAGAAATAGTAAAAAATGGTTATCGGCGAATTTTTATGACTACACCAGTCCCAATGTTTGGCCTCCAAACTCCCCCGATCTTAACCCCATAGATTATTATCCATGGATCACTGTTGAGAAAGACACAAATTGCTGTGCCAGTACTACAAAAGCCCAGTTAATCGACAGAATTAAGGTAGTCTTTGAGACCCTTCTCAGGGAAACTGTAACATCATCTTGCTCCAGGTTCCGGAGCAGGATTGAGGCTGTGATCGACGCTAGTGGCGGTTATTTTCAGTGAAACTTGTTGACAATAATGTAATTTCCGTGCCTTCCTTATATATATATAAATAATATATATATATTTTATATACTATAAATTAGAGAGAGAGAGAGAGAGAGAGAGAGAGAGAGAGAGAGAGAGAGAGAGAGAGAGAGAGAGAGAGAGAAGGATAGTAACATACAGATGGTTGCTTCTCAATATTGAGTTCTTTTTATTCTGCTCAGTTCTCTTTTTTCTTACTACATTTTCTTTCTCTTTTTCTCTCTCTCTTTCACTCTCTCTCTCTTCACTCTCCTCTCTCTCTCTCTTACTTGTTCTTTGTCGTTATTTAAGAGAGAGAGAGAGAGAGAGAGAGAGAGAGAGAGAGAGAGAGAGAGAGAGAGAGAAAAAGGGACATTTAAATAGACATTCGCTTACTTTTGACTTCTTTATAATCTGCTTTAGTTGTATTTCTTCTGGCATCCTTCTTTCTCTCACTCTCACTCTCACTAACTCTCTCTCTCTCTTTTTTCTCTCTCCACTCTCTCTTACTTTTGCTTTGTTCTTTATGTTCGATTGTGTGTGTGTGTGAGAGAGAGAGAGAGAGAGAGAGACATAGAGAGAGAGAGGCAGACAGACTGAGGGATATATATATATATATATATATATATATATATATATATATATATATGCTGAAACGTAGGATAGTATACAGATAGATCCTCCACTTGATATTGTGTCTTTTATATCTTTAAAAAAAAACTTTGCTTGCATCGTTATTTTCTATTGTACTTCCCTCAACACGAATCCTATGAAAAGCTATGGAAATATGACAGTTCACCTCGAAGATGCAGTCTCTATTAGAACCAATACATCGACTCTGATTACCCAAACGATCGGTTTCGACAGTAACAACATTCTAAAAATAATATTGACTAAAATCCTCATGGCTTTACTAAGGAACAAACAATAAAATACATTTTTCTCTGAATGTTTGAGATGGCTCCCGATTACGACAAGAAGGTTCCAGATTACGACCAGAAAGTTCCCGAGTCCAAAAAGAAGGTTCCCGAATCCGAAAAGAAGGTTCCTGAGTCCGAGAAGGTTCCCGAATCTGCGTAGGTTCCCGAGTCCGACAAGAAATAACTGAAGAAGACCGACGGCATATCGGCTGAAACGTTGTACAGATAACAATGAAGATGAGGACAATAGTCCGAATAACGCAGATAATACTAATGAAATACATGATCATTAGAGCAACTTGTGGGTTGTCGTTTTGTTTTTCTGCTGAAAGAATTGCACTTTTATTTAGAGAATTCAGTAAATTGTAGTCTTCGTGGCTGTGGTACTTTTAAATTGGAATTACACTCTGACACGGACAACCTATAAACTAATTAGCGCGTGTTGTAATGGTTAAAGTCATGTGAAATGGACTCGTCGCACCGAGTTCAAATCCTGCATGTGGTAATTGCATTTCACTTAGCGCTAATACCTTGGGAAAGGTGTGAATCGTACTCTCCCTCCAGCTATGGATAAATAGTATGACAGACTGGGCTCTTCAATCTTGGTTAGGCAACTAGTCTAGGAGAAGGAAAACCTGTTGAACTCCGTCAAGAAATTGACCTTGTGTAACATCCTGCTCGTGTGGGGGATGGTGGTAAATATATATAAACTAATTACCGAAGCGATAGCAACTTGAGAATTTATTTTATTTTTTTTTTAATTTAAATGCTTGTTAATCATTGTTGGGTTATTTTATTCCAAATACTTTTTTCTATTCATTCTTGATGGGTATTGAAAATTCTTTTTTTGAACTCAATTTTCTAAACTCATTTTGTTAACTAATTTTCTTCCATCTAACCTATAGATTGGATCCTAACAGGCACTAACACTCCAAGTCCGAGTGAGCCTGGGAGTAATGGTGATGAAGGGGTACTCCACACTCCCATGTTGCATAATCTATGTGGTGGCATATATTATTCATTGTGTAGATGGAAATTTACAAACATTGGTGACCTTTTGACACCACATCCCGTGAATCAGGTAAAGTCACGTAAGAGTTTAGTTAACCTTCAGTACCAGCTAGAACATCGGACAAGAATGTTGTCCTTACCTTAGAAGGGGCTCACCTGCACACGCGCGCCGTGTTTAGTTAGAGAAAGATATTTAGTTAAGAATAAAAGTCTTAAAGAATAACATGGTGTTGTTGGTTGATGCATGTCTTGACAAAAAGACTGACCAAGAAGAAGAAAATGAATCAAAGATGACAACCAACAGGAACCTAGGAATAGAAGTTAACATGGCGACTACACATCACACGAGTGGCCAGAGAAGAAAGTAAGTTATGCATCTATGCATCTCTCTGTATACCTGTCTATCTCTCCCCTCTCTCTGTTAAAGAACGGTTTATATACCCGCAACATGAGTGAGGAGTATATAAAAATCGGTGGGTTTGGTGTATAGAGTTGTGGCTGTTGTGTTGTTTTTAGCTTTGATTATTACATCTAGGAATGGGATAGAGGTGAGTGTTCTATGGTGAATTCTATAGAATTGTGGTATTTGTTGCAGTGTTTGTGGAAATCTATCAGGCCATGTTTTTATATGAGGAAGAAGTCATATATGTACCTGCAGTAGTACATAGGGGCTAGAGGATAATCCCTAAGTAGTTTGTTTTCTAATGTGTGCATGAATATGTCTGCATAGATTGGTGCCACCTTCGGGCCCATCGCGGTTTCATTGGTTTTTAGGTTATGTTGTTTGTTGAATTGAAAGTTGTTGTGACTTGGCATACATCACGTATCAGGTCGGTGGCAAGCTCGTTGTCCATGGGGAACTCCCTACAGGCCCGAACGTCCTCATTGTGCGGAATGTTGGTGTATAGTGACGTTACATCCATTGTTGCCAGTATGGCTCCCTCGGGGAGTGTTGTTTCTTATGAATTTCATTTAAGAAGTGTGTGGTGTCTTTGATGTGTGTGGGGATTGTGTGTAGAAGGGGGTTGAGGATTTTGTGTACGTATCCCGACAAGGGTTCTGTTAGGGTACCATTTGCTGCTATTGTAGATCTACCGGGGGTCTGATATGGAGGGATTTTGCTCGGGCGGGTTCACTCGGGGAGTAAGTTATGCATCTATGGATCTCTCTGTCTACCTCTCTCTCTCTCTCTCTCTCTCTCTCTGTCTGTCTGTTAAAGAACTCTTTATATACCCGCAATATGAGGGAGCTCCAGAACTGGAACTTCAACATTAGATGCAGTTTAACGTCATACGGATTGGACTTATTTTTTCTCCATTCCCACAGGTCTTTCTAATTTCCGGTTAGCTGTGACATTTCTCTATGAAAGAAAACGCTTATCAGCGCCACATCTTCTTCTCCCTTGACAATTTAAGCCACATTCTATGTTCTCTCCTCTCTTTCATGAAAACTACAATAAAAGATATATTTGATTAACAGGTAGGTCCCTAACAGGCACTAACATTCCGTCTCAGTGTAGACTTGGAAGTATTGGCAACGAAGGGTTAACTCCGCAGCTCTAGAACTGGAGCCACACATCCAAATGGAACATAATGCCATACCTAGGATTCTGAAAGTCTGATCAAATAATAAAATCAGGAAATTCGTAACAACCAAACATTAAGAATATAATAAAAGCAGCAACAATAAAAACATGATAAAAATTAATCTTATACGAACAAAATAATAAATAAATAATATGTTTATCTTTAATCAAATTCACTCCCATAAATACCCCTCACACACATACACACACACACACACACACACACATATATATATATATATATATATATATATATATATATATATATATATTTGTGTGTGTGTGTGCGCGTGTATATGAATATATAGTAATTTGAATTAACGTAAACATTAACTTTCCGCTAGCACTTATTTTACTTATATTATCTGTATTTTTTTATGCACATACACACACATATGTGTGTGCGTTTGTATGTGTGTGTGTCTGTGTGTATGTGTGTAAGAGAGAGAGAGACAGACAGACAGACAGAGAGAGAGAGAGAGAGAGAGAGAGAGAGACAGAAAGTGAGCGTGTTTGAATAAATATCTAAGTTTTATTTTTAATAAATTTTGCTACTCGCTTAAGTAAATACTAACCACGGATTGCTGTAACGTAACATGACGTCTATTCTCCAGAATACATTTTATTTTTTTTAGAAAATATCGAATTGTACCGTTAGTATGAATGAGCATGTATATTTTATTTGTCCCTCTTTATCTAAGTTTTCGCATATGTATTGCTAACACAATAGATATCTGTAAAAAACATGAATGAAAAAGAAAGAAAGAAAATACATTTTGTGAAAAAGAAAGTACCGAAAAAAAGTAAGAAAGAAAGAAAGAAAACAAAAACAAATAATGCACAGAATATATAATGAGACTTCAGGGTGGCGAATGTGATGATTTGTTTTTGTTCCTTTTATCCAAATGTGCGCATATGTTTCGTTAACCCAATAGAAACTTGGAAATTAAGAAAGAGATAAAGAAGGAAAGGGGAATGCATCATACTGAAAAGAAAGAAAAAAGAAAGAAAGAAAGAAGGAAAGAAAGAAAGAAGAATTTGATACACAGCATTCACAAATTTAGAAGAAAAGAAGAAAAAACATCATACTGAAAAAGTAAAGGGGAAAAAGGAAAAAA
>CM042150.1:29158817-29183817 GCA_023376005.1 Doryteuthis pealeii | reverse complement strand
AAAAGAGAAAGAAAGAAAGAAAGAAAGAAAGAAAGAAGAAAATTATGCACAGCCCACAGAACGGTAACATAATGGATACTCGAAAAAGCAGAAATGAAAGAAGAAAAAAGAAAAGAAAACATTTTAATGAAAGAAAAGACAAAGAGTGCACGGTACAGTGAACTAAACTCAAGATATGTCTAATAGGAGGATTCATTTTGTTCTTTTTTATCCAAGTGTGCACATATGTTTCATTACCCCAATGGATACTTGAAAAAGCACGAACGAAAAAGAAAGAAAGAATTGTATTGGAAAAAGAGAGTAAAGAAGAAAATAATGGATTGCACACAGAGTACAGGACTAAAGAGGTGGCTAATATGAGGATTCATTTTTGTTCATCTTTAAAAACACGAAAGAAGAAAGAAAGAAAAAAGAAATAATGCATTATACTGAAAAACAAAAGAAAGAAAGGAGAAATGAAGAAAGAAAGAAAGAAAGAAAGAAAGAAAGAAAAAAGAAAGGAGAAAAGAAAGAAAGAAAGAAAAAAAGAAAAAAAAAGAGAGTAAATCAGAAAATAATGGATAGCACACAGAGTACAAGACTAAAGAGGTGGCTCATATGAGGATTCTTTTTTGTTCATCTTTTAAGTACGATAGAAGAAAGAAAGAAAGAAAGAAAGAGGGAATAATGCATTATACTGAAAAACAAAGGTTAAAAAAAGTCGAAATGAAAGAAAAAAAGAAAGAAAGAAAAAATAAATTAAAATAAGAGACTAAAGAAGAAAATAATGGACAACGCAGAGAGTACAAGACTAAAGAGGTGGCCAATACGAGGATTCTTTTTTGTTCATCTTTAAAAGCACGAAAGAAGAAAGAAAAAAAAAGAATAATGCATTATACTGAAAAACAAAAGAAAAAAAAGTAGAAATGAAAGAAAGAACGAAAGAAATTTGCTTATTTATTTATTTTTTATTTAAAAATAAAAAAAAAAAATAAATTAAAAAAAGAGAGTAAAGAAGAAAATAATGGACAGCACATAGAGTATGGGACACAAGAAGTGGCTAATATGTGGATTCATTTTTGTTCATCTTTAAAAACACGAAAGAAGAAAGAAAGAAAAAAAGGAATAATGAATTATACTTAAAAACAAAGGTAAAAAAAGTAGAAATGAAAGAAAGAAAGAGCGAAAGAAAGAAAGAAAAGAGAAAAGAAATAAATTAAAAAAAAAAAATAAATAAAAAAGAGAGTAAAGAAATATTTTTTGTTGATCTTTAAAAGAACGATAGAAGACAGAAAGAAAGAAAAAAAGAAGGAATAATGCATTATACTGAAAAACAAAAGTAAAAAAAAGTAAAAAGAAAAAAAAAAAAGAAAGAAGGAAAAAGAAAGGAGAAAAACAAAGAAAGAAAAAAAACAGAGAGTAAAGAAGAAAATAATGGACAGCACACAGAGTACGAGACTCAAGAGGTGGCTAATATGTGGATTCATTTTTTTCTCTCTCTGCTCTGATCTCTGCGCATGCGTACATTTGTTGATTGTTATTTATTTTTGTGATTCTGCAGACCTAATTGTTGGCTTCTTCTTTTGTGTCCATTTGCAATTAGTTTGCGTGTTTGTGTGAGAGGTGGTGTATATGCCAGTCGGGTCACGGAATTTTCGCATCGTTAAATGTCAGGACAATCTTGTTTGTCTAAAATCACGGCCTTTTGTGATGTAAACTATTGTGGGCAAATTCGAGGACATCTTACCAGCATGCATCCGTCTCCTGTTTTGCAATCTCAGTTTGGAAGCCATAATCTGCTATTTTTTATATGGAGGATACATTTTATGTAAAAATAAATAAATAAAAAAATAAAAAATAAACATCGCTACCGAGCGGCTTACATGATCCCGAAGAAAGGACAGGGGAGTAAACCCCGAAAACAAATTCGGAGCCGGAGTCCCCAAGGTGGAGTAAGGCTAAATTCCAGTGTTACAAAGTAACTCTTGTGACTCTGCCGTTGCCAAACTGTATTGGTTTCTTACCTTTCCTTGGGACTTCAGCGGCAGTGAGGCAAGGGGGAGGGGTCTAGTGCTTGGGCAACGGCACATCCTCCATATCAACCCGCCTAGGCTAAGTTGTTACAAAAAAATTTATAAATTTCGACATTACGCTATTGTCTTTCGCTGAAGGAAGGATGCTAACCAGCCAATAAACTTTAGTTCCCAATAAACTTATAGTTAGTAAAGAACAAACTTGCAGATTCGTAGGGTAAAATGTTAAACACCGACTCCTAGTATTCTTAGAATGCCGATTCTGACCCAATCCTAAATATCCGACTCCCTACAGCTCTGACTGCCCTGTCGACTGGGGTTGTAGAATACGTTTTTTTATAATAATAATAAAAAATCTTAATGTTGCATACTGGCATCAAAATATATACGGCTTCAAATTCACGCTGCTAAATCGTGTATCTGCATACGTAGTGGGTATCGCCACTAACCCTAGATGATATATGTAGTAGTCGCTTAATGAAATTACAACCATGGGTATAGTAGGAGTTTTGACTTTATTTCTCTCATCGGCTGTACGTGGTGGGCAGCGAGTGTTGACAATGAAATGACCGAGTGTTGACAATGACTACTACTGCTGCTGGGATGACTCGCGTTGGTGGGGTGGAAAGAGTGGATGAACCTCACTGCCCGCTGGCAGCAATGACCCGTGTCGACGGTCGCTCCTTGTGCTCTGTTCGCCGTCTCCTGTCTGACTCTCTGACTGTCTGACGACTCGACCCTCTGGCTTTTGTATTGACGACACGCCTACGCATCTTTATCTTTTGATCTGATAACAGACCTTTGGTATATATTTCTTTATCCTTTCCCTGCTTCCTTGACCGGAAAACCTCTCTTCCGTTTTTTAACTACTTTTCGCTTTTACCTGGAAAAAAGTCCTTTGTCATTTTTTTTCGTTTTTTCTTTGTTTAATTTAATCAGAAATTCCTATTTTCGTTTGTACAATATACAACATTAATTCATAATAAAAATTATATTAGATAAAGAACAAGATTGCATATTTGGAAGGTGTAAGTTCCGACTCCGACTACTAATATTCCAACTCCGACTCTGACTCGATCCAAAACCTCTGATTCCCTATAGATACCAGCGTCCCTATCGGATGAGCTGTGGAATACGCCGACTGCACCTCTGCAGAGTAGTAAGCACCCCCAACAGAACCACCTGTTGGAAACAGGTGCCGGCCCGTGATGCTTAAGGACGAAATCCTGGTGGCTGAGCAGTCCATGACCTGCAACATTCGAATTTTGCGCTTACTTAGGCTACAGAGGCGATTGGAGAAAACACTTCCCAACCATCGGCTGGTCGCGTCAAACACTAGCACGTATAGGATTGTCCCGATCCTATTTGTTTTTATAGAACACCCCAACACTTTTTATCATATATGTGCTAGAAGGTGGTAGCTGAGGTTCCTGGGTATAAAATCAGTTAAAGATCAGTTTAAAAAATAAGAATACCCATCATGAATGAATAAAAGAAATCTTCTTCGGTATAAAATAATCCAAAAGGGTTGACATGCCGTAAAATTTAACCAACCAGCCAACTACCTAGGTACGTGAACTGGTTTACCAATATCAGGGGTTTACCTTCTAGTTCCGATGTATGACGGGGTGGGTTAGATTTGTAGTGTACGTATAATGCTAAAATGTTCAATTTCATCATTAAAATGGCAAAGAAAATGTGTTTCTGGGAGGAATAATTCCTAGAAATACATTTTGTTTGCCTTTTTTTCTTTAGCTTAAAGATTTAAAAATCATAAAAAATGACAATTTCATTAACGAAACCCAATTAACTAAAATTAATCAAGTGGAGACGAGTGGGGAAACATAAGAAAAAAAAAAAGGAAATCTTTTCCTCCAGAATTTCGAGTAAAAATTTGTTTTTATAAAGAGACCATGTTTTTTTTTTTTTTAGCTTAAGTGCTGAAAACTTTATTAAAAGCCGCTAATTAGTCAATTTAAAAAAAAAATTAAAAATCTTAAATTAAAAAAAAAAAAGCGTTTTTATCAGGTGCGTCTTTTCAAGCCTGAAATTCCGCTCGTGCTATTAAAAGTATGGATGATCAGTGAGGCTATAATTGTTTGCATATGATTATTGTCATCCCATGATGAGATTTTTTCACACCAGCTTTAGCTAGTAGTTTTTTTTTCAAGGCAGTGACAGCAAGTTTCCCTAAGTCTCTAGGACTCTTTCAAAATATTCTAGCTGATCTTAGTGATATTTTCGGGGTTCTTCCTCTGATCTCCACTTTCTTAAGTCTCTTTTCCAGATTTTGGGGACCGTTCCAAGGGCTCCAATTACTACTACTACTACTACTACTACTACTGTTACGTAGCGGCTTCTTCGCGTTGCTAAATCGTGTACGTTAATAGTCGGACTTAAGAAACCACAACACATGGGTATAGTAGGAGTTTTGACTTTATTTCTCTTCCTCGGCTGGGTGTGGGTGGCGAGCATTGACAATAGAAATGACCGAGGGTTGACGATGACTACTACTATTGGGATGACTAGCGTTGGTGAGGTGTAGGGGATGCTGGTGACGTCTCACAGCCCATCGGCTGTGACCGTGAGTTGCGGTCACGCTCACTTGTTCCCTGTCCCGAGACCTCTGGATAACTGACTTGTCTCTGCTATTGACCTCCTTTTTATGTATATCAGCCGCCTACGCATTTTCTTTTGTTATAATTATCAGCCGACAAATCTATTTCCGAACTTATTGTTACCCTTCCTTCTTTGTTCGCTTTACGCGGAAAAAGTCCTCTGTTATTTTTTTCGTCTTTTCTTTGTTTCGATTTAACCGGAAAATATTATTTCCGTTTTCCCCTTCTTTTAAATATCTTCAATATACAACACTACTACTACTACTACTACTACTACTACTACTACCACTACTACTTATCGTAAATTACAGTTCACATTTCAAAATACAGTATAAATTACGAATGATGAAATGAACATTAGAATATTCATAACTTTTATTCACTTATTTGCTTAATACAATTGATAATAACGTAACATTTTCTTGTTTTTTTTTGTTTGTTTTTTAAAATTTAACGTGAACCGTAATAAACATTAACAACAACACTGAGATGTTTCCCGTATGATTTTAAGTTAATAATTAATACAACATTATTAAATACAAATATATGAATACTATTATATTAATTAATTTATAGCGCTAATGATAATAAATGATACATATGCCTATGAAACAAATTTTAGTGATATATTAGAATCAAATCTACATCTAATTTTTATACATTAAAGTATTAAAATTATACATTAAAATTATATTTCATGAATGTTACAATATTTCAAATTACAACAAATCGAAAGTTTTATATTTACTATCAATTTTTACATTACACATATCAAAATTAAAACAAGTAACGATGAAATTACGTTAAAAAAAACTATTAAAAAATAGGTTAGAAAAATCCGTTTTACGGAGCTTCTAAAAACACCTCTTGAGCGTTTCTTCAAATCTGTATGAAGGGGCGAGTCTGGTTCAACAGAGACATCTCCTTGAAAACTAAATGTGCAGTATACAGCGCCATAGTTCTCTCAACTCTCCTCTACGGTGCAGAAGCCTGGACGATATACAAAGCAGATGCCCATAGACTACATGTCTACTACATGCGTCACTTGCGCAGCATATTAAATATCAGGTGGTGGCAACATATTTCAAACAGGACTATCCTGAAGAGAACTTGACTCCCTGGTATGCATGAAATACTTGTCCAACGCAACCTGAGATGCGCTGGCCACTTAAACAGACTTGGGGATGACAGACTACCAAAGCAGATTCTGTACTCTCAACTGAGAGAGGGATCACGTAGAATAGGTAGACCAAAGCCGAGGTACAAAAACAACATCAAAAGAAACCCGAAGGACGTGAATATACCCATAGGCAGTTGGCAAGACGCAACCAGAGACCGATTAAATTGGAGGAAAATGATTCGCGTGGTGTCATCATCGGATACGATGGACAGTAAGTAGTAGTAGATGTTATTGAGGTTATTTTATTGTACTACTAGTCGGTAGAGCGTTCGGCTAGAAACCACATGGTTTCAAGTTCGATTCCGGTCCTCGCCTACTCAGCGTATGAGTAGCAAGGGTTCTGTGCGGTAAAGTAAGGAGCTGAAGGTAGGTGTGGTGCTCCACCTCAGATGCCAAAAAACCCAATCTCCTTAGTCTAGCGCTAGTGAAAAGGGAATAGACTGCCTCGCTGATTGGCTGATACCGACTTTAGGCCGCCCCGACGAAGACGTCTTTACTACTACTACTACTACTACTACTAGCTCTCCATCGTATCCGATGATGACATCATGCAAATCTGTCTTCTCCATTTGACTCGATGCCTCGATGCATCTTGCCAACTACCAATGGCCATGTTTGTTAAGTTTTTATGGGCCATCCTTTGGCCTTAAAGCAGGAGCGCTTCTCCAGTGGAATTAGATTCCTGGGAAAGAGTTCCACGATAATTAATCCTTTGGTTCCTCTGGTAAAAAGAGTGTCCTTCGGTAATGAATCCTTTGGTTACTCTGGTAAAGAGTTCTCAGTTCCTGGTAAAGTGTCCCTCGATAATGAATCCTTTGTTTCCTCTGGTAAAGAGTTCTCAGTTCCTGGTAAAGAGTTCTTCGATAATGAATCCTTTGGTTCCTCTGGTAAAAAGTTATCAGTTCCTGGTAAAGAGTCCTTCGATAATGAATCCTTTGGTAATCCTCTCGGGTAGAGAATCCTAAGTTCCTTCGTCAATGGTCGCAAGTATACTGAGAAAGAATCAGTGCTTAAGTAATATATCAGCCACGCAGTATGACCGGTGATTGGCTAAGGAACTGATCACATGATCTCGCCCAGTTTATAAATCCAGACGGGGAACTAGAGCACACATTATATCCAAAATTATTCCAACAATGTTCCAGTCCTCCAGGTTTCTCCTGATGTTGTCTTCTTACCTGAGCTGTGGTCTACCGATTCCACGAGACTCCTCTCTCAGTTGAGAGTTCATAATCTACTTTGGCAGTCTGTCATCTACAAGTGTGTTTAAGTGTCTGGCCCATCTCGGGTTGCGCTGGACAAGTATGTCATACATGCCAGAGATGCCAGTCCTCTCCAGCATGGTCCTGTTGGAAATATGCTGCCATCATTTGACATTTGAAACTCTGCGCAAGTGACGCATCATGTGGACATGTAGTCTGTGGGCATCCGCTTTGTATACTGTCCAGGTTTCCGCATCGTACAGGAGAGTTGAGAGAACTATGGGGCAGTATACTGATGATTGCATCATTGCCTTCATATTCGACCACATTTACAACTCTCTAGCAAGATCACAGTGTGATTTCCCTACCATTTTCCTTTTTAAAATTTTAAGTATATGTTCATTTGGAACGGAATAGGCCACTAGATGATTTACTGTTGATAATTAACTCTGTCTCATCTTCTGAGTGTATCATTCGTTTGTATTTCATCGTCACTGAAATCTTTTGTGTCTCATTTTGTGCCTATACTATTTGTCAAAATGGGCAAACCTATAACCGCCCTGTCGTCTGGGGCTGTAGAATACACCGACTGCACCTCTGCAACAGGGTAAGAGCCCCTCCCCAATTGGGTCATATCAGTAGAGAATCTTCCTCGGAACCACAAGTGCAGTGTAGCAGTGCAGTAGTCTGGATGGTCTCTATTCTTCCTCTGATTTCTAGATCCTCCAGTCTTTTTTCCAAGTTTATTGGGACCGTTCCAAGTGCACCAACTATAATTGGTATCACTTTCACTCTCGTATTCCACAGTTTTTTTCAATTCTTTCGCGAGGTCCAGGTATTTATCCATATTTTCATTTTCCTTCAGCTTCACCCTCTGGTCTGCTAGAACCTCAAAGTCCTCCACTTAACACGTTCTCTTTTTTGTTTTTGTTTTTGTTAATCAACACTAAGTCTTGTCTCCTGGTTGATCCGTCTTTATCTCAAAGTCCCAGATAATCTTATGCGTTTCATTCTCAAGATCAGATTCTGGTTTATGCATATACCATGTTATATGGTCAAAATTTAATTTCTTGCATACTTCCTGGTGGATCACCTTCCCAACCCAGTCGTGCCTAGCTTTGTATCCCCGTTGTGCTAGTTTGTTACATTCACTACATTACACATGGTTTACACTCTGTCACCACACAGTCTACATTTGCTGTTTTGCTGCGTCTTATCAATTTTTGCTTTATTATTTGCTCCTTTTGAGTTTTCACATCAGCATTAGGTGATGGTCTTTCTCTGGAGTCTGAGTGACAGCAAGTCTCCTCAGGTCTCCAGGACTCTTCTGAGTATTCTGGCAGATTGCAGCAGTGCAGTGTTCTGAATGGTTTCAATCCTTCCTCTGATTTCCAAACTTTCCAAACCTTTTTCTAATCCTTTTGGGACTGTTCCAAGTGTACCAACTACAATTGGTATCACTTTCACTTTCATGTTCCATAACTTTTTCAGTTCTCTGGCAAGGTGTAGATATTTGTCCATTTTTTCATTTTCCTTTTGCTTCTTTTTTGTTTATCAACACTAGGTCTGGTCTGCTTGCTGGGATTATTATTATTATTATTATTATTATTATTATTATTATTATTATTATTATGTTAGTTAATCCAAGTTTCCCAACTAAAATTGGTACCACTTTCACCCTCATATTACCCAGCTTATTACAGACTGATATTGACATTAAATCTTCCAACAAGTGTTGAAATACTATAAAACCAACCAAGTAATCAGGTTGGTTGGTCGGTTGGTCTTGTAGGATTCAAAGTCATTTAATGAACATACAATTCCGACACGTTGTGAGACAAAACATTTAATATATATAACAGCACATGGAAACGATAAGATACATAATGTACGAAAGAATAGAACATGTAAATACATATACAATATTTAGGTATAAACAAGATACTCAAATGTACCTAACATATAAATGTTACAGACATGGAACTAAAGGATAGTCCATGCTGTATAAACGACTTACAGTAATGTAATAGGGCGGGCAAAAGCCCCACCGAGAAGGGGGGTAGATAGACTTTAGCCCATAGCAGTTCTTGAGAAGATCCAGCTAAAAAGAGGAAGTAGCGTTTGAATGAATGCGCTTAACTACCAGAGGTTCTCCTAGTGGGAACAAACAGCAACGCAGCGAGAAGATAACTCTTCCGGCAAAAGAAGGATAATCCCCTACAGTCTTATGGTATTTCAGCAAACCATCCAACCAATCATTATTTATGTTCTTAAATTAATATATAAGTATATATATATATATATATATATATATATATATATATGTGTGTGTGTGTGTGTGTTGTGTGTGTGTGTGTGTGTGTGTGTGTGTGTGTGTGTGTGTGTGTGTTAATGTTTATATACTGCGTGCATATGTATATGTGTGTATATCCTTAAATATCTCAAGATGTCAACTGTCTTAATTATTTGCGAATATATATATATATATATATATATATATATTATATATATATATATATATATAATATAATATAATAAAATAAAATAAATATATAAAGGTTTTACATATCTATTTATTAGGTGACAAAGGAACATTCCCGACCATATTGGTTTCATGCGATGCAATCATCAGGTGAAGATGTTTCAAATGCAAGGAAATTAAAAAAAAAAAAGATATTGAGTACTCTACTAATAATACTGCCTTTGGTACGCCATTCCAGCAAAAGCTGAAACAGTGACCATCTCACGCTATATATATATATATATATATATATATATATATATATATATATATCAGTGTGCGTACGTGTGTGTGTGTGGAATTCGCATATCTCCTTGTAAATTAATATGATTTCAAATCGTTTAACAATTACTTCATAGTCATTTTTACAGATCGGTAGAGTTCATTATTTTTGGAAAAGAACGGCTTCGGCCGCATTTGATATTAGACAAAAGCAAAAGAAAGTCCTCTAAATTTCCCAACCTCAATTCTCCTTATACAGATATAAGACTTTCATGAAACCTAATGTGAGAAATGTGCACTTTAGTCTGGATGGTTTATGCATAGACACTTCATTATATCTCAAAGTATCTTATTGAAAAACACAAAACATAAGATACGCACATTAATAGGCAAACTATAAACTATTAATCATTTTACATTATACTATATTTTTGTATTAATATTTATGCGACTCAGACTTGAATAAACTTTTGTTTTATTAATTCTCACCTATTTTTCTATTAGATTTTGACACTTAATAAATTTCTATAAACATGACCATTTATTTTCCGACGTGGGTTATTAAACAGAATACGTGAGAGTGTGAATAATGCGATTTCAATTGTACATTATAATGAAAACTTTATCAATATTCAATTTAAAATCTGCAGCCTGACTCATAATGGTGTACTCATGATATATATATATATATAATATATATATATATATATATATATATATATATATATATATATATATATACTGATAATATTATCGTTAGATGGAAAATAAAATAAAATAAAAGGTCTACCATGGTTTCAATAAAAAATGATTTCCTCGGGACCCCCAATGTCTGAAGACAAAATTGTGGTTTCTCTTTTGACTAAGAGTCAGATCTTAGCCCTGAAGTGCATTAAGCGAAACTTTTAGTAGGTTCGTCTGACTCATCAGATTTATCTTTATTATTTTCTCTACTTAGGTATTGAGCACTTTTTACTTATTAGCTTTAGTCTCCTGGCGGTTTTGTATGAATATATATATCTTATATATATATATATATATGCATATAAATTGTTTTTTCTTTTGGCCAAAATATTGTACTACTAGATTATTTTTTTGTTGGTACGATTATCTTGGTCTTTTCTTTTTTACAAAAATTTTCTTTCTTGCCGGTTGATGTTTGGTAGTATATTTTTACAATCAAACTATTTGCTGGGTTTTTTCTCACCGCGAACAACAAGTTTGGCATATATATATATATATATATATATATATATATATATATATATATATATTATCAAGAGAAAACAAGATTTGGCCTTAGATAACCCACAAGGGTTGATATGTATTTGAATCAAACAACCAATCTGAAGAAGACAAAAAATATAGAAAAAAGTCTTTATTTAAGAATGGAACCAATAAAATATTAAGCGTGATCTTATCCAAGAAATATTTTTCCTTCAAATTCTTTTGCAATATCTAATAGATTAAGGAAATCAAGTGTCTAACTCTGTACATAAGATAACTTCATTTAGAATAAGAAAAAAACACATGTATATATACACATATGGGTGCATATATATACATACATATATACACTTATATATTCAAATACATATAGGAACACTCTATCACACACACACACACACACACACACACACACACACATAATATTATATATATATATATATATATATATATATATATATATATATATATATATATTCAAAATAAATAAAGGTAGACCCCGCAAAAAACAACCCAGAAATATTCCTTTCAAAATAACAGCAAGCAGCTTCGGTAAGTGGTACATCACTCAATGGGTGGTCCATTAAACTCATTACTTACAACAAATGTATAATACACTAAAAAGATCAAAGACAAAATAAACCATGCATCCTAAAATGATGGAAATGTGTTCAAAAACAAGAATTCCAAAATAAATAATCTGACATTTTTACTAATAATACAATAAATAATCTTTACATTTTTGTCTGAATAAGGGTTCTGGAGTTCAAGGAACTGTGAAGTCACCAGTTCGTTTCGTTCGTTGACCTTGTGTTGCATCCTGCTCGTGTGGAGGAGTTGGTAAATATATATAAAAAAGGACCGTACTGTCGGCTGGGGCTGTATAATACGCAAACTACACCTATACAGAGGGCTAACATCCATCCAATGAATCTACTTGTTAGCCGTGGTGGCGACCTGTGATGCTTAAGGATGGAATCCTGGTGGTTGAGCAGTACAAGACATGCAATATTCCACTTTGGCCCTTACTTAAGCTATATTGGCGGTCGGAGAGATTCCTTCTGACAATCGGTTGGTCACGTCAACCACTAGCACCTATATGATCGTTTGAACCCAATTTTTGACAAGCCTCCAATCCTTTTTTATCATATATCTGCTAGAAGTCGGTGGCTGAAGGTCTTATTTTCCTGGGTATGACGTTAAAAGGTGAAGTTTCAATTCTGGATGTCTGGGGAGTGAGGAATATCCCTTCATCGCCATTACTCCCAGGTCTACTCTTAACCGAAGTAGTAGTACCTGTTAAGTATCATCTATGGCTTAAATAGAAAAAACATGACTTAAGAATTTTTTTAAATTTGAGTTTCAAAGAAAAATGAATACCATAATGAATGAATAAAACAAACCGTTTCGGCATAAAATAAACCAACACGTGTTGTCTCTGCTTGTAATTACGATTCTGCGGTAAGAGTTACGTCCCTTAGACCAATTTGTGTAATTTTCGTAAAAAGGGTACTTTTTGACTTTGACCGTGCACTTCCGGTAATCGTGAATCAGTGCTAATTTCAAGTCTCTCTCCAACCATCGTCGGACGCGTTCAATCCCTTTCTGTGTTCTTCCTTAAAGAGAACATTTTTTACTATCGTGACTCCTACTACGCCGCTTATATCTTTTCCTACTGAATAAACACATCTTTACTATACCCACGGTTATTTGTGTTTCATTGTGGGAAAGGTTAAACTACACGCGATTAGATTGTGTCTCGACACCTGGCAATAGGCTCAGACATAAAACCAGAGGCGGGATAAGTATTAAGATGCCGTAAAATTCAACCAACCAGTAAAAGAGACTTGCTAACCAAAGTGGGAATCCACGGAAAAGTGAAGACAACCGAAACACAAGAAAACTGAGAGTTACATATTATAAGAGTTGAGGGCAATGGTCTTTTCCCATTGGCTAAAACTGGAGAACACATTTCTATTCTATCTCTTACCATTTTTTTTTACAATATCGAGATGCGTGGATGTAGCGCTCGATGCTTTCAAGGAGCCGATCGGACACTTCCGGAATCCGATCGGGTTTGCTATTTGAGCCAATCTAATGGTCAAGAACACGAAACCGGCTGTGATGTCTTCATTACGGAAGAGCACCTAGAAAATGTATTATTCGACCATACAAATTATTATAAAATTTTGATATTTGAAACATGAAGCTGAGAGAGACTTATTTATATCAGATAGACGATTTTATATCATACATATATATATATATATATATTCACCAACCCCTCCGCACGAGCAGGATGTGACACAAGGTCAATTTCTTAAGCAGAGTTCAACTGGTTTGAATTCAGAGTTTTCTTTCTCCTAGACCGGTTGCCTAACCAAGGTTAAAGAGCTCAGTCTGCCCTACTATTTATCTATAGCTGGAGGGGGAGTAGGATTCATACCTTTCCCAAGGGTATTAGCGCTAAGTGAAATGCAATTACCAAGTCCAGGATTTGAATTCGGGGCGACGAGTCCTTTTTCCCATGTCTTTAACCATTACACCACGCGCTTTCATTAATTGTATGATTTTATATCATATAGTATTAGTGAAATAGATCACTAATTAGGACTGAGGATATTCTGGTAGTGACCACCCCAAGCAGAATTTAACAGATGTGAATTCAGAGTTTGGGTAGTGTGACGTAACCAGTGACGTAGTTTCGGTTATAGACAAACATATTTGTCTTTTGAAAAAACAAAATATTTGGATTTTTACATCCGGAGGCTAAATATGATCTACAACACCACGGATTTTATCAACACCATTAATCCTCTGAAAACTTTCCACCTTTTCAATTATGTTGTGGTCTTTTAAACTTATTTTCTTATAGCTGGAATGATGAACATTTTGATATTCTTATACATTTTTTATATATTTTTACAACAAACTCTTTTGAGTTTCCTGTGGATTATAAATGCTTCTGATTTTTTAAAATAAAATTTATTTTATTTTTAACACAGTAAATGCATTTTTAATTTAAATAAGTTCCGGCTCCGAACATGAACGTTCACACAGGCGTTAGTTTGTACCTTTCCTATCTTTTAACGGTTTATTTATTTCCGTCCTTCCATCATATATATTTCGCTCTGGAAGAAGACCGCTAAAGGTTGAAACAGATTCTGTCAGCGATTATCAGCATCATTTGGTTTTTAAAAAACTGTTTAATTCATACTGTCGGATTCATTTCCATTTTACTTACATATTATATATATAATATATATAATATATATATATATATATATATATATATATATATATTAATATTAATGGTGAAGTTTCAATTCTGAAATCTATATTACGGCTAATTTGATCTTATTTGCCAACGTCTGACCAACAAGTCATATCTACGGCAATCGTAGATATACAGGGCACTTGATGGAACGTTTTTCAACTAAAATGTCCAGGAAGGATAGACTATTATTTTTCTCCTCTTCCATCGTGAACCTTAAAGAGGGATTTAAATAATCCAAACTCTGAAAATATTATATATATATATATATATATATATATATAGGAGTTTAAAAAAAAACCTGTCGCAGTCTTATTACCCCACAGCTGAAATAACAGGACAATAAAAAAAAAATCTGTTTTCAAATGCCTTAAAAGTAATAAAGAATTCATCATTCGCATCTGATGATTTGGAGAGTTAGACACTTTGTCTAAGCTTAATGAAATAGACTATAACGCAAAAATTCTAAGTCTTTTGTTTATATTTTACTTATATATATATATATATATATATATATGGGAATATGGTGAGGAAATTTGTTATATTTTTTACAATATTTTCTTCTCATATATATTATATATATATATATATATATATATATATATATATTATATTTCTGCTTGAAGGCAATTATAATGCATGTATCGAATAAGATTCGATAATTATAGAAAATAATCTTGACAAGTAAATCCCGCAAAGGATGGCTCGCTATGTAGAACACCGTACAGACTGTTTCGACTTTATTAAGTCTCTTCAGCGATGTATACTAACGACTCCCCTCCGTCAGGAATCGAAACCCGGACTTCACAGGCATAGTCAGAGACCATATCCATTCGGCCGCCGGTACATAGCGAACAATCCCTGCGAAATTAACCTTGTCAATGATGATACTACTATTACACGCCCCTGCCATAGCAGGCAAGTGGACGTTTTTTATTTAGTAAACAAACCCGGCCGTTAGCTCTTCGGCGAAGTGAATAAGATTTTTGGATGTTTTGTTTTTTTTTTTTTATAGAAGCAAGTTGAATAAATTATTATTTATATTTCTGCTTGAAGGCAATTATAAAATGCATGTATCGAATAAGATTCGATAATTATAGAAAATAATGTGCTTGTCAAGATTATTTCTATAATTATCGAATCTTATTCGATACATGCATTTATAATTGCCTTCAAGCAGAAATATAAATAATAATTTATTCAACTTGCTTCTATAAAAAAAAACAAACATCCAAAAATCTTATATATATATAATATATAATATATATATCTTGGCGCTCAAAGAACACCTTCCCATGATGCAACATAGTGTGTTGATATATAAATTCATATCGTTAGTATTGTTTGACCTAAAAACCGGTGAAGCATGCAGAACAGAACAGAACTTAGTTCGTGTATCATGCTCTAACCGTGATGTGGCTGCGGGTCGTCAAACTCCTAAGTAGTGGTGTATCGGACAGAAGATGGCAGAAAAGGAACGAAGATGACCTGGCTGATATTGAAGTGGGTGGAGGGGAAAATGGTTGCCAGGGTTAATGGCTGCACAGGAAAAGAACTGACTGCGTCCCTGAAGAAGGAAATGTCAAAAGAAGATGAAAGATGAAGAACGGAAAGAAAAGAAATGATGAAAGAAGGAAAAGATGAAGATGGAGAAAGAGCTTATCCATCATGAGAGTATATTGTAAGTTGCATTCAGGTTTGAAATTAGATGGGCGTCATCAGGACGTGTCAGGAGACTGACAAGATCGAACTACGTTCGTATGTACGTACGTACATACGTCAATAATGAAAAATAAAAAAAAACAAAAACAAAACGAAATAAAAAAAAACCTAAACAAACAAGAGCATGGAAATCAGTAAAACCTTGACAGAAACGTTGTAAAATAAACAACTTCGTACACAGACAACACCACACACACACCACACACACACACACACACTCACAACACCACACACACACACACACACACACACACACATACATATATATATATATATATATATAATATATATATATATACATACATACATACATATATAAATATCTATTAATAATGGAGATTTGCTTCCGGTTTTTGTCAGTAACAAAAATTACGTCACTGCTTATGTCACATTACCCAAAATCGTCATAACATAGAATAAATACACTCACAATTTGAACATGCAGCATTAGACAGTCCTCATTGTTTTTTAAAACAAGTTTTAATAAATATATGACTGGTATTATAAATCTATATATAGTTTGTTTTATTTTAATACATATTTAAAGTTTACATTTCAAATTCTTTTATTTTTTAATCATTTAATGATTTTACTTACTTAGGGTACAAACTCGCTGACATTGAATTTTTTACTCCCACCCCTCAGGCAATATGTTTCAAAAATCTATTCTTACATTGCCCGGAGGGTGTTTTTTTGTACTAGTATATATAATGTTTGTGCTTGTAAAATCTGGACTTGCTTAAAAAAGATTGTTGCTTTATACGTCATCTAATGATATCATCAGCCATATTTACCCTTGAAATCGTATTTTAAAACCTTATTCATGTTTTTTTTAATCTTTAAAGCATTCATCTGAATTTCTTTATCAAACTTCTCCTATATTCATTCATCTTTCAGAGGCCAACCAACCAAACAATTCGTCTTTCTTTCATTATATATATATATATAATATATATATATATATATATATAAGTAAAGTAAAGTCGTCAGGGCGGCCTATAGTCGGTATAAGCCAGTTAGTGAGGGAGTCTATCCCCTTTTCAATAGCGCTAGACTAAAGGAGATTGTTTTGGCGTCTGAGGTGGAGGGTCACACCTACCATCAGCTCCTTACTTTACCGCACAGATCCCTGTGCTACTCATACGCTGAGTTGGCGAGGACCGGTATCGAACTAGGAACCTTGCGGTTCTAGCCGAACGCTCTACCGACTGAGCTATTCAGAAACAGATAACTTAAAAAACATCAAAAATTCAAAAGCCGATAACATAAATGGAATATCCCTGTGTGTCTTATCACTATTTGTTCATCATTTTTTGTTCATTCAAAGAATGCTGCCCAAATACACACACACACACCACACACACACACATATATATATATATATATATATACATATATATTTAAGAATGGAAATGAGTAACCTACTCGAGTTTCATCGATAGATTCTTCAAGGTTACTTTTAAATTAATCGAGTTTATGATTAATCTTTGGTGTTATCTTTGGATATGTTTGGATAACACCAAAGATTAATCATAAACTCGATTAATTTAAAAGTAACCCTGAAGAATCTATCGATGAAACTCGAGTAGGTTACTCATTTCCATTCTTAAATAAATTTATGCTCTACATTGTATTGAGCACTTTGTATTTGTTTTTTCTCAACCTTAACCTCTGGATATTGTGCGCTTCCAACGATCGTTCTTATACCCACCGGTAAGTTAATACTTATACATATACATACATATATATATATATATATATATATATATATATGAGAGTGGGAGAGAAAAAGAAAGAGAGAGAGAGAGAAAGCGAAATTGAGAGGGAGGTAATAGTAAATACATCAAGTTAATGCGTGTTATTACTCGACTTAGAATAAATATGCAAGGTGTGTCAAAAAAGTATCGAGATGTTTTAAACTTTTTGGTCATTCATTTTCGATAAAACTGAGTAAAGACAGTAAAGATTATTTGAGGACCTCTCTTCGGCATTTCAAGCCGCGTTTGAAAGAGGGAAAGTTTTCTTATATCCTCCTTTTTAAATTCAGCGCATTTTTACGGGATGGGTAGTCCAGTTGGAGGTACATTAATGGACAGCTCGGACCAGAGTTGAAAAATTGGAAGATGAGGTTGACCCCTCGTCCACTATACAGGATGTGACATATTCTTATATTTTACTAATGTTAAAAGAACTGTGATTAAGACATTTTCTAAGTTGAAAGGGAAAGCTGAGTGATTTGCATAAGGGCAAGTGTACTCTTCTTCTTTCTTTCTTTCTTTCTTTCTGCTCTTGATAAAAAGAAGTTGCACTTAAATCGATGTCACCTGTGTCAATTGCTTTCCTTGTCTCCGGGCAATAAGGCGACTAGATGGAAAAAGGAATGAACGACGCATTTCAATTTCAGTTGATTGCGAACTTTCTTATCTTAAAGAGGTTAAAAAGAAAAACGCTGAGAACATTTTGATACTTTGTAATATATATATATATATTATATATATATATATATATATATATATATATATGTGTGTGTGTGTGTGTGAGTGGAAGTTAAACCGCTGGATAAGAAAAATCTTACTATACCTTGGATGAACGAATACCATGAGAGACGGAATATTTCATAAAACCCAGAAATAAAAATTAAAATGATTGAAGAGAAATTGTTCGGACAATTTGTGGAAAAAAAATCGTGTTGATACTAATATCCCAGATAAAAATGATATCGAATCTGCCTGTGGAGGAAAAGAACCAGAGAGAGAGAGAGAGAGAGAGAGAGAGAGAGAGAGAGAGAGAGAGAGAGAGGAGAGAGAGAGAGAGAGCACAAAACAGGAAAGAAAGAAAGAAAGAATAAAAGAACGAAAAAAAAAAGAAAGGAAAAGAAGAGAAGTAATCTGGGAAGAAGAGAAAACAACACTGTGAGAGAGAGCAAAAAAAAGAAAGAAAGAGAGAATGAAGTAGTGTCTAAAACGAGAGAGAGAGAGAGAGAGAGAGAGAGAGAGAGAGAGAGAGAGAGAGAGAGAGAGAGAGAGAGAGAGGAGAGAGAGAGAGAGAGAGAGAGACACACACACACACACACACACACAAACAAACGTTTGGAAGCAAAGAAAGAGAAATACTTTCCTTTCTGTCTAATAAAAAAGTGAAAGAAGAATGAAAAAAAAGAAAAATAGTAAACAAATAATTTGAATTTCTCTGAATGTTTGAGATGAGGCTTGGTGATTAGTATTATCTGCGTTATTCGGACTATTGTCCTCATCTTCATTGTTATCTGAGTCAGACAAGAAATACCTGAAGAAGGCCGGAGGGCATATCGGCCGAAACGTTGTACAGATAACAATGAAGATGAGGAAAATAGTCCAAATAACGCAGATAATACTAAATAATTTGAATCTGCAAACTCGGAAAAAAATCCTGTAAAAGTTTTTTTTCTATCTAAACGTGAACTTTTTCAGATGATTACAACTCTTTTGTCCTCATCAAATCTATTATCTCAGCTAATTATTTTATTTTGAGCTGTTTTAGCTCAGTCTGTAGAGCGAACGGCTAGGTACCATAAGATTCCTTGTTCGATACCGGCCCTCGCTAATTCAGCGTATGAGTGGCACAGGGATCTGTACGGTAAAGTGAGGAGCTGATGGTAGGGGTGACGTCTACCTCATTGTTCTAGCGCTAGAGAAAAGGGGGATAGACTCCCTCGCTGTTTGGCTGATACCAACAATAGGCTACTCCGTCGATTTTACTTACTTTACTTATTTATTCTATTTTATTCTGTAAGCCTTATATATATATATATTATATATATATATATATATATATATATATATATATATTATATATTTATATATCAATTGGTAGTGGGAGGTTTTTGGAATGGTAGTAGTTTGAACAAAGCAGTGGTGATTTTTTGGAGGGGGGGCACAGGTTTTGATAAGGGGGAGGAATAATGGAAGTAATGTAGGCAGAAAATTATATATATATATATATATATATATATATATATATATATATTATCAACAGTCCTTGCAAATCGAACCTGGGTAAAATTCTTTTTGTTATTTTTAAGAACGTTGTTTCCCAGGTTCTCTGCGTTCCTAGCCCTTTGGAGACCTTTATAATTACCTTCGTAGTTTGTATTGCAATTACTACTCACAGAGCCAATTTGCAAAGGGTCACACAGACACGCACACGCATGCACACACACGAGGGTCCCTTTGGTTTTAATTCAGAGTTTTCCTTCTCTTAGACTGGTTGCCATACCAAACTTATGGAGATCAGTCCTCCTTAATATTTAGTTATAGCTGTAAGGAGAATAACTGGATTCGTACCTTTCCGAAGTGTATTAGCAATAATTGAAATGCAAACAGCCGCATACAGGATTTGAACTGGTGGCGACGTATCCATTTTCTACGGTGGTAACCACTACACAACGCGCCACCACATCTCCAGAATTCGTTTGTGTTCTTTTTCCCATTTTGGGATAGTGTCTGGTGGCATGTGCATCTTTACCAACACCCTCACCAACTGTGCAACGAAGTGCACAGACTGGCTGTTTGGTCTACAACCCCAGGCGACAGGGCGGCCGAGGTGCAAAAACGCCAGCGGAAGAGCATTTGGCATTCGCTACATAAAGAAATGTTAAAATCAAACTTTTCTGAGGAAAATAATCTTTAATCAGACAGTTAATTACTCGTCTGAAGCCAAAGAAGAAACAGTCTGAAATGAACTTTAAAATTTCTGCTTTAATTTTTACTAAATTTTCAAAGCTCTCATATTTTTAATTTCTTTGAAAAACTTTTTCAATTATGACAGAAAATTATTGAAAAAAGAAAGATGAGATTGAATAATTATTCTCTTTCTCCCCTCTCTCTCTCTCTCTCTCTCTCTCTCTCTCTCTCTCTCTCTCTCTCTCTCTCTCTCTGTTACATAATGGATAGGAATAACCTATCATTTTTATGAGGAAGTGTACTGTAGATGTTAGAATGAACGGTAACATTGTTACAATTACAGTTGAATGTAAGTAGTTTAATTGACTGGTCTTCAACCCAGTGTCATCTGGAGCGAGGATCATACTACCTTATAAAGTCACATGGGTGCCTTAAGGTAATATGGTCCGAAAAAAGTAATCTAAAATTGTAAATAAAAATTCAAGTCTAATTGAAAAGTTTGGCCATACTGTATTATGTGTTTGTTTGCCGTGTCCGTTTTCTGTGACGATAACCATTATATTACGAGCACTACTCTTAGTCATGGTAGACCTTTGAATAATGGCAACGAAGGGTTGTTTGGTTGGTTGGTTGGATTTTACGGCAGGTCAACCCATTGGATCATTTTATGCCGAAGATGTTTTGTTTTATTCATGCTGATGGGTACTCAATTAAAACAAAAAGAAGTTTTTAAAATATATTTTTAAACTCTTTTTTTTTTCTATTTAATCCATAAATGGCACCATGACAAGTAATACCACTCCGGGTCAGAGAGGACCTGGGAGTAATGGTGATGAAGGAGTACTCCATCTTCCCGAGAGCTCCAGAACTAGAACCTCACCATCAGATAAAGTTTAACATCATGCACAGGACACGAAAAACCTCACCCACAGCCTTCTAGCACATATATGCTAAAAAGTGTTGGAGCTTGTAATAATAGTAAAGGGTTGGGACAATCCTATATATATTTACCAACCCCTCCGCACGAGCAGGATGTGACACAAGGTCAATTTCTTAAGCGGAGTTCAACAGGTTTGAATTCCATTTTCCTTCTCCTAGACCGGTTGCCTAACCAAGGTTAAAGAGCACAGTCTGCCGTACTATTTATCCATAGCTAGAGAGAGTAGGATTCATACCTTTCCTAAGGGTATTAGCGCTAAGTGAAATGCAATTACCACATCCAGGATTTGAACTCGGGGCGACGAGCCCATTTCCCATGACTTTAACCATTACACCACGCGCTTCTCAACCGTTGTTGGGACAATCATATAGGAATTGACATGACCAGTCGATTGATCGGAGGAAGCCTCTCCGACCGCCCGACTAGCGGTAATAGATGAGGTTGGGCACTTCTTAGAGCTCCAGAACTTGTTTCACATCACCGAATGTATTTCAGTGTCATCACCTACTTTTTAATTGTGGTGGTTACCGGCGTATAATAGGTCTCAAAGAGATTGTGGTTATTATTTAGGGATCCAACCTGATTTTATCAATTTAATCTACCATACTTTTTATTTAATATCGTTCGATGACATCTGATCCGTTTTGATTTTTATCAGCGCATTGATCTGTTTTCTGGGCAATCTGACACAGAACCGCAATGGCGGGTATGGGATACATCCCAGAGAACGATCCCACTCACTCTGCAAGGGACGAGGGCCTTCTGTGCGTGGGTAGATATGAGGCAAGCTTTGTGTCCAGATAGTTCCAAAGCGTTTCGTTCCTATTGGATGTATTTCCTAACTGTTGAACTCACCAGACACTTTCATATTATTCATTGGCGAAAGATTCAAAATGGCCACATCAAAGGGTTCTGGTCGTCCCAGAAATGAGCAGAGCATTAGTGGTGAGCGGATTTGCAAGAATCGTCAGAGAAGAGGATTTATTTTTCCAATAAAATTATTTGACATTTCCTTTCTTGTTTTGAAAAAAAAATGTTTATTTTCTAATTTAAAAAATAGATATGTTAATTCATTCCTTTGAAAGATTATTCTTCGTTTCAGTCGGTTTCAATAGCTAACTTTTCGTTTTAGTCTATTATACATATTTTCGTTTTTTGTTTGTTTGTTTGTTTGTTTGTTTGCTTCTTTCTTTCTTTCTTTCTTTCTTTCTTTCTTTTACTTTATTGTTAATACTAGTCTATTATTTCTCTTTCTTTTTTCTTCTTTCTTTATATTATCGTTAATACTACCCTATTATTTTCTCTTTCTTTCTTTCTTTCTTTTACTTTATCGTTAATACTACCCTATTATTTCTATTTCTTTTTTCTTTCATTCTTTCTTTTCTTCCTTACTTTATCTTTAATAGCACCCTATCATTTTCTCTTTCTTTTTTTCCTTTCTTTCTTTCTCTTACTTTATCATTAATACTACCCTATTATTTTCTCTTTCATTATCTTTCTTTTCTTTCTTTCTTTCTTTCTTTCTTTTTACATTATCGTTAATACTACCCTATTTTTTCTCTCTTTTTTCTTTCTTTCTTTCTTTTACTTATCGTTAATTCTACCCTATTATTTCTCTTTCTTTCTTTCTTTTCTTTCTTTCTTTACTTATCTTTAATAGCACCCTATCAATTTTCTCTTTTCTTTTTTCCTTACTTTCTTTCTCTTTACTTTATCATTAATACTACCCTATTATTTTCTCTTTCATTATTTTCTCTTTCTTTATTTCTTTTACTTTATCGTGAATATTACCTATTATTTTTTTTCTTTCTTTTTTCTCTCTGTTTCTTTCTTTCTTTTACTTTATATCCTTATTACACCCTATTATTTTTCTTTTTTTTCTTTTTTCTCTCTTTCTTTCTTTACTTTACTCTAATACTACCCTATTATTTCCTTCCTTTTCTTTTTTTCTTTTCTTTTTTTCTTTTTTTACATTATCTTTAATAGCACCTCTATTATTTTCTCTTTCTTTTTTCTTCTTTCTTTCTTTCTCATACTTTATCCTTAATACTACCCTATTATTTTCACTTTCATTATTTTCTCTTTCTTTCTCTCTTTCTTTCTTTTACATTATCGTTAATACTACCCTATTATTTTCTCTTTCATTATTTTTTCTTTCTTTCTTTTACTTTATCGTGAATACTGCCCTATTATTTCTCTTTTTTTTTTTCTTTCTTTCTTCCTTTACTTTATCTTTAATAGGCACCCTATCTTTCTCTTTCATTATTTTTTCTTTCTTTCTTTCTTTTACTTTATCGTGAATACTACCCATTATTTTTTTCTATCTTTCTTTCATTTTCTCTCTCTTTATTTCTTTCTTTTAATTTATCCTTATTTACTACCCTATTATTTTCTTTCTTTTTTCTTTTCTCTCTTTCTTTCTTTCTTTTACTTTATCCTTAATACTACCCTATTATTTCCTCTTTCTTTCTTTCTTGCAATTTAACGTTACTACCACCCTTTTATTTGTCTTTCTTTCTCTCTATTTTTCTTTCTTTCTTTCTTTTCTTTCTTTTCTTTCTTTCTTTCTTTTATTGTCTTCTCTTTTACTTTACCGTTAGCACTTTTCTTGCGCTTTTTCTTTCTTTTTTTCTTCATTCTTTTCCTTTTTTCAGCATTCCATTCTTTCTTTTCTGTCTTCTTTCTTTTTTTCTAATCTTTCTTTCTTTTATCAATTTTACTCTTTTTCTTTCTTTTCTTCTTTCTTTGTCTGCTTGTTTTATTTCTTTTCTTTCTTATTCATTTCCCTTTTTCCAACCTTTTTTTTTTTTCTTTTTTTTTCTCTTTTATCCAACCGTTTTTTCTTTTTTCTTTTACTTCACTGGTATCACTTCATTTGCATCTTTCTCTTTCTTTCTTTCTTTCTTTCTTTCTCTTTTCCTTTTTTTCTTTCTTTCTTTCCACCCTTTCCAACCTTTTCTTTCTTTCTTTTCTTTCTTCTTTTTTCTTCTTTCTTTTTTTCTTTCTTTCATTTCTTATTGGATTTTCCCTTTTCCAACCTTTCTTTCTTTTTTTCTTTTCTTTCTTTTTCTTCTTTTTTTCTTTTTTATTAATTTACCCTTTTCAACCTTTCTTCTTTCTTTTTTTTCTTTTTTCTTTCTTTCTTTCTTTTTTTTCTTCTTTTCTTTTTTTTCTCTTATTCACAACCGTTCTTTCTTCTTTTTTTTACTTCACTGGTATTCACTTCTTTTTGCATCTTTTCTTTCTTTCTTTTCTTTCTTTCTTTCTTTTTCTTTCTTCTTTTCTTTTTTCTTTCTTTTCCTATTAATTTACCCTTTCTAACCTTTCCTTTCTTTTCCTTTTTTCTTTTTCTTTTTTTCTTTTTTTTCTTCTTTTTTCCTTAATTGATTTACCCTTTCCAACCTTTCTTTCTTTCTTTCTT
>CM042150.1:29154542-29156217 GCA_023376005.1 Doryteuthis pealeii | reverse complement strand
CGTGGGACCACCCACAAGCCGAAGCTCATGGAGTGGCAGGTGAAAAATTGCGTCGATCCCGTCGGCATTCCCCCTCAAGGGGGCGCCTCAGGCACTGGGCAATAAACCCAGCCCTGCCCCTTTAAATCGAGGGGCAGGTGTTGCCTGGGGGATGGCCCCTGGATCGACGCTATTAATTATATCAATGGTCCAGAGGCCGAAGCCACTGTTGACCATATCAACATACTAACAATACGCAATTGTATTTATATATACAACAAAATAGTGGTTTACAGTGTGAATGGGAAGGTTAATTTGCATATTGATATTAAAAAATTGATTTTAATAAATATATGCTAAGTATTATTGATTTCTAATTGTTTGGTTTTATCTTATTGAATATGAGCAAAAATATGTGAGATAAATCTTAAAAGAAATTCATTAACAAGAAGAAATAACTTTACTTCCTATTTTAAGTAAAGAGTTAAATTAGGAAAATTTACCAATGAAAGACGGGAGTAATGGAAAATGATGGAAGAGTTAGTTTCAAAGCTGTTCTATTTTTCGATAATACCCCCTCTGTTCCAAATCTTTTTGTCTGCATTCTTATTTAGTTTTATTAGCCTTTCTAATTTAACATGATATTTTATTATATTAAAATTTAAAAACTTGCACCCGGAGGGTGCATAAATTTGCTAGTAATAATAATGAATGTATTACTAGTTATAATTGAAGCCCTTGCAATGATTCCCAAAGACACTGTTGGAAACAGGAAATTCAAGAAAGAATTGATATTGTCTAGTCCACAGCACAGTTTGAATACAAAGGAAAGTCCTGGAGGGCAGAGTAGACTTGCTGTCACTCGGACCCCAGTCTGCTATAATACTGAGAAGAGTCCTGGAGACCTGGGGAGACTTGTTGCTACCCAGAATTCAGTGAAAAACTGCCATTTAAAACTGATGTGAAAAATTGCAAATTGTATGATAATAATAGAGGGTGAAAGTAATACCAATAGTAGTTAGAGCACTAGGAACGCTCCCCAAAAATCTTAGAAAAAAGACTTGAGGAACTGGATATCAGAGGAAGAATTGAGACCATCCAGACAACAGCATTGTTGAAATCAGCTGGAATACTCAGGAGGGTCCTGGAGACCCGAGGAGACTTGTTGTCACTGAAACTCCAGTGAAATATCATCAGCTAACGCTTTTGTGAAAAACTAAAATGATGATAAAGGTAAGTGAGACTTTGAAAAAATATTGAATGAAATAGAGATTAGAGGAAAAATTGAAAACATTTAAACCACAGCACTATCAAAATCTACTGGGATACTGAGAAGAGTCCTGGAGAACTGAGGAGATTTGATATTAATCTGACATAAGTTAAAATCGCAAGGATTAAAATGATAAAATCTATTATAACAATCCCCACAATAGCAACAACTACAACACGTATGTTAACAATATATATTTCAAAAATAAATTTACTGTTAAACAAGTCACCTCGGGTCTCCAGGACTCTCCTGAGTATTCCAGCTGATTTCAACAATGCTGTGGTTTGGATGGTCTCAATTCTTCCTCTGATATCCAATTCCTCAATGTGGAGCTTTTGCTCTGATCTGAAACCGCTTTTTAATCGCAAATAATATGAAAGATCTATTTGAAAAAGTCAACATAGATGACATTCTGTCCTTTTTAAG
>CM042150.1:29134542-29144542 GCA_023376005.1 Doryteuthis pealeii | reverse complement strand
TAAAACCTCTATATATTTATCTTATTATATTATATAACAGCTCTATTTTATATTGAGCACTCTACCAATAATACTGCCTTTGGTACACCATTCAAGCAAAAGCTGAAATAGTGACCATCTCAAACTACAGTATATATACATATATATATATATATATATATATATATATATATATATATTATATATATGTGTGTGTGTGTGTGTGTGTGTATATGTGTGTGTGTGTTTGTGTGTGTGTGTGTGCGTGTGTGTGTGTGTGTTGCGCCAAAATATTGAGTTATATAACAGGATAAAATTATCTGTATATTGATATATTCCTATTTTTGGAATTATGGGATGGTTGTCTCTATAAAAGCAGAAGATATTTCTCATTTTTTTTAAAAAACCTGAATGCACTGCGAATTTGAACCATTTTCGTGAGATCATTGCCTTTCCCAATATCCTGTACAAACAGAACGTAAGCGACATATTTTACAGAATCGTTTGAAAATACGATTTAAAGTAGGTAATTAACTCTTTCCAGTTGGAAGTTCGCCTTTGAATCGCTCTGCACATACAAATTCATCAAAACGTAAATTCAAACACAGACACACCTACAAACACACACATATACAAACATACACAGCTTTCTATGTATATGTAACATTACTGTTTTTAAAGGTTTTAATATCATTTTGTATTTATTATCAATGTTTTGATGTTGAATAAACTGATAGGTACAATTCTGGCAAAAAGTATAGAATTATCAAAACTTAGAGAAGATTCGCCTTAGTTTTTCATTTAGCTGTAAATAAACTAATAACAGGTAGGACGAAAACCTTTTTATTTATTTAATAGTTGAACATTGTGGCTTCATAAAATACTCATTGAACATTATATTGTTTATATTTACCACTCCATTTTCTTTTATATTTGCACCAAATTTTAAGAAAGAAAGCGAGAAGAAAAGAAAGAAAGAAAGAAAGAAAGAAGGAAAGGGAAAAGGAAAGAATGAAAGAAAGGAAGAAAGAAAGGAAGGGAGGAGAAAGAAAGAAAGGGAGAAAGAAAGAAAGAAAGGGAGAAAGAAAGAAATGGAAAAGGAAAGAGAGACAGAGACAGACAGAAAGAAAGAAGGAAACGGAGAAGGAAAGAAAGACAGGGAGAAAGAAAGAAAGAAAGAAAGAAAGAAAGGAAGAAGGAAAGAAAGGGAGAAGGAAATAAAGGGAGAAGGAAAGAAAGAAAGGAAGAAAAAAAGAAAGGGAGAAGGAAAGTAGAATAAAATATAGTTTGAAGATAGCTAAATAGAAAGAGATAAAGTATTTATATTGAGAAAGAAAGAACGAAAGAGGAAAGAAAGAAATATGAAAAGAAAAAAAGAAAGAAGAGAAAGAAAGAAAGAGAAAAAGAAATAAAGAAAGAGAGAAAGAAAGAAGGAAAGAAAGGGAGAAGGAAATAAAGGGAGAAGGAAAGAAAGAAAGGAAGCACTTGTTGCCTGGGGAGACGGTCCCCTGGGATCACGTGATTTAATTGCCCACCCACCGAGGGAAGCTGGGGAGAACGGGCCACCGAGACTAACACTTTCAATGTTTATATTGAAAATAGAACAGTCCATTCTATTCCAGAGGGGTGTCATCTCTTCTGTACAACGCTCCTTGAATGAGTTAACAGTTCTTTTGTTGTAGGAAATTATCCTTTCGATTAAATGTGCTCAACCGCAAGAACTACCTTTTAACTGTGGATCGATTTGCATATCTAGACTCATACTAGTACCGTAAATCCTCCAGTATAGTCCGCCGTTGAGTATAATACGCGGGGGATTTTTAAGGGGCTGTACCTCTGAAAAAAATGCGTCTGAATAAACATTGCCGGACAGCAAATAGAGACTCGGACATTGCTTAGAAATTTTTTTGGACCATATGACCTTTAGGCACCCCTTTTTATCTCGATCCAGAAGGACATGTTTTTCCTTTACACCGTCAATATCCAGTTGTTTGTTAACAGACGATTTTTAGAGTTTTTTTTAATTATAAAACTAACCCTAACCCTAACCCTAATCCTAATCCCTAACCCTAACCCTAATATTGATACTAAAGTTCACAGTTCACATAGCGCTAATACTTTTAGGAAAGGTATAAATCCAATTACTCTCACTCCAACTATGGGTTAGGCAGTAGGGCAGGCTGGGCTATTTAACCTTGGTTAGGCAACCAGTCTAGCAGAAGGAAAACCCTAAATTCCGCTTGGGTGGTCACTACTAGTTACTTACTGTCTATTCATTTTCTAGTTTTCGAAAGAAGTTTGCTGGAATTTTTGCATATCATCATTAGGTCGTGCTGACAGCACGGATGCCCATGACTCTGTCTGGCTGTCTGTCTGTCATGACTCTGTCTGACTCTCGTCTGTCTCTCTATATATATCTTGCCAGCAGTGCCTATTAGTCATCGCCCCCGAGCAGGTCTTCCACACGGCATACAGAATCTACACAGAGCTGACTGTTACCATTCGCCGTTGACTTCATGTATTCCCTAGCCTAATATTGATATCCCTGCTCTATCAACTATATTGAACACTCTTTACTTATAAGTATAACACACTATATTATCAATATTCATATATATATATATGAATATATATATTATATATATATATATATATATGAATATAGTGTGTTATATTTATAAGTAATGAGTGCTCAACATCGTTGATAGAGCAGGGATATCAATTAATCAATATATTTATCCCAGCGTTTCATAAATTTCTAACTATTCTAAGAGCGCTAATTTTCCATTCAAAACATTTTAAACAAACTTATCAACAAAAACTATCACAGTCTCCTTATTATTCTCTGATGAATTCTACTTTTCCTTATATCAACAAAAACACTGAAGAAGATCTACTAAATAGATTGAAACACTGCAACGTTGGCTAAATGAATATCACTCATTTTATTTGAACCTGTGTTTTTTCAAATTTTTCACTATATTACATACCGTCGGATTCATTTCCATTTTCTCTTCATATATATATATATATATATATATATATATATGTGTGTGTGTGTGTGTGTGTGTGTGTGAGGGGGTGTAGGGTCATTTCTTCGAAATATTGAATGAAATAAAATGGAACTGAGTACATAACATCTAACGCAATTTCTAATTTATTTCACACATTACTCAAGCTTCGCACATACACATACACACACACACATACACATACACACACACACCCACACACACACACACATATTTATATATATACATATATAGATGAAGATAGGATGGTTGGAGTAAAATCCGACAGTTTGAGGTAGTTAAAAGTATAGTGTCCTATTCATAAGGAGTGTTTGATTCCAGGGGAAGATGGCATCAAACACTCCACTACCATGAACTCTAACCTCCTCCCTCGACCTACCACTTTGCCCATCTGGCTCCTAGCTTCCACCCTGCTTCCTGTAAACTTTCCCTACACATCATTCATGTTATCCTCATCCCTTATTCCGCCCCTAACCTCCCTACCCTTCATTTCCGCTACTAACCCTCCCCTTTATCAAATCACATATACGTAATTTTTACTTTGGATAAAAATCAATTGACTGAGGATTTCCTTATGGATAGGACGAAATATTTCAACTCTTAGATTTGTTTTGAGTTATTATTTTTTGTTCACTATCTTTTTACCTACCTCATATATATATATATATATATATATATATTATATATATATTTACCAACCCCTCCGCACGAGCAGGATGTGACACAAGGTCAATTTCTTAAGCGGAGTTCAACAGGTTTGAATTCAGAGTTTTCCTTCTCCTAGACCGGTTGCCTAACCAAGGTTAAAGAGCCCAGTCTGCCCTGCTATTTATCCATAGCTGGAGGGAGAGTAAGATTCATACCTTTCCCAAGGGTATTAACGCTAAGTGAAATGCAATTACCACATCCAGGTAATATATATATATATATATATAATATATATATATATATATGAAATTTAACATTTTGAAAAAACATATGATGTTTGTTATGTTTTTTCAAAATGTTAAATTTCATACTGTCGGATTAATTTCCATCTATTTTTCATATATATATATATATATATATATATATATATATATATATATACACACACAGAAAATCATACACATTATATATATGTATACACATATATATGTATATATATACATGTGTGTGTGTGTGTGTGTGTGTTAGTTTGGAAAATCGGAGACTTTTAGACGCGAAATAGTTTCTTCAAAGAAATAGACGTTGACAAAAAGCGAGTTCTTATTTTCTAATAGAGTAGTTTTGCGAGATGTCTAAAATACATAGCATATGATATTAAATTCTGGCTTAATTTAAAACTAGAGCCCATTTACTAAGCTCCTATAAGTCCAGGAACAAAGTGAGATGTCCATTGGTTTGATTAGATTTTACAGTATGTCAACCCTTGTTGTAACGTGCATATATATTTCATATATGCCTAGCTGGTTTTGTGATTGTGTTTATTGGTTTTGTGATTTTTTTAAAAGTGCCTTGAGTAGAGCACAAGTAAATTGTTTTTCATTTTTCCCATTAATTTATATACTAGATTTGTAGACAAAACAATGACTCTGGTATTTAGAATCAAGAGAACACTGCATTTTTTAAAATTACAATTGCATGGTCGACATTTGCTTTTGTTTTGTTTTTTAGACGATTTACTAATGTTGATTTTACTGCTGTTTCCGGCAACATTAGGCATGTAACTGTAACTTGAATTAACGATTTACATAATACACACACACACACACACACACACACACACACACATATATATATAATATATATATATATATATATATATATATTGAAATGAAAATGTTGAATGGATAAAATAGGATTTATTTTATTATCATATAATATTTTATTATATTTCACTGACACGTGTTTCGGCCTGAGGTTTATCTATGTATACATGTATTCTATCTATTATTGTTTTAGATACAAAATAAAATAGCAATATAAATAATAGAAAAAACTAAAGAAATGTTTAGTATACAAAAACGGTTGAAATACGGAGAATTTCCGAGGTGTTCGAATATATAATATATATATATATATATATATATATATGTGTGTGTGTGTGTGTGTGTGTGTGTGTACATATTGCAATGGTTACTGTCGTAGATAATGGACACAGAGCTCCGAGCTCAAATATTGCATGATGCTATTGCGTTTCTTACTCACCACCCATTATATATATATATATATATATATATATATATATATGGAGAGAGAGACACACACAGACAGAAATAGAGATATGGGGGGTGGCGTGGGAGAGAAGGTTTGAGTCACAGCAAGTCTCCAGGAATCTTCTGAGTATTCTTGCTGATCTCAACAGTGCTGAGGTCAGTATATTCTCGTTTCAATCTCTTTATTTCCAATTCCTTCAATCTTTCTCTAAAACATTGGAGACCGCTGCAAACGTACTAACTATAATTGGTATTACCGTTACCATATTCCACAGATTTTTCTGCTCTTTGGAATTAGTTGTATTTTTTCGCTTTCTTTCATTTTTTTATCTGTGGTTATTTCTTTGTTGTTCATAAAAACTAACTCTCGACTGCTGGCCAGGATTCGGTGACCTGTTTGTATCTCAATGTCCCACAGAATATTATGCGTTTAACTTTCTGGTTGGTGCATATAACAATTGCCAGCAAGATCAAATTTTACTCCCTTGCACAATTCCCAGTAGATCACCTTTCTCACCCAGTCGTGCCAAGACTTGTTTTCTTTTTGCCTCAGTTTGCTTCATTCGCCTATTATGTAATTAACCGTCGCATCTCTGTCGTCACATCACCTACTTTTACAATTATATTGATTATTATAAGTGTTATGTTTTTACATACAAATAAATTTTCGCATTATTTAGATTTTTCGGACTGTCTTTCTCATCTTTATATACACAACATTTCGGTCAATGTGCCCTTGGGTCTTCTTCAGTTTTTTTTTTTGTCAAACCCGGCAACCTTCTCGTCGAACTCGGTAACCAGCTTGTTGAACACAGGAGCCTTCACAGAACTTTGAATCGAGCCCTTTAATTAATCGATTGGTTAAGATTATTCTCATTCCGTTAACCTTGATCGGTTACAAGTGTTAAGCTATGTTAAATATTCAATATTTTCGCCCGTAGTCAGGATTGAACCTGTAACCTACAGACAACGGGCGAAAAGAAAAACAGAAAGAAACAGAAAACTTAACATTGCTTATTACTCCACCACCGCTTCCTAGCACATGTATGATAAAAATGGTTGAAGTTTTGCCTATCAGGACAATCATATATATGCTAAGGCTTGGCGTGACCAGCCGATTGGTCGAATGAGGCCTGTCCGTCCGCCTGTCTAGCTTAAGTAAGGCCACATTGGAGTGTCGCATGCCATAGACTGTTCAGCCACCAAGATTCCCTCCGGAAACCTTATGGGTCACCACCGACGGCCATCAGATGACCCCATTGGCGGTGGTGGTGGTGGGGTTTCTTACCCCCCCCCCAGTGCACGGATGCAGTCAGTGTATTCAAAAGCCCCAGCCGACAGGACTGGATGAACGGGTTATTGAAAAAGGTTGTTGTTTCTTTTATAATTATCATTAAAAATGTTCCTTCCCATAATTCTGAATACGATAGTCGATATTTACTTGTAAAACATCGATTTTGAAATCCAATGTTCTTTTCGATTTATTTGTGTTTCGAATATTTAAAAGAATTCATTTTGATCAATTTCCCTTGTTTTTGTCCTATCACTTCTATTTAGAAATATGGAGAGTCTTATCATTGGCAGCAATATTCGCATCAGTCCTGTGTTTAAATGCTGTTACGTTGGTTCTTCTTATCGATTTATATTTAATATTCTTTCTAAACAAAATCTATACTTGCTGTTTGGCAAATTGCTCACCCGAAACACACCCACGAGCAGATATACAAAAAGGAAGGTACAGATAGGCACAAATCGAGCAGAATTAGAATATAGTTATAATCACAAAACAACAGGGAACATGCAATGCTTATTGTAACAGCCAGAACAGCCTTAATATTACATCTATGATTGCCACCATTAAACAATTGACAGGCAAAAATCGATCAAAATTAAAATACAGCTATAATAACAAAACAACAAAGGATATCTAATGCTTATTGAAACAGCCAGAACAGCCTTAATATTTTATTTATGATTACCACCATTAAACAAAATCAAACATAGA
This sequence comes from Doryteuthis pealeii, assembly GCA_023376005.1. Taxonomy (NCBI): domain Eukaryota; kingdom Metazoa; phylum Mollusca; class Cephalopoda; order Myopsida; family Loliginidae; genus Doryteuthis; species Doryteuthis pealeii. The sequence continues at coordinate 29,137,328 of CM042150.1, read as the reverse complement.
GGTGCAAGGTGCTCTAACATGTTAACACCCGAAACACATACACGAACGGATAAACGAGAAGTAGGGTATCTACAGGCACAAATTGAACAGAATTAAAATATAGCCTTAATCACAAAACAACAGGAAATATGTAATGCTTATTGTAACAGCCAGAACAGCCTTAAAATTACATCTATGATTGGCACCATTAAACAATAGACACACAGATAGGCACAAATCAAGCTGAATTAAAATATAGCTATAATCAACAAAAACAACCGGGATATGTAATGCTTATTGTAACAGCCAGAAAAGCCTTAATATTTCATTTATGATTGCCACCATTTAACAATAGACAAACATAGAGATGCAAAGTATGTTTACATACGGTGGGGTAGAGCAGTCCATGACATGCAACAGTTCACTTTGGCCCTTACTTATGCTAGACGGGCGGTCAAAGATGCCCTCTCCAATCAATCGGATAGCCATGTCAAGCCTTAGCCCCTATATGGTTTTACCGACCCTATTGCCCTCATGGCAAGCCAACACTTTTTATCATATATGTGGTAGAAGGCAGTGACTGAGCGTCTTGGTATCCTGGGTATGACGTTAAACTATTAAATGGTGAGGTTTCAGTTCTGAAGCTCTAAGGTAGGTGGAGTACCCCTTCATCACCCTCACTCGCAGGTCCTCTTTGACTCGGAGTGGTAGCACCTGTTAAGGTCTCATCTATGTGTTTAGTATAAGAAAATAAACTTTACAAAAATGAATACCCACCAAGATTGAATCAAACAAAACGTCTTCGGCAAAAAATAACCTAACAAGGGTTGACATGCCGTAAAATCCAACCAACCAACCAACTGTGTGGGTAAGCGGGTGCGCAACCGTCTAGCGTACTAGATGCCTGGTTGAAGAGGAGGTGAACTGTACAGTCCAGCATAGAGATTGAACTCACAACTTCCAAGATATGAGTAACTTCACCCCTAACATTGCTGTCATCCCTATTGGTTGGAATTTGGTTGCCAGTAGAATTGGCAAGAGAAGATTTTTAGCCCATGCAATTTTACCGGAAATCAACAAAAGAACATAGAATTTAAGGAAGATAATTGTCTAATTCAAAATTTATTCGACGTTCAATTCATTCTCTCTTTTAATTCCATTTTTAAGCTCAACTCAAGCAATACTTGAACATTGTGTGTGGGTAGATTAGAGTAACCTCCCTTTATTGATAGTTAACTTAGAGTGACTGTTCATGGTATTATGCAAATATTCGTGACAGGCAAGTCTCTATTTAATGAATTTGCTTCGTATGTCGTGTGAGACGGTCGATTCGTGTTACTCATCTTACACATTGTAGTTATTTACCCAACCTGTATCCCCGGATAATATGTGACAAATATGGGGCACCAGCAAAAGTTGAATTCACAATTCAGTAGTAATGGATCTGCTAGACTAATTTCCTAAAAAAGAAAGCTCAATGAATAAATACCAGATGTTTTGAGAACTAGGAATTGTGCGACGCCGTTGGCTGGGTGCATTTTACAGCATATCAACCCTAGTTGGGTTATTTTATGCTATCTTTTTCTCAAACTTATTTTATACACATTTTTAAATGTATTTAAAATCTATTTAATGTTTCATCTATTTAACCCATTATGAGACCCTAACTGGTACTATCATTCCAGGTTAGATTGGACATGGGTGTAATGGCAATGAACGAGTACACACTTGCAAGAGCTCCAGAACTGGAACTTACACCACATGATGTAGTTTAACGTCTTATCTAGGATAGTAAGACTCCCAGCAACGCCTTCTAGCACATATTTGATATTGATTGGTCTGCCACAAGAGCAATTGAGGAATACAATCGGGACATATGAAAATAAATTTATCAATACGTTACAATCACTGTTGATCATTTCTCCAAATTAATATCAACATCTTATAGGAAAATTCGTGGTATAGTGGGTAACGTACAGAACTACAATATCGTAATAACCGAGTTTGAACTCCAGTCACGCAATTACGTTCACTTTCGGACTAAGCCTTATCCCCTCAATAACTTAATCCAATTGAAAATTATGAAAATTTGAATTAAAAAAAGCTCTTTCAACCAAAGAAGATTTATCAACAGCCGATCGGGATTTGCTTTGCTAAATAAATGCCTGTAAGTGTATTTCTATCTTTTTCTATCTTTTCCAAGCGACCCATGCAAATGTGTGACCTTTACAAAAACCCAATAAAATCTATATTGAGATAATTATTTCCTATTGTTCAAGCCCGAAAAATATATTGAGCAATCCTACTTGACTTTCAATATGATATCTAATATGAAAGGTCCCTGTTGGCATTTATTAAGTAGATATGGCAATAATTAATTAAAAAGTGTGATTGTTTTTTCTTAAGTTCTTTTGATTGGTTGACTGATGGATTTTATGGCAGATCTACCCTTGAGTTATTTGAGATATTTATGTTTTATTCATTCTTATTATTAGGTATTCTCTTTTTAGTTGTTAAAACTGAATTTTTAACCTCATTTTTGTATCTATTTAAGTCATAGATGGGACCCTAACAGCTACCTTTGGGGGTGGGGGTCACAGTATACTTGTCAGCAATGATAATGAATAATGGACTGGAAACACCACGAGAGTTTAACGTCATACCCAGGACACTGATACCTTTAACTATCGCCTTCTTGCACATATATGATAAAAGGGTTTGAGTGTGCGTTAAGACCAATTGAGGAATACGGTCGAGACAATAATATCGGTGCTAAGGCTTGACCTGACCAGCCAACTGATTAGAGG
>CM042150.1:29124542-29129542 GCA_023376005.1 Doryteuthis pealeii | reverse complement strand
CATATATATATATATATATATATATATATATATATATATATATATATATATATTATCAAATACATAATATTTATTTGTGTATCTGTGTTTCTGTCTCTTGCTATCTCTTTGTATTTTCGCGTTTGTCTCTCTTCTTTTGTCTGTATGTCTGTCTGTCTGTCTGTTTGTCTCTCTCTCTATATATATATGCACACCTACGTACACCAGTAAACAGACATGCGAGTTTATATATATATATATATATATATATATATATATATATATATATACAGACAAAAGAGCAAAAACATGGTTAGTACTGATCCTTCGTAATTTTTGAGCAACATCTGTATCAATATCAATGAACTCCAGCTGGATTGAACCACACCCACACACCACGCGTGCGCGTATATATATATATATATATATATATATATATATATATAACCCTCCACAGCAGCAGTATGTGACATTACGCCTTTTATATATATATATATATATATATAATATATACATATATATATATATATATATATATATATATATATAACCCCTCCACAGCAGCAATATCTGACATTACGCCTTATAGATATATATAGATATATGCTATAATACCATATCATATATATATATATATATATATATATATATATATATATATATATATGAAGTGGTCAAACGATGTGTTTGAAATGGCGATGGCCGACAATTTTTAGTGATTATGTGCTTAATTAAAGTCTTACCTAATTTGTTAATTAATTAATTATAATTAAATCAATTAGGCGTGCGTATCCGTTTAAATGTAAAGCGTAAACAAACCGAGAAAAGGTCGATCTCTGTATGTACATTTCAGCCCATTAGGCTTCATCAGCAGAGCTTTAGACAGGGCAGTGCTTTGTGCGCGATTCGAACCCTACCTGTCAGGCTGACAGGCGGACATTCTAACTACTACACTAGCTGGATTCCCCAGAATCTCTCGTTTATTTTAAACTGATATGTATATCGCACTTTTTGGGTGACTTATGTCACGAGAGTATGAAGTGGTCAAACGATGTGTTTTAAATGGCGAAGGCCGACAATTTTACCAACCCTTCAAAGGAAATTTCTTAAGCGGAGTTTAACTGGCTTGAATTCAGAGTTTTCCCACTACTAGACTGGTTGACTAACCAAGGTCAAAGAGCCCAGTCATGCATACTATTTACACATAGCTGAAGAGAGAATACAATAACCTTTACCCCACAAACACACACATTGTATATATATATATATATATATGTTATATATATATATATATATATATATATATATATATATATATATATATAGTAGGTAACCAGTCTAGGAGAGGGATAACTCTGTATTCAAAATTCCCTCCAGCTATGGGTTAAATAGTAGGGCTGACTGGGCCCTTCAACCTTGGGTAGGTAACCAGTCTAGGAGAGGAATAACTCTGAAAATTCAAAATTCCTGAGGTCGGTCGTTGATTGGGTTTGTGGCAACCCTTGATGCACCAATTCTTTCCTATCGACTGTGCCTAAAATTGTGGATGGTCCAACACAAGCCTTCACCACTATAAACAAATCACTTTGTGGGTGTTCATTGTGTGTGGGAACCCTCATGCGTCGAAAATCGACGAGAGAGTCCATCATATATATATATATATATATATATATATATATATATATATATATATGTATATATATATATGTGTGTATGTGTGTGTGGTGTGTATGTGTGTGTGTATGTGTGTGTGGGGGCATACGGTGATAATATAAATGTTCAAATAATGTTATTTAATGCTATTTATTTTTGATGAAATTAACTGAAGCCAAGTTCGTTGAAGTCAATTTTAGAAAAACTAATTAGTTTTAGCTTTTGTGAAAAGTGATGAAATCAGCCATCACTTCTACTGAAAGAGTGTCAATGCAATTATATGGTTGCACAGTCATACATATGCAAGATAATTCTAAGCTATCTAGATGTCAATGAGGGTGACAGGTTTACTGTGAGTGGATAATATGCAACAAAACACCAAATGCGGAGGTGTTTTTATCAGCAAGAGCATTGTGAGGGTAAGTAAAATCTCCCAAGTACGCTAATCTCTTGCATTCAATTTTCATATATTACTCTGCTTTTGAAGCCCTGTGCCAGAATAATCTATCGACTGGGGTAGAAGTATACGGTGACTGCCCTCGGCAGGCAGAGAAAATCACTCCGATGTGAGCACATTCGGGCCGTGGGTGGCGACCCCTGATGCTTAAGGACGGAATACTGTGACTGAGAAGTCCATGACCTGCAACACTTCATTTTAGCCTTTACCTGGTCTAGGCGGAGACATCAATAGGTTGGTCACGTCAAGCCGTAGAAGCTATATGATTGTCGGAACCCCCAAGCCTTTCTGTGCCAGAAGGAGGTGGCTGGGAGTCTTCCTGGCCTGTGTATGACGTTAAACTGCATTTAATGACAAAATTTTAATTCTGGAGCTCTGAGGCATGCTGAGTACCCCTTCATTGCCATTACTTCCAGGTCCACTGAGACCCGGAGAGGTACGGTTCCATCTTTGGGCTAAACATGAAAAAAGTGAGTTTAAAAGAATGTATATAGTACACCAATTTAATATTAGCCCCATTTGCATGACTAACTACTAATTTTAGTAGCCCAGCCCCAACCCCTTTTGGCTTTCCTATCAGGAAAGGTTGTTTTTTTTCCCGCCCCTTTTACCCACCTCCAAAGAAAAAAGCAAATTTTATTTCACTGTATTTTAATCCAATCTATTTTTCTCTGAATTTATGAGAAGATGCTTGATAATTTGTATTATTTGAATAATTCAGACTATTGTCCTTATATTTATTGTTATCTACACAACATTTGAAGGCTCCCGATTAGGACATGAAGGCTCCGGAGTTCGAAAAGAAGGTTCTGAGTTCGAGAAGTTTCCCAAGTCCAACAAGAAATACCTGAAGAAGACTGGAGGGCACATCGGCCAAAACGTTGTGTAGATAACAATAAAGATGAGCCAATAGTTCGAATTATCCAAATGATAAAATCTATTTTTCAATTATCAAATTCAATTATTGGAACAAATAAATATCTTTCTTTGGACGTGTAACCAACTTAGCGTAACGGTTATCCTCGTAGTAAATGGAATTCTGTGACCTGAATTTAAATCTGGATGAGGTAGTTTACGTTTCGTTTTGCACTAATGCCACGGAGAGATATGTCAAGACACCTGTATTCCCCTGAGGCAGACTGCTTTCTTTTAAACTTGGATAGATAACCAGTCTGACAGAAGGAAACATTTACACTCCACTTAGAAATTGACCCTATGTTCACATCCTGCCTCTAGTGGCTGGGATTCGGCAAATAAATATTTAGCAGTGAACACTTCTGATAAAGTAATTGCCTAACTACGGTTAAAAAGTCCAGTCTGTTCTACTATTTACCCATAGCTGGATAAAGAATAGTTGGATGCGTACCTTTCCCATGTGTATTAGCGCTATATGAATTGCAAACAGTCTCATACAGAATTTGAGCTGCGCTAGCCGTGATTTATTTTCTATGACGGTAACCATTACATCACGCTCCTCCATCACACACACACACACACACACACACACATATATATATATATATATATATATATATATATATATATTATATGTATATATATACGATGGAGGGGGTAAAAACTATCGAGTTTTTTTGAACTTTTTGACACAACTTGTATTCTGAGAAAATGAACGTTTCATTTATTCTTCATTTCTATCTGTAAATACAGCACCAAACTTAGCACTTTTATGTCACACCTTGTAATCTGAAAAAAATTGACGTGCCATTCATTGTTCATTTCTATCGTGGTAAATACAGCTTCAATCTGCACACATTTATGACATAACATACAATTTTAAAAAAATTTTTTTATTTTATTTTATTTTTTGAGAATTTTTCAGTTGTGCAATTTTCCATCTGATGAGACTGGATTTTGGGGAGCTATATTAAATCAACTTAGATTTATATAGGCCTCAAATTTTGGTCGAAATAAATTTATTATGGAATTACGGTGTTGAGTTTTTCCTTCCTTTCTAAGATAAATTTTGCTCTGTATATATTCTAAAAAGTCTATTATATATGAGCTCTCTTTAGTTATTTAAAGATTCACTGTATTTATACATACTGGATCATACAATAATAATACAGTGTATCTCAGAAATCACATATAGAATCATCCCTTACTACCAAGTTTCGAACATCTCATAATATATATATATATATAATATATATATATATATATATATATATATATATATATATATATAGTGTGTGTGATGTGTGTGTGTGTGTGTGTGTGTAATTAGTTAGTCAGTAAATTAGTTAAGAATTTAAAAAAAATAAATTCTTTCTAAAAAAAAAACTTTAAGAGAATTTTTCTTGGAACAAAATGTATTCTTACCCGACTCTTTTAAGCATGAAATAAATATATGTAAAATATTAAGAAATTGAGAATTAAAAAATGAAAACAACAAAGATTAATAGATTTCTTATTTACATTTTTGACATTCTATTTAGAAATGATTATAATAAATATTGTAACTAAATCTGTCTGTTGAATTTCCGGTTTAGACGTAATTTAGGTTATATCTAAATTATATATACTAGCAAATATATGCACCCTTCGGGTGCAAGTATTTAGGTTTTGATATAATAAAATATTGTATCAAATTAGAAACTATTTAGAAAATGATAAACTGAGGGGATATAATCGAAAAATAGAACAGCTTTAAATCTAACTCTTCCATCATTTTCCATCACTCCGATCTTTAATTTTTCATAATTTATCTATTTAGTTAGATTATGAAGTATTCATTAAAATTACAGTTCTTTCGTTTTGTTTATGGATTTTTTTAAAGATTTATCCCCGAGATTTTTGCTCAGATTTGTTAAGAGAAAACCAAACAATTAGAAATCAATAATATTAAGCACATATTTATTAAAATCAAATTCTTCATATCATTATGCAAATT